>CAWUFW010006761.1:872500-1103157 GCA_963921515.1 Calotriton arnoldi
TTGGGAATGGGGTGATGACTTTATCGCGGATTTGGCTGCGATAAAGTGCCGTTGGCTTGGCGATAGCTCCTTGAGAATATGCCCCTATATCTTCATCAGGTGTTTGGAAAGCAATACCATCAAGCGTACAATAGATGGTGCAGTTCATTTTTCATAACTAATCCCGCCCTAACAAATTCACTGGACTTGAATCACATACCACAAACCGATGCATGCCTTTTTGAAATTCCCAATATTCACTTCTATGGTTTAGTGAGTGGGGTTTTTATTTGCTTATTTGAGACTCCTACAACTTGGTTAGTTTCTCCCGAGAGGGGTTGGTTTGGAATTTCTGCTGCTCTCACAGTAGAACGGGTAGCTCCAGTATCCACTAGAAAAGTGATGTCATTACCTTCCACTTTTCCCTCAACAAATGGACCTGACTGATCTACCACCAAGGATGCGCCAAGCACGCATTCTTCCTCCCCCCTCAGGCACCGTCATTGAGAAGCATCCGAATCACTCTCATTACTTTGCATCCAATATTGTTGAATCGTTTGTGTATTCTTACCACTCTCTCCACGAAATCCGGTGTTCACACTGTATCTCTGCACTTGAGCGTACACATGGTTGGGCATAGGGGCTTGTGGCACCTGTAATTGCGGAGTAACTACCTGTTGCTGTTGCTGCTGGTTCACAACCACCTCATTCTGCATCTGTGGATTTAAATTTTGATTTACCTGTTGAACATTTCTACACTCATTCTTCCAATGTCCATGCTTTCCGCACGCATGACAAGGAAACTTCTTTTTCGCTTCTTATCTACTCATTCGTCCTTTTCCTTTATTTCCATTCGACCATTGACGATTCTGATTCTGATCGCTCATCAGATTGTCATTTTGAGAACCAGAATGTGCCTCTTGGTGTTCTGCTAGCTTCACTTGTGCCCACATCATCTTTTCTTTCGGTTTCTTGTGTTTTGCATCAATATCATCACTACAATACTTCGCATACTTCAAAATATCATCAATGGGCTTACTCTGCCAGCAAAGCATATGCTGCTGAATCATCTGACTAATTTCTGATCTCAGTCCATACACAAACCTATACACAAAATGTCCCATATCCTTGTCACCAATGTTTTCAAATCCACTATACTGCTTGAATACTTGCAACAGCCTTTCGTAGTACGCGTGTATTGACTCTTTTGGTTCTTGAGTTGTTCTATCTATCTTAACCCAATCTGTTTCTTTTGGAGGAATTTTCCCTTTCAAGAAAGTAATCACTTGTTGATACTTCTTCATCACTTCATCTGAAGGCGCACCTGTCCTTGCATCTCTGGGATATTCTTCAGTTAGCCAATCAATAGTAATTTTACATTCTGTCCACAAATCAGTTGGTACCACTATGTCAAACAAGCCATCCAAATCCTTTAATAATACCTTTGAAACTTTCACAAATCTTTCTACCTGCTTGTACCATTCAATTGGTTTCTCTCTCAATCTGGGGAAATCATTTGCAAAAGACAAAATATCCTGTCTTGACCAAGGAACATGAACATATCCTCCACCAGGAACTTCTCTCATTGGACACACTTTCTCAACCTGTTCTGCCTCTCTTAATGGGAATGCAGATGTTTCCTTTGTAGCTGCCTCATCCCTTTTTCTTGTCCATCTACCTCTCCATTGGTCTACATCTCCCTATTTCTTCAAAATATACATTAATTCTTTTATCTGTAATCTCCTTCCTGATGCATTCAAACTTTCTAAATCCTACTCAGTAAATTCTGCTCTATATGGTTTCTGTAATATTTTCGACCTTTCTACGTCTATTCCAAATTCTGAAGCCACTTCTACTATCCTCTCATGCAGATTCTTTGCTTTCCAGGTTATACTTTTGCACAAAAACAACAATTCATCATCTGCATATGAACCTAATCTGTCTGAGCTTATAGTACCAATAATCATTTCTTCTAAATCCACTTTCAACTTGCCTACATCTATATTTGGTGTTTGGTTTTTTTTCTTGTCTAATCCTTTTGCCCATTCCTCTAGGTCTTCTGGTGAAAATCCTTTAGAGTTCCCTGCTATTGGAGTGACATTCTGTTCTTTTCTCCTTGTATTTACTGGTGTAACTCTCTTCGGGGTCTCAGTCACTGTTTCAAGATTAGGGAGATCTAGTAACGAAATATTTGAATCATACTCACTAATTTGATCTTCTAACATTTCTGCCTCTTTCCTAGCATTATTCTGTGGAACTGTCACTGTTTGTAATCTCGGGGTATCTCGTTTTTCACCATACAATGGAATAACAGGACCAATTGTTACCGGTACTGTCAAGGCTTCAGCATTCAAAACTAACTGATTTATTTTCTGAATTATCTCTTCGTTTTGTCTTATTCAACGCATTCCTTTCTTTTTCCTGTAATGCTCGGGTGACTGCTGGATCATGTAAAACTTTGGAACTAATGGAGTTCCCATCATTGGTGAACTTGGAGTTGTGTCTCTAGCATTTTCTTGATAAGGTGGAGGTCTTTTAACTAAAAGGCCTTCTAATAACTCATCATCAGATTCTTCACATCCTGTTCCTATGTGTTTCACTTTTTCTTTACACTTACTCCCTACTTGATCCTCAGCCATCAACACTGGATACAAGCCTTCCGTTACTACATCTCTTCTCCATCTTTTCATCTGATCTCCTCGATTGTCAAACGGATATCTAGGTAAAAATCCTCTATTTATTCTTCTACCTCCTCTGTATTTCTCTCGTGCAAATGCCTCAACTTCCCATTCCTCCAAAGCTTCATACTGCGTTAACCTAGGAGTTGGTTCTAATGAATTCATCCGATTTCTCAAATTCTGAAGAATCCTTACATTAAACGTACCCTGTTCGGGAAAAGCTAGAACACCATCACCTTTCGTATACTCTTCCCAATTTTCCAACCAGACACAAGTATGATACCCTCGTTCCAACATCATAAAAGAAGCAGGCGTGTTAGGGGGTGGCATAAGAATTCCTTCTCGGGTTACCACACGCTTATCTTTTTTAAAGAAATTTTAGATTTTATTAATCAACTTCATTCTTCCGATCCCTGTGACTAATTATTTTCAGCAAGCTATAACTAGAAACTCTTCCGTATTCTTACGTATCCTGTTTCTCAACACTCGTCCTATACCAGCGCGACTCACACCAACAGTCCAATCAGGGCTCACTACGTATTCTCTTCCGCAACCAATACCAGTGCGGTTCTTGTCTACCAGCCAATCAGATCTTTCAACACACCCACTTGTCTGACCAATGCCAGAGCGGCTCTTTGTGACATCAGTATTACTCCTACTACTGACCCTCCCTTTACAATCTGCACTTGTTACACGCCCGCTGTCTCAACCAATACCAGCGCGGCTCTTTGTGACGTCAGTTTTACTCCTACTACTGACCCTCCCTTTACAATCTGCACTTGTTACACGCCCGCTGTCTCAACCAATACCAGGGCGGCTCTTTGTGACGTCAGTATGACTCCTGCTACTGACCCTCCCTACACAAGGTAATACGACAATTTCTTTTCTTTCTAGTTCTCTTTATAATTTTCTGTTAGTTACAACGTAAAAACAGCGCTACTCTGTCTGCCCCACTAATCCAAAGATAGTTTATTCACTTGCTTCAAAGAGAAAGTACTTCCTTACACTGCGAGTAAAGCCACTGTTTACCCTTCACTTAAGCTCGGGGAGGACCTATTACTCCTCTAGGGATACTCCTCCTTTGGGTAAGGCCAAAGTATCACAGGTGGACCCTTCACTATCACTCACACTCGACTCTTATACGATATAGTCCATAATATAACACCTACAGCCCTCCGTAGCTTTTAGGTATTATGACGACAGACGAGTAACCTTCTGCAATGTGATTTCCTTACCACACTCTTCTAAATTCCATTCCCGGGATTCCCAGGTATCTCTGTACCTGTACTTCCAGACAACATATAACGCGACACTAACTCTTTGTGTTAAACATGTAGTTAAAATCAATAATAAATAATCCATAATCACCAAACTAATCAATAATAACCATAACTCTGCTACCGGAAAAACTGATCCAGCGGAAGCCCCTCCCAGGGTTGAATTATTTCACAACAATGGGCCCATATACATTTATTTAAAAAATGTTCATCCACACTCCCTGGGCGCTCCGCTGGGGGTTAAGTTTTATAATTCACTTAAGTTCTGATTAGTTATGTCCCTGTGTAGTGTAGCTCCTATTTCCCAAATAGGCTCTGCGCATTGGAATAATATCCCCTATAGGTTTGACATAGGACTAAGGTCAGTATGTCCCTATCGAGTATATGAAACTTAATTACTTGTGCCAGCTAGCTCAGAGGCCACTAGAAACTCCTTGACGACAAGAAGGGAGTAGTTTCTGGCAGCCGCAAAACATGACAACTTTGTTTCCCTTTAGAATCAGAACGAGACCCAGAGTCGTGGAAACAATAGATAACTATTTCACTCAGCTCAATCGTGCATGCTTAGTTTTCCTCAAAGTTACACAGAAAGAAATAGACGGGCGTTTCAATAAAAGATTTATTGAACAGTCTTGTTTCTCGTGTAAGTAAAATGTGCTGTTACGATCACAAGACAGTATGCGAGATAAATAATGTACAGCGTAAGCAGTAGAAATAAATAATACTGCGATAGCATTATCTTTAGCAGATATTCATTTACATAAATAACACAGACTAAAAAATGCAAGTACTCATAAGATGCGTTTCTAAGCTAGTTCTACCCCAATGTGCCTAACCTAACCTAGGTGTAGGGAGAGGTATGAAGTAGGTGAAGTATTCCTTACTATGGTATACTAAGAGTATGTTAAGTCTAGTATGCCTAGTATGCCAAGAGTCCCTCTAGGTTCTAGTCAGCTCCATACCTTAAGAATGAGAGAGGTAGGAATCTCTTGCCAGATTCGAACTCCAACACCCCGCAAGGGAAGTCAGATCACTGGAAGCTGGACTCTCTGCGTGCAGGGATGACAGCGTCTTCTCAGTGCGTCAGGCCGGGAAACGGGCTCCTCTGAAGTCGAGGTCTCCTCTAGTTTACAAGGGCTAGGGAAGGTATATTTGTACCTGAGAGGTACCTCATAATGTTAGCATTGACGTGAGTCGGACAGCGGAAGACATCATGAATGAACCCCTAAGGTATAACGGTTCATGAATAATAGATGAGTCCTTGAAGAAATCAATAGTCCTGTGCTAGGGAAACTCCCAAAGCCTAAGGGTCTGTTCTTCAAGAACTCGTTGTGACGTTAGGGTGGACGGATGTCGGCGACCATGCCTGTATTTGGAGTGCACGGTTTAATGCCTAAATAAGGACTGGGATTTTATTCCTATATAAGGGCAGGGCGAATTGTGCCTATATAAGGACATGATACAGGAAAGCCCGTGTATGGACACCCTAAGAGGAATACAACACCCACTCCACTTTCGTGTGTACGATAATACTAAAATGCTAAACATTTAAAATGCTAAACATTAAATGGAATACCGCATATTTCTAAAATATTTCTTAAAACCGTTTAAAAAGGCATTTAAAAACCTATTAGAATGTAAAAGGTACTGTACATTTGAAGCATTGCTTTTCATTTCAGGCATATATTTAAAATAAAATGCAATTTGAATGAAATATGCAGAAATATTTACATGTGACAAAATGATCGATAAGTTTTTTCAAAATCAAAAGTCATTTCATGTCATGGAAATTAATGAACTTTTTAGACTAACACGATGAAAAAAGTGTCTGAGGAAGTACCGCGAAGTCTGTACTATAAGGCTAGTTCTACTTGAAGCAGATTGAAGTGCCATTTTAGTTCGAAAAATGGGAAAAAGTTCAATTTTTGGAAGAGTTCCAAGTTTTTGAAGTATGAAGGCCAAATTGCTACTGCATCTCTGGAACACTGTGGGCTGAATCAGAGTCAGTTTACGGGTCTGGTGTAAATATGAGATCATCTATTTCTGTAGACAAAACATCCTCCACTGAAGTTGGTGTCAGTTGGAACACCTCGTGTAGTAGATTAATTGCACAGAGATGTGAAGCATCGCTTTCAGCATAGGTTGCCGCAGCAATGTTCGCGTCCGTTGTTACCTGTGTGCCTGTAGATCTTTCTCGTACCTCAGCAGCAGCCGGAAGCATCTGTGAGATCTCAATGAATGCTGACATCAGGATAGGCAGCCTCTGGGGGCAACACAGAGCATGGGCCGTTATCTGGACCAGCAGAGTATCGACATCCGTTGGCGTAGCTGATGGAAATGTTAGACAGGTGTCCAACACGCATTCTTCACCGCATAGCAGGCATCGTAGAACAGGTAAGATGCAATCTTGCCAGATTGGTCTAAATGACAGGAACCACGTGGTATTAAGTTCCCGTAGACGAGTCATGCCCAAAGCTGTACTATTCGCTCACGGCACTTTCGTTCAAGGAGAACTTTCTCCATTTCGCTCGGAGTGATGTCTGCGAATAGGCTGGCCATAGCGTAATAGCAGGAAGAGAAATAGAATTCCGGCAACAAGTGCTAGAATTAATGGTATGCCACCAAACACCGAATGTGCAAAGTTGGGGATGATTCCGAGTATTGCCTGGAAAGGTGCTAACAGACCGGTACAGATGCTCTTAAATACATGTACAATTCCACTTGTATCAGACATGTTGAAGATACGTGTTATCATTTCTACAAAATGTATAGGGCAGTTTGTACGTATTAAAGTCTGTATCTCAGCCGAAGTCCTTGCTACTTGTAGATCATAGGTTTCTTTGGCCGAGGTCAAAGGCACTGTTTGCTGTAAAAGCATGGCTTTCATTCTGCTTAAAGTATCAAATCTTATAAAAGAGACGTTCAGCGAAGGCCTTAGAGGCGACTCCCTGACTGTGTCTATTGGGGCAAACAATACTTGCATACAGCAAGTGACCCTGGAGTTGACCGTTACTAGATATGGGATGCCTGGCGACATGCCGCAGCAACTTTGATCATTCAACATGAGGTAACTCCCATTAGAAAGCCGTCCAAACGTTGGATTAATCACAGCAGCTGGTGTACCCTGCTGATGGCAAGACAAATTTGCCACAGAACCATTACAAGCCCCGTGTAAAGAAATGTCCTGACATATAAGTGAACCGCTCAGTGTACGTTTACAGTGTGTACCGCTCAAAAACACTTCACGATCCCCACTCCAACATCTATATGTATACGGTAAATCCCAAGATGTCTTAATGTATTCCTTAACCAACCTTTCATATTTGCCTGCTTGCATTTGTGTGAGGCAATACTGAAACTGAAAAGTAGTCACAGGTAATGTGATTTTGCCATGAATGAGCCATTCTGTAGCTGGTTTTTCTGCCACTGTGAATGGTAACTTTTCCAGTTTTTCAATGTTCAGCACTGTATACTTTGCTCCTCTTTGTGCCAGTTCGATCTGTTTATCAGTTAGATTGTATTCTGCAAACAGAGCCGATGTGTTGATGAAACGCCAAGGCACATAGCCCACTCGCAAAGATTGCAGCGTCCAGCTTAATAACATAATAGAACGCAATTGAGATTGGCCTTGCTGTAACATTGCCAAATCTTGTTCTAGTATGTCGATAGCAGAGGATACAATGCCATCCAATGAATATATTCTGGAGGACAAAGTTGTTAACCCATTGTCGACCACAGAGAGGGTTTTCTCTAAATTAATACGATCAAGTTCACGTATTCGTTCTGAAGCCTCCATCTGTGACACCTTCCATGCTTCATTATAGGCAGCATAAATGCCGGCATATATGAAACGTTTTTGACGCGGTTTTCTTGGTCCAAGCAAGAATTCCCTAAGGTCTGCGTCTTCTTTAAGTAAGGATAAGTGTTGTTTCACATCCTGTAGTGTAGATTTCTGAAGCCAAACGAGGCATAATTTACCTACACTGTATGTTGTTACTACCCCCGGATGCTGTCTTTGGACGTATCTTGGGTCTGGCCTATGAATAGTAAAGTCCTGAGTTTTATTCAGGAATCTTTCCTGACAGTTGTTCGTGTCTGTGGGCCAGATCAACCATTTTTTCCAATTAGGATTAGATCTGTTGAGTTGTGGTATATTGTCAACTGTCACCACTGCCTGTGTATTATTATCAGTGGCAGGTGTTGGTACAGAAGGTGTCATCATCTCTTTGATCTTGGCTAGTCCAAGACAAGATGTTTGTTGGACAGTTTCATTCAAAAACATTATTTGTTCAGGGATGATACAGGCTCTAAATAACGCTTCTATCCCCTGCACTTGCCAATCTTTAGTACCCCACACAGTTTTTGTGTCTATTGTGTCTTTCCATAAGTCGAAACCCTGTCTAGACATTTGGGCAATAAATATTGCAGAGTAAATCTGTTTCGTATTAGTTAACATAATTTTCAGTCCTGTTTTGTTTACATTTTTATAGTAAAACGTTTCTGGATCAGATGTATTGTAACCTGAAAAATATGGAAACTTGTTAGCAAATGTTTTTGAACTACCTTGTGGTGGTGTAGGATAATGCTCCCATTGGTTAAACATAAACACATTTCTAGGGTATGCAGATTTATGCAAATAATGATGACCATAATGGTTATAGCAATACAGCTGTTCATAGTCTGATGAACCCTCTAAATATTCATTTTTAGAAAATGTAGCAGATTTTTCTAGGTCAAACATTATGTCATTAACAGTCTCAAAGTCCCAATCATCTGAATAGGTACTGGACGTAATTAGATCACTTAGTGAAATTTTAAACAAATGTGGAATGTTCAATTGTTCTGTCGGGCCGAAGACATCAAAATCTGTTTTGTCCCACACTATACCATCCTGTATAGGAACAGCTGTGATGTTCACTGATGACAAGTCTCTTGCTTCACGATGGGAAGATTTATGAGGTTTTAAAAGTACATTAACGTCTTTTCCTTCAGTATACACATGGATGTATCTGCCACTTATAAGCACGCTCACAGTTGTAACCAAAGCTAGCCAGAGCAGGAAAACAAATAGTCCAGATGTAATCCAGAGTTCAATCCATGGAGAAACCAAATAAGTCTTTTTCAGAAAGTGAAGAAAGTCTTGTACTTGCTGCTTGAGTTTGAATGATGCTGGTGTCGTTTCAGGTTCACTCGGATCTTCTGAGAACGTATCAAAGTTAATGAAATAGCCAGAAGCAGTTCTATCAATTGTTGGAATTGCATCAGGAATTGTAGAAATCGCAGGAACCAGTTGATCACGTGCTACATTGGTGTAGACAGGTGTATTTGGACGAACTGTTACTTGATTTTCAAGAGGGATGAGTTCCATAGCGTTGTTGCTTAGTCCTCCATCTGTTACAGCTGAATTCTCGATTGTTATCAGTCTTTCAGTCTGAACCTCTTGGATAGTAGCAAGAGGAGTGTGTCTGCTACTAGGTCGGAGTCCACGAGGCCTACTATTTAGTATTGGCCACATACTGTGGTTTGATGAGGTCGATGGACACAAATCTTTTCTCCTTTCTTCCAGCAAGGGGCGGCAGAAGTACTGTTCTTGTTCCTTGAACTGCTAGGACAGGTACTGGTTGTCTGTAAGAAGGTCCAAATTCCTTCTTGTCCGCAATTTTTTCTCTGACTAGATCCCCAACTTTTGGAATCCAGACAGGCCTTGCTGGGACCACCGGTTTTCCCCAGTGGTGGTTGGCTGTAGGAATACGTTGCTTTGTTTCGTTCTTAACTCATTCAGTTCCTGTAAAACAGCCAAACGATCTTTGATATCAAATGTTTTATTTTCCACCACTGTGCCTACGTCATCGAGATCTGGTACCCACATTCTTGTCCCAAATAGGACCTCATATGGAGTGACCCCCTAGAGAACTTCTTGGCAGATTATTCAATGAGCGTTGGACCCCATTAAGATGTTTGACCCACCCATCACCCGAACCTAATACCCTAGCTGTTATAGACTGCTTTATGTCCCGGTTTTTCCTTTCCACAACCGAATTTCCCTCAGGATGCAATGGGGAGGAGTACCGTGATGGAGCAGGGTAAATGAATTTTTTTTTACCTCCTAATATTTTCGTAAAATAATTAATAAATATGTTTGTTTAAGTAAATAACCAACAATGTATGTTACATGTTAAGGGTTAACGGTAACACGCTATTCCGTGTGCAAATTAATCAACTTATAATTGTTTATGTGTCTAACATAACATAATATTTTGCGTACTAATTAAATAATAAACGCATGATCTGTGCTTTTAAATAAAACGTGTGGTTGCAAAATAAAGCGATGGTAAGTAAGGGACAGCTTTATATGTTGCTTTTTGCTAGGTAATACCTAATTGGGGTACGTAGAAAGACGAGAGGGAAACGAAAGGGTTTATATTTCTTTGCTTTAACAATATTTTGTTTATCTTTGAAAATAGTGCGCTTAGGCCTGTCGAGCAGCGATATAAAATGGCCGCCAGTTGCTAGAGTACGCATGAGCGGGGGACCATGTGATAGAGGAGAGAGGCTGTGGAAAGGGAGGATCACGTGCTGGTGCTGAGAGGCTAAGATGGAAGTATGGTCAAGGCTGTTGTGACCTTTCTGAACAGATGTGTGCCAAGATGATCAGCAAGAAGCGTGAGAAGTCCAACTGAATCAATGGACGGAACTGTTAAACCCAAAATGTAGCAGAAAAAGATACATATTGGACTGATCGAAACGGATGAGCAATGACATAAACTGTGGGAAACGATGCTTGCAAGGACATTCCACAAGGAACTGGTTAAGACCAGGAAGTTTGATTAAAATGTATATGGGCCTGAGTTTTGACCAATGAGAAAGAATCACGCCATGAAGATGAAACATTTTATTCTGTAAGCTAGAATTAGGGTATAAGAAGACCTACTCTTGGTGGGAGGGGTGAGTTGCTGCGGGAATTGCTGAGGTAGATGCTGCGGGAGTTGCTGGAGAAGTTAGATGCTGTAGATGGGTGAAGTGCGGTTGCTGATGCTGACGAGCTGATGCTGCTGCTGCTATTTTTTATTTCCAGTTGAGTATAAGATGCTGCTTTAGGAGAACCTTTTATTCCTGATAGATTTTTCATTTAGAATTATTAGATTTTCCCCAGACAGATAGAGTGATCTTTTAGAGTTCTTACTATGACAACCTTATTTTTCCGTCTAATAGATATGTATTGCAATTTCAATTTATTCTTATATTGATGATAAATGTAATGATCTGAATAATAAGCTTAACCTCATTTCTTGCATCAAAACTTTATATAAACTTTATTATTCTTTAAACAAATGACTCAGTGATTCTTTAGCTCAATGATTAAAATGCCATGTTAAAGAGTTTATTGTGATTGAGCTGGTCTTAATCACCATCAACTGATTCCTACTAGTTGGTCCATCGACCAATGAGCGGAATACCTTAAAGCAAATGAGAAACATTATGTCATGTTAAAGAGGTATCCCGTCTCCTTCCAGCGAATCGTTTTTCTCCTAGATTATTGACGGAGGAAATCCAGGGAACAAATGAGTAAGTGAATATATATGCAGTGTTATGGGCCCCACCATCATATGGATATAGTGTGTGTGTTGAAGGATTAATTGTACCTGGATGACCAAAGTATATAGGAGAATTATTTTTATTGTTAGCGCTGGATCAGATTTCTTGGTAGCAGAGTTATGGTTACTATAGATTAGTTTGGTGATTATTGATTATTGATAAGTTCATGTCTAACACTTTTTGTTGAGTCGCGTTATGTTATATGTAAATTTTCACGCTTCCGGGAAGTAGGAAGTGGAACATGTGTGGCA
Organism: Calotriton arnoldi; assembly: GCA_963921515.1. Taxonomy (NCBI): domain Eukaryota; kingdom Metazoa; phylum Chordata; class Amphibia; order Caudata; family Salamandridae; genus Calotriton; species Calotriton arnoldi. The sequence continues at coordinate 884,282 of CAWUFW010006761.1, forward strand.
AGAGAAGTCACATGGAATGGTGCATTGTCTGAGTTCATATTGGTGATAACACAGGTAGTGTTATAATAGGGACATTTTCCGTATAAAAGGTGTGTAAGTGAAATAGTGATCGGTTTTCTTGTGAAACTTTGGCCTTAATTCTCAGGAGCAGTATAGTCTCCACATGTGTTTTATCCCCAGAGAAACGGGTTTACCGCTTGCTTGAAAGAAGGGTAAGGTAGAGGGAAGTGCTACTTTATCGGCGAAAAATAAAATTCTGTGGTAGGGTAGAGGTAAGCGCTGCCTACTGGAAAATACAGAGTTCTTGTGTAAATGGTCAAAGCTATCTTTTCGGATTAGCGAATCAGACAATGGAAATGTGTTTTAAATGTTGTAACTAACGAAGAATTGTTGGAAAAGAAATTGCCAATACATTTTGTAAAGGAGGGGTCAAGAGCAGAAGTGACGTAGACAAGAGTCGCGCTGGGATTGGACAGTGCGTTAGTCACATGGAAACAAGAACAGAACTGACGTAGACAAAAGCCGCGCTGGGATTGGACAGTGCGCTGTAGACAGAATCCGCTCTGATTGGAGTGTTGGTGTGAGTCGCGCTAGGATTGGTCGAATAGCCTGGTGACGTGGAAGTTTGTGATTGGAGTATTGGTGTGAGTCGCGCTAGTATTGGTTGGAATAACGCATAGAGAACAGTGTTGAATTGCGGATCGTTTGAGGAGAAAAAGCGATTGTGAATCATGTTGTATTATGAGTATGGTAGAGAGAAAACGTCATGGATGTCGAAAGTTAAGAATTTCTTTAAGAAAGACAAAAAGGTAGTGACTAGAGAGGGACAAATAATTCCTCCGCCGAAATCACCAGCTTCACATATGATGCTGAAATATGGATATCATACATGCATATGATTAGAAAATTGGACAAAATATACCAAGAATGATGGAGAATTGGCTTTCCCTGAGAATGGTTCATTTAATGTAGCTGTACTACGGAACTTGAGAGAAAAAGATGGCAATGTTAGAACCTAGAGCAAAACACACAAGATGATGGACGGAATGCTGCACATTGGCAAACATTCACCCCCAGTCACAGATCTGGGTTTAATCCATCATTATTTTGCTTCACCACGCCACCCCAGTTCAGACATAGCCATATGCAAATCAGTCTTGACCCTGTGCCTCATGGGAACAGTCCAGACCGAACTGCCAAGCCATGTCTTCCCTGGACCGGAATCAAGCAGCCTAGGACCGGTTTCAGGCTATCAGCCTTCATCAGCCAGGATAGCTTGACTCCAGTGGCGTAGTGAGCACGGGACCCACGTCTGGGCATACCCTTCCCACTTAGGGTGAAATGCAAAACACACAAGATGATGGACGGAATGCTGCACATTGGCAAACATTCACCCCCAGTCACAGATCTGGGTTTAATCCATCGTTATTTTGCTTCACCACGCCACCCCAGTTCAGACATAGCCATATGCAAATCAGTCTTGACCCTGTGCCTCATGGGAACAGTCCAGACCGAACTGCCAAGCCATGTCTTCCCTGGACCGGAATCAAGCATCCTAGGACCGGTTTCAGGCTATCAGCCTTCATCAGCCAGGATAGCTTGACTCCAGTGGCGTAGTGAGCACGGGACCCACGTCTGGGCATAGCCTTCCCACTTAGGGCGAAATGCAAAACACACAAGATGATGGACGGAATGCTGCACATTGGCAAACATTCACCCCCAGTCACAGATCTGGGTTTAATCCATCGTTATTTTGCTTCACCACGCCACCCCAGTTCAGACATAGCCATATGCAAATCAGTCTTGACCCTGTGCCTCATGGGAACAGTCCAGACCGAACTGCCAAGCCATGTCTTCCCTGGACCGGAATCAAGCATCCTAGGACCGGTTTCAGGCTATCATCCTTCATCAGCCAGGATAGTTTGACTCCAGTGGCGTAGTGAGCACGGGACCCACGTCTGGGCATACCTTTCCCACTTAGGGCGAAATGCAAAACACACAAGATGATGGACGGAATGCTGCACATTGGCAAACATTCACCCCCAGTCACAGATCTGGGTTTAATCCATCGTTATTTTGCTTCACCACGCCACCCCAGTTCAGACATAGCCATATGCAAATCAGTCTTGACCCTGTGCCTCATGGGAACAGTCCAGACCGAACTGCCAAGCCATGTCTTCCCTGGACCGGAATCAAGCATCCTAGGACCGGTTTCAGGCTATCAGCCTTCATCAGCCAGGATAGCCAGGCTATCAGCCTTCATCAGCCAGGATAGCTTGACTCCAGTGGCGTCGTGAGCACGGGACCCACGTCTGGGCATACCCTTCCCACTTAGGGCGAAATGCAAAACACACAAGATGATGGACGGAATGCTGCACATTGGCAAACATTCACCCCCAGTCACAGATCTGGGTTTAATCCATCGTTATTTTGCTTCACCACGCCACCCCAGTTCAGACATAGCCATATGCAAATCAGTCTTGACCCTGTGCCTCATGGGAACAGTCCAGACCGAACTGCCAAGCCATGTCTTCCCTGGACCGGAATCAAGCATCCTAGGACCGGTTTCAGGCTATCAGCCTTCATCAGCCAGGATAGCTTGACTCCAGTGGCGTAGTGAGCACAGGACCCACGTCTGGGCATACCCTTCCCACTTAGGGCTGAAATGCAAAACACACAAGATGATGGACAGAATTCTGCACATTGGCAAACATTCACCCCCAGTCACAGATCTGGGTTTAATCCATCGTTATTTTGCTTCACCACGCCACCCCAGTTCAGACATAGCCATATGCAAATCAGTCTTGACCCTGTGCCTCATGGGAACAGTCCAGACCGAACTGCCAAGCCATGTCTTCCTGGACCGGAATCAAGCATCTTAGGACCGGTTTCAGGCTATCAGCCTTCATCAGCCAGGATAGCTTGACTCCAGTGGCGTGAGTGAGCACGTGGGTCCCGTGCTCACTACGCCACTGGAGTCAAGCTATCCTGGCTGATGAAGGCTGATAGCCTGAAACCGGTCCTAGGATGCTTGATTCCGGTCCAGGGAAGACATGGCTTGGCAGTTCGGTCTGGACTGTTCCCATGAGGCACAGGGTCAAGACTGATTTGCATATGGCTATGTCTGAACTGGGGTGGAGTGGTGAAGCAAAATAACGATGGATTAAACCCAGATCTGTGACTGGGGTGAATGTTTGCCAATGTGCAGCATTCCGTCCATCATCTTGTGTGTTTTGCATTTCACCCTAAGTGGGTCCCGTGCTCACTACGCCACTGGAGTCAAGCTATCCTGGCTGAAGAAGGCTGATAGCCTGAAACCGGTCCTAGGATGCTTGATTCCGGTCCAGGGAAGACATGGCTTGGCAGTTCGGTCTGGACTGTTCCCATGAGGCACAGGGTCAAGACTGATTTGCATATGGCTATGTCTGAACTGGGGTGGCATGGTGAAGCAAAATAACGATGGATTAAACCCAGATCTGTGACTGGGGGTGAATGTTTGCCAATGTGCAGCATTCCGTCCATCATCTTGTGTGTTTTGCATTTCGCCCTAAGTGGGAAGGGTATGCCCAGACGTGGGTCCCGTGCTCACTACGCCACTGGAGTCAAGCTATCCTGGCTGAAGAAGGCTGATATCCTGAAACCGGTCCTAGGATGCTTGATTCCGGTCCAGGGAAGACATGGCTTGGCAGTTCGGTCTGGACTGTTCCCATGAGGCACAGGGTCAAGACTGATTTGCATATGGCTATGTCTGAACTGGGGTGGCGTGGTGAAGCAAAATAACGATGGATTAAACCCAGATCTGTGACTGGGGGTGAATGTTTGCCAATGTGCAGCATTCCGTCCATCATCTTGTGTGTTTTGCAATGTTAGAACCTAGACCGACACAGTTCGAAGCTTTAACGGAATGGGAAGATGAGATGTATGAGCGAGAGAGATTCAGAGGATTAAAGAATCATGAGTTTGTGCCTGGAAGGTTATGGGGAGTAAATCATGAGGACAGAATAAAGCGTTGGAGATATGCTAACATGACAGGAGGTTTGTTTCCAGCTTTTACAGTTGAGGAAGAAGCAAAGAGAAAGTGTACAGAGAAAAAGAAACATGTAGTGGTAGAAAAGTATGTGTATGGTGGTAGTGAAACGGATGACGAATTGCTGGAAGATATTTTAAACAGAAACCCACCTCCATACCAACAGACTTCTGCGGTGGTGACACCTAATGCACCGCCAATGGAAACTGGGAGGAATAAAAATCCCGAACGAAGAGATGAGACAAATAGGTCACAAGATCAATTAAAAACTTCACAAAATGAAGAGATAGAAAGTGACAATGCAACTGAATTAGCAAAAACGACAAGAGAATTGACTGAGAAAATAAGAGAATTGACAAAGAATATGGAAGCTGTAACTGTACCAGTAACGATAGGTCCAGTAATGCCAATTTTTGAGAATCAGAAAATTGATGAACGTTCTTTAGTGATTCCAATGAATTCACATTTGCAAAGAAAAAGAGAAGGGATGGAGCTGAATAATGAAGGTGCACACAATTTGGCTAGTACCTATAGACCAAGCCCACCTACTAATTTGACGATAAATGAAAATGAGATTAGGAGAATGCCTATGGTGACGGAGTCTGCATCAGGAACACCAGAAAGAAGTAGCAATTGGATAGAATTAAATAGTACGCCTGTAAGTCCGACTCCAGATGAGTTAAATGAATGGATGAAAGCGCTAAAAACAAAAGAAACGGAAGAGAAACCATTAGATGTAATTAGGTTGAAAATAGACATGGAAGAATTGATTTTAGGGACAATTGGTACAGAAAAATTAAAAAATTATCAGGATGATGAGATTATGTTTTTGTGCAAAAGTCTTACATGGAGAGCTAGAAATTTCCATGACAAATTGGAAGAGACAGCAAATGAACTAGGAGTGGAATTTTTGAAAGTGAGAACGTTGCAGAAACCAGACAGAGTAGATTTTTGTGAGAAAGACATAGAGAATTTGAACACATCAGGAAGACTGACTCAAATAAAAGAGTTAATTGTTTTATTGAGAAAATGGGGTGATGTGGATAGAAGGAGAAATAGATGGTCGAAAAAGAATGAGAAAACAACAGATAAAGCATCTTTGGCTTTTGCAGTGACAGATAAGGAACCAGTTGTAAGGGAGTACCCGATGAGAGAAACTCCAGGTGGTAGTTATGTGCATGTTCCATGGACCAGACAGGATATACTGTCATTTACAAATGACTTCCCAAAATTGAGAGAAAAGCCAGTAGAATGGTACAGACAAGTGGAAAGATTTGTGAAGGTTTCAAAGGTGTTGTGGATAGATCTGGATGGATTGTTTGATATAGTAGTGCCAGCTGATTTGTGGACAGAATGTAAGATTACTATTTATTGGCCAACTGTAGAATATCCAAGGGACGCTAAAACAGGAGCGCCAGGACCAGAAGTGATGAGGAAGTACGACCAAGTAATTACCTTTTTGAAGAATAAGATTCCACCTAAAGAAACAGATTGGGTAAAATTAGACAAAACAACGCAGGAAAGTAAAGAATCAGTGCACGCGTACTACGAGAGATTGTTGTTGGTTTTCAAACAGTACAGTGGTTATGAGACACTGAATGAGAAGGATATGAGTCATTTTGTATATAGGTTTGTGTATGGATTGAAACCAGAGATAAGTGAAATGATTAAGCAGCATATGATTTGTTGGCAGAATAGCACAGTGGACGAGGTTTTGAGATATGCTAAGTATTGCAGTGATGATATTGAGAGTAGACAGCGTAAATTGAAAGAAAAGGCTATGTGGGCGCAGGTGAAAGTTGCAGAGAAGCAAGAAGCTCAATTGAGTAATACTGGTAATGAAACAGGACAGGTTAGATCCCGACCTAATATAGGTAAAGGAAAAGGACAAATGAGCATAGATGAGGCAAAGAAAAAGTGGCCATGCCACAACTGCGGAAAGCTAGGACATTGGAGAAACGAGTGTAAATTTCCTCCAAAACCTAATGTGGAAAATCAATCATTAAATTCACAGGTGCAGAGTGAGGTAGTTACTCAACAAGGTCAGGTGCCACAACCACCACTTCCCAAGAGTGTTAACCAACAGAAATACAGTGCAGAAACAGGATTCTACGGAGGAGAACAGGTAACACAGTTGCCGCGTGCAGCTGCAATTTCTCAATATTGGTTACGACAGGATGAGGATGACACGGATGAAAGTTCCTGACGGTGCCTAGGAGAGGGGGAAGAGTGCGTGCTTGGCGCAACTCTAGAGGTAGATCAGTCTGGTCCATTTGTGGATGGAGAAGTGAATGGTGCAAATGTAACATTCCTTGTTGACACTGGAGCTACCCGTTCTACTGTTAGGTCAGTGGAAATTCCAAACCTTCCTCTCTCAGGTGAACATATCCAAGTAGTTGGAGTTTCAAATCAGCAAATTAAAACGCCTCTTACTAAATTAGTGAAGGTAAGAATTGGTCCATTTAGCGAAATGCACCGATTTGTGGTATGCGATTGTAGTCCTGTGAACCTATTAGGACGCGATTTATTGTGCAAGATGAATTGCACTATCTATTGTACCCCAGACGGAATTGCATTTCAGACTCCAGATGAGGATGTGCTGTATAAAATGACAATGGTGAATTTAGAACCAGAAGTAAATGGTTTGTTTCCTGTATTTGATGCAGAGAAAATCCCAATTGAATTGAAAAAGACAGTGAAAGAAGAAGTGTGGGACTTTACAGGAGAAGATGTAGGGTTAATGAAAGGAGTAGATCCCGTTAAAATAACCGTGAAAGAGGGAACGAGTTACCCAAATACGCCCCAGTATAAATTGACACCAGAAATAATTGAAGGAATAACGCCAGTAATAAATAAACTGATTGAACAAGGGATTTGAAAAGAAATCATGAGCAGTCCATGTAATTCGCCAATAATGGGACTGAAAAAGCCAAACAGAACATATAGAATTGTACAGAATTTGAGGAAGGTAAACAAAATTGTTGTGCCTTGTTGCCCAATAGTACCGAACCCTGCTGTGATTCTATACCAGATTCCACGTGAAGCAGAATGGTACACAGTAATTGATTTATGTCATGCATTTTTCTCTATTCCATTGCATCCAGATAGCCAGCCATTATTTGCATTTAGGTTTGGAGAGCGTATTTTGGCATGGTGCCGAATTCCTCAAGGGTACACAGAAAGTCCCTCAATCTTTAATCAGATTCTAAAGAAATCGTTGGAAGATTTAAAAATGCCAGAAAAGTCAGTGATGGTTCAGTATATTGATGACCTACTGGTGGCATCAAAAACGAAAGAAGCATGTGTCAATGATACAATTGCTTTGCTGAATCATTTAGCAAAAAGAGGACATAAAGTGTCCCCTTCAAAATTGCAGTTTTGTCAACAAGAAGTCCAGTATTTAGGGCATAAAATTGAGAAAGGAGTGCGAAAGGTGACGACTGAAAGAATAAAAATGATTCAGGGAATGAGAGCTCCAATGACACAAAGAGAGGTAAGAATGTTTTTGAGAATGGTTGGATATTGTCGACAATGGATAAGCGGTTTTTCACTGATTGCTAAACCATTGCAAAAACTGACAAAGAAGGATGTTAAAGATCCTTTTGAAATGAATGACAAAGAAATGAAAGCATTCAGAGAGTTGAAAAAGAAATTGTGTGAGGCTCCAGCCTTAGGAATGCCTGACTATGAGAAAGATTTTGAGCTGTTTTGCAGTGAAAGAGATGGATGTGCATTTTCAGTTTTGGTACAGAGACATGGAACTATGAAAAGACCCATTGCATATTTTTCGGCTGTTTTAGACCCTGTAGCGAAAGCATTGCCTGGATGTTTGAAAGCAGTTGCTGCTACTTGTGTGAGTTTGGAACAGAGTGAAGGCATAGTGATGGGATATCCACTGAGAGTATATGTTCCCCATTCTGTGGAAATTCTCTTGACAAGAACGAAAACCCAATACATGACACATAGTCGGCTGACTAGGTATGAAAAAGTAATTTTGAGTGCAGATAATGTGACCATTGACAGATGTATGAATGTGAATCCTTCGACGTCATTGCCAGATGAAGAGAGTGTGATTGAAACGGATGAAGTAGATCACGATGGTCTGAATGTGCTTGAATACGTACAAAACCAAGGTCTGACATACGAGATGAGCCTTTGAAATAATCAGATTATATTCTGTTTGTGGACGGCTCATGTTTGAGAACGAGTGATGGAGTTCTAAGTGCAGCATATGCAGTTTGCACAGTAGCAACTGTAATGGAAGCATCTTGTCTGAAAGGGTACGGTCTGCCCAAGTCGCAGAATTAGTAGCTCTGATTCAAGCATGCAAGTTGGGAAGAAATGTACGGGTTACGATTGTGACAGATAGCCAGAACGGCTTTGGGGTGGTGCATGACTTTGGTCAGATTTGGTCACAAAGGGGTTTCTTGATGTCTGCAGGAACGCCAATTAGAAATGGAGATTTTGTGAAAAAGCTGCTTGAGGCGATACAGCTGCCTAAACAGATTGCTGTTGTGAAGTGCAATGCACATAAAAATGGGGAAGACTACATAACTGTTGGTAATAAATATGCTGACGAAATGGCACAGTACTGTGCAAAGAATGTGGTTTCTTTAAACAAAAGTCGGGAAAGAGAGCATATTTCTTGTCCTTTGCTTTTTACTAACTCTATTGAGACATGGGAGGAGGTGAGACAGTTACAAGAAGCTGCAGAGGATGAGGAAAAAGATACATGGATAAAAGCAGGATGTAGAAAACATGAAGAAAAAGATGTTTGGGTTTACAGAGATGAGAGACCAGTTATGCCTGATAGCATGATTTCTGACATGGCACGGATGTACCATGGACAAGCCCATATTGGGAGAGATTCAATGATCAGACTTTTTAGACAAACATGGTATAATCCAAAATTCAGAGCCATAGCTGAGAGTCTTTGTCAGAGATGTCTTATTTGTCAACAGTTAAATCCAGGAAGAAAGACAGTAGTGAGTCTAGGAACAATAGGACGAGAAGGAGCTCCTTTCACTAGAATGCAAATGGATTTTATTGAAATGCCACCTTGCAACAGACTAAGGTATGTCCTTGTGGTCGTCTGTTTGTTTTCTCGTTGGTTGGAGGCATACCCAACAAGAAGGAATGATGGAATAACGGTAGCAAAACTTATGCTGCGAGAATTCATTCCGAGGTATGGTTTTCCAGTCACGATTGAAACAGATAGAGGAACACATTTCCAAAATGAATTGGTTAAACTAATTTGTGAAGCACTTAGTATTAAACAGAAACTGCATTGTGCATACAGACCAGAGGCTTCTGGAATCGTAGAGCAAGTGAATGGAACAATAAAGAACAGGTTAGGAAAAATGTGTCAAGCTACAGGACTCAAATGGCCAGATGCCTTGCCATTAGTTTTAATGACAATCAGAAGTATTCCGGAAAGGAAAACTGGACTCAGTCCCCATGAAATAATTATGGGACGAGCAATGAGACAAGCACAAGTACCTGTCAACAAACTACTGACTATAACTGATGATCTAGTGCTGGATTATTGCAAAGGATTGGCTGATGTGGTGCGTTCTGTGTTTCATCAGGTTGGACCGGATGCGACCACTCTTGAAAGAAAACCAGCTCACGACTTGAATCCAGGAGATTGGGTCCGCATAAAAGTCCACCGGAGAAGAAACTGTTTGGTTCCTCGCTGGGACGAACCACGACAAGTGATCCTGGTGACGACCACTGCAGTCAAGTGTGCAGGAGTGAAACATTGGGTGCATGCCAGTCACACCATCAGAGTTCCAGAACCTGAAGATCGACATGTGAGTCGACATCTGGAAGTATTGGATAACAGTTCAGCATCAGAAGCAGAAGAAGAAACAAACAGGGTGCCAGAACCTGAAGATCGACCTGTAAGTCGACATCTGGAAGACCCAACTACAAGTGCAAAGACAGAAGAAGTAGAGGAAATAGCTGAAGTTCCAGAACTTGAAGATCGACCTGTAAGTCGACATCTGGAAATATCAGATACCAGTTCAGAATCTGATACAGATCATTCGGATTGTGAAGAAATTCTAAAAAGAAATTGGAATTTTGAAAGCATAAGAGAAGAAACTGAGCCAGAAGATAGTGACAGTGAGCAACCAAGTACAAGTTGTGGTGAAAATCCTTCGGAGATAATATTAATAGATGAAGAAGGGAGAGTTTCAAACAAAAAGCTAGGAAAATCGGAAGATCCCCGAGGAGCAATAGGGACAAATAGTCAAACACGAGAACAGGGAAATTTAGAAGCAGAAAGGAAAACTGACACAAATTCGGAAGAACCTCGAGGAGGGACAGAAATAGGTGAACGAAGGAAGATAAGAAAAGAACCACAAGTAGAGGAAGAAAATGACATTATAAGTTTCAAAATAAGAGGCAATAACGAAAGAATTGAAACAGAGTCTGAAGAAAGTGGAGAAGAAAGAAATCAAAAACTAGAGTCAAGAAAAAGAAATTGGAAAACAGAAAGAGAGGAAAAAGGAAGTGAGGCAAAAGGCCAAGAAAAGGAGACAATTGGCCCAACGAAGTAAGAAAATTAAGATACAGAATCATAAAGTTGGATGGGAAAAGTGCTGAACAAGTGAATGAAGTAAGAGAGAGCAAGAAAAACAAGGTGGAAAACACTTGCAGAAAACGAAAAGAATAAAGGTAAATCCGAAGTATAGATCGCCTGAATGGTTGTATCTTGCTTTGACTAGTAACAAAGAAGAAAAGAACACTCACGAGAACCCAGAACAAAGAAACCGGATGGGAGAAAGTGAAGTGCAACAAAACTAAAGAAGTTTAAATAGTTTCTACCGGATTTGACAAAACACTGGATCTGACGAATTTACCGGATGTGACAAAGAAAGAATTCTGAGAAAAAATTAAAAGAAAGTACCAAGCAAAGACAAAACATTGGAGTACAGAGTGGCAAATAAGTCATTTCTGAGGTGTAGTGACACAATTTTCGGGAAAACAAATAAATAATATTATAAAACAAAATGGAGAATACTAGAGATAGAAAATGTAAATGTGAGTTTTTAAGTAGATGGTGCAAGATGTGCTGCTTTTGTACAGGATTATTAATGACAGTATGGGTGGTTCTAGCAATCACTATTCCAATTAGTTTAGCTGTAGTAGAAACGTCTAATAACACTGAGAAAGAAAAAGGAGTAACACTCAAGAACCAGTTATATTAAAGGGTAGTGCAGAATTACATAAGGACAAATCAATAACAGATTTTTCAAAAAATGTTTTTACTAAATTATTATATGAGTACGTAGAAACAATGGATGTAAGAGATTGCTATGTTTGCATGCAGTTGCCTGCATCTGTAGCAGAGGGTGTGACTTATCATCACCTCCCTTTGACGTATGGAATAACATGTAGTGTCTTAGCAAGTTTATTTTATAAAACAGGTAGATTAGAATATTATAACACTGACATAAATAAGATTTTTGCGAAAGTTTCTGTAGTTTCCGAGCTGAACAAAATAAAAGAGGGAAAAACGTTTGGTGAATATTTTCTAGAAGATAAGATTTTAACATTAGATAGTATAATTAGGTACAACCTTACCTGTGAGTTAAAGAAGGAAGAAAAGGTATTTTTAGATATGGTTGAAGAGAGAAGAGTGAAATTTCAAAGAAAAGTGATAGAAGAGACAAAAACACCTCTTTGGGCGTTTGAGGAAGACAATCATGACAAGAAAAAGACAAATGCAGCTATGACTCTAGATTGGCCCCAACAGGGAAGGTTGTGCATTAGAAGAAATAAGACAAGATATGACAATTATTTTGTGGGTTCCAGTATTTGCCATGACAATTATCAAATTTTAGGTGGATGGGGATTCAAAGGGGAAAAGATCCAATATTTCCAGGGATCTATTATGTTTGCGGAAATAGGGCTTATTATAGGTTGCCGGACCATTGGTATGGGTCATGTTACTTAGGCCTGGTCTTTCCAAAGATTTTTCATATGGATAGAAAAGAAAAAGGAACACACAAAATGATAAATACCTTTACACGTAGAAAAAGGGAAAGTTTTTCAGAAATAGTAGGTGATATTTTTGGTGCATTGATACCAGCAGTGGGAATATCTTTGAATGCATTTAGAATTCGGAAATTATCCACAGTGGTAGATCGTTTATCTACAGATACTGCTGGAGGGTTCTTGATGGTAAATACCGAGATGGTTGCCATGAGAGCTATGGTGATGCAAAATCGACTTGCCCTTGACATTCTTTTGGCAAAAGAGGGCGGAGTCTGTGGAATGCTGAAAGTCCAACATTGTTGCACTTACATTCCAGATAAAAGCGAAAATATACAGAAGTATATAACAAATATTACAAGTTTGCACAAAGAACTTGTTCCACTGGAGGTTGAAAGTGCTTTTGGAAAACTTGGTAAAGGGTTTTCTTCAGTAATAAATTGGTTAACAAGAATGAGTGGATTAATAATAGGGAAAGTTATAATAATAGCAACCGTGATAATAATAATAATATTAGTACTGAAGCTTGCAATAACATGTATAAAGAGAAGAAGAAGGCAGAATAAAATAGAAAAAGAAAACATGATAAACAAGGAAAGAGAGAGAGAAATGGGTGAAATAGAGTTAGAAGAAATAAAAGAGAACATGTACAAGAAAACGAAGAGACAAGTTGAAAGGGATACAGTTGTGTAAACTAACAAAAGCAAACGGATAAAAGATATATGCTGTCTGAGAAAATTGTATAACTTGGGTTTTGTGGTGATATTAAAAATCACCAAAGGGGGGAGTTGATGGAGCAGGGTAAATGAATTTTTTTTTACCTCCTAATATTTTCGTAAAATAATTAATAAATATGTTCGTTTAAGTAAATAACCAACAATGTATGTTACATGTTAAGGGTTAAAGGTAACACGCTATTCCGTGTGCAAATTAATCAACTTATAATTGTTTACGTGTCTAACATAACATAATATTTTGCGTACTAATTAAATAATAAACGCATGATCTGTGCTTTTAAATAAAACGTGTGGTTGCAAAATAAAGCGATGGTAAGTAAGGGACAGCTTTATATGTTGCTTTTTGCTAGGTAATACCTAATTGGGGTACGTAGAAAGACGGGAGGGAAACTAAAGGGTTTATATTTCTTTGTTTTAACAATATTTTGTTTATCTTTGAAAATACTGTCGAGCAGCGATATAAAATGGCCGCCAGTTGCTAGAGTACGCATGAGCGGGGGACCATGTGATAGAGGAGAGAGGCTGTGGAAAGGGAGGATCACGTGCTGGTGCTGAGAGGCTAAGATGGAAGTATGGTCAAGGCTGTTGTGACCTTTCTGAACAGATGTGTGCCAAGATGATCAGCAAGAAGCGTGAGAAGTCCAACTGAATCAATGGACGGAACTGTTAAACCCAAAATGTAGCAGAAAAAGATACAAATTGGACTGATCGAAACGGATGAGCAATGACATAAACTGTGAGAAACGATGCTTGCATGGACATTCCACAAGGAACTGGTTAAGACCAGGAAGTTTGATTAAAATGTATATGGGCCTGAGTTTTGACCAATGAGAAAGAATCACGCCATGAAGATGAAACATTTTATTCTGTAAGCTAGAATTAGGGTATAAGAAGACCTACTCTTGGTGGGAGGGGTGAGTTGCTGCGGGAATTGCTGAGGTAGATGCTGCGGGAGTTGCTGGAGAAGTTAGATGCTGTAGATGGGTGAAGTGCGGTTGCTGATGCTGACGAGCTGATGCTGCTGCTGCTATTTTTTATTTCCAGTTGAGTATAAGATGCTGCTTTAGGAGAACCTTTTATTCCTGATAGATTTTTCATTTAGAATTATTAGATTTTCCCCAGACAGATAGAGTGATCTTTTAGAGTTCTTACTATGACAACCTTATTTTTCCGTCTAATAGATATGTATTGCAATTTCAATTTATTCTTATATTGATGATAAATGTAATGATCTGAATAATAAGCTTAACCTCATTTCTTGCATCAAAACTTTATATAAACTTTATTATTCTTTAAACAAATGACTCAGTGATTCTTTAGCTCAATGATTAAAATGACATGTTAAAGATTTTATTGTGATTGAGCTGGTCTTAATCACCATCAACTGATTCCTACTAGTTGGTCCATCGACCAATGAGCGGAATACCTTAAAGCAAATGAGAAACATTATGTCATGTTAAAGAGGTATCCCGTCTCCTTCCAGCGAATCGTTTTTCTCCTAGGTTATTGACGGAGGAAATCCAGGGAACAAATGAGTAAGTGAATATATATGCGGTGTTATGGGCCCCACCGTCATATGGATATAGTGTGTGTGTTGAAGGATTAATTGTACCTGGATGACCGAAGTATATAGGAGAATTATTTTTATTGTTAGCGCTGGATCAACCGCAATGCAACGCCCAGACTGACCATGGCTTCTTTGTAAGCCCGAGAGCTAAACGCAGGGCCCTGGTCAGAATGTAGCGTGCCTATTGCGTATGTGCCGATAAAGACTCGCAAATCTTTTATAACAGTTCGAGCGTCAGCCGAGCGCTGAGGCCATATCCATAGGAACCTAGAGCAAGAATCCACTGCAACCATGATATATTTATAGTTACCGTCCCTTTGCAGGGGACCGCAGTGGTCAAGGTAAACACAAGCTAATGGTTTGTCTGAAATTAACAGGGGTGTCTGCGCAGGACGTTTCACTGTGGAGACTTTCATCTGTTGGCATATATCACATTCTAAAACATAGTTCTTTGTTTGTTTTCTAATGCCAGGCCACCAATATCTTTGCTTGAGTAAAGATACTGTTGCAGAAACACCTGCATGGGCAGAAGCTATCCTTTCGTGTGCTGCTAGGATTAGTCCTAATCTGCGTTCCTTGTTTGGAATTACCCTGCCCCCACTCCAGGGATTCGAGCAAAAGGAACGTTGTTCGCATCAATTACATAAGAGTACTTGAGTGGAAACTTTTTGGTAACGCTGCACTGCTGCCTTTGCTTGAAGCATTGACAGCCAACATTATCTCACCGTCTATTTTTGTTTTTGAACGAGTGATCGCAGCTACGGAAGCCGTCTGAACAGCCCCCTTTGCGGCCTCGTCAGCCAATGAATTCCCTGCAACGTGAACGCCATCACGTTGATGACTCAGTGTGTGGATCACGTGAGCCTTTGGTAGTTCGTTTTTCAACTGAACTACTTGTTCCCAAAGCATTTTGTGCTTTATTGTGCCACCTTTCGCATCTTTGAAACCATTTTCAAGCCAGTTTTGTATATATTCATTATACGACTGAACACAGTAAAAGGAATCGCACACTATTAGTGTGGGGAATTCTCGATCTGTACTTTCAAGTGCCAGTTTGAATGCTTGTAGTTCAGCTCGCTGAGCAGTACAATCCCCTAGAGATTGAGTTTTTGTGACCATAGGTCTGAAGATGCCATCTCGCATGCGACCTTTAACGATTGCACATGCTGCACTGTAAGCTTGCTTACTCCCTGTTGCGGGTTGTGCGGATCCGTCAGTGTAAATTATGAATTCGTACTGATCGAGAGGCAGAATTTTAGTAGGCAGAGGACATTCTTGTTCATATTGCAGGAATGCTTGTGTTTTTAAATCTGGATCAAAAACATATTCAACATCTGTTGCAGCAAGAGAATTAACCCATTGTATCCATCTTGGATGTAATGCTTTAGCATTTGGAATGCTTGCTTTTGTGACCGCTTCTAAAGCTGGTACTGGGGTTACGACAATAATGCGTTTCCCTTGGGCTAAGGCTCTTTCTTTTGCTACAGCGGTTTGAACTGCTGCTAGAATTTTTTCAGTTGAACTGAAGCGCATTTCCGCTTGTGTGTACAAATGAGATTTGTATGCAATTGGTATTTTCTCACCCTCATTGAAGGTTAAGTAGGTGAATCCGCATTGACCCGAAATTATTCGGATCACCAGGTTTCGTTGACTTACGCGTGTTTGTAAGTGATTTGTTGCTAACATGTTAGCCTGGAGTGAACGCAAGATTTCTGTGTGTTCTTGTGTCCAATTCTTGATTGAAAAATCAGGTTTGATTAATGCGTAGAGAGGTTTAACCCTTTCTGCGTAATTTAGAATGTATGTTCTTCCAAAATTTAGGAAACCCAGGATGGATTGTAAGTTTTTGCGTTTTTGGAGGTTGGAGCAGCGCACACTTTTCTAAAAGTTAGCTGCCAAGCTCTTGCCTTCACTTGAAAGCTCATATCCTAGAAATAGGACATTGAGATGGGCAATTCGGGACTTTTAAAGTTGAACTTGTAGCCCTCAGAGGCGAAGCCCAGTATAATGGTGCTTACCCTGTTCAAGTGTTTGTCCAGGTCATCGTCCGTCAGATAGATGTCATCGACATAGGACAATGCCTCATTGTCATAAATTTGTAGTAACTCCGTTACCCTCGCTGAGAATAAACCTGGGCTGTTCTTGAACCCTTGTGGGAGTCGACAAAAGTGACGCTGGGTCCCCATTATGGAGAATGCTGTTAAGTACCTGCTTTCAGGTGCTATGTTTTGACAAAAGAAACCATTTGAGATGTCTAATGTTGTTTTGTATTTTTTACGCACATATTATTCATTAATGCTGTGCTATGTGCATTTTGCACTGCAAAAGTTTTAGAACAAGTGTTTAAGTGTCTGTAATCCAAAACTAGACGATATGTATTGTCTGGTTTGGAGACAGGAAACAAAGGATTGTTCATTGAGGAGGTGCATGTTTCAATCACCCCTTGGTATTCAAGTTGATCTAAGATCTCCCTGACCTGTTTTTTAGCTTCTTGCTTTATTGGGTACTGCCTTTGTGCAGTTGGTTCATGTTTCAGATGTATTTTATGGTGAGGTGAGTCCTCATCCCATCCTACATGATTTTTATATAATGCTGGGGCCTGGGCTACTGCCCATTTCCTGGCATATGTATATTTTAGATGAATTGGAATATGGTTGGAGAAGGCAGGCATAATAATGTCCTCGCCATGTGGGCACTCCCTGACAAATTGTGGTGGCCAGTCTTTTTCTGCTAGAAGTATGTCATAGCCCCTTAATAGTCTTTCCCAAAAAGTGCTTTAACCTGTCTTGGCTTGTCTCCCTCCATCCGGAGTGTTATTTCATATAACTTTTGTGGAGTACTAACCCTGGTGTCTACAGTCTCAACTGTAATGTACTCATTCAAGTCCACTATCTCCAGAAGTTCCTTCAGGTTCTGGTGAACTATTGTGACTTCTGCTGCACTGTCCAGCATTGTCTGAGCCCATTCTCCGTTCTTGAGTTGTGTTCTCAGTATTCTCGGCATGTCTGATCTTCAGACCTGCTACTTTCTTTTTGGAGAATTGAGGTTTTGTTCTGTTTTTTGGAGCGTGTTTATCTTCCTTGGATTTCACGCGTTCTTCTCTATGTTCTGATCGTCCTCTTCTTTCCGAAGTCTGTGATGAGATCTGAAAGGGACGAGAGGAACGTGTATCAGTATCTTGATACCTATCAGGTTTTCTTAAATTATCCCTATTCCTGAGGTTATACCTCCTTTCAGAGGGCTCCTTTTGAGGAGACCTACCCCGAGATTGAGAACGTTTCTCATTTGACTTTTGTTTATTAGTCTCCCACTTCTTTTTAGAAGATGTAGGAGTTTGTTTAATAGAGTCCTTCTCAGGACTTTCAGATAGTTTCGGCTTCACTGGTCTTCCACCCAAACTATCTCTGCCTAATTCTGCATAAGATTGTTCAATTATTCTGGGTAGTTCAGTTTGATGTTCTGTAACATCGAATTCCCTTACTTTTTGGCGGATATCCACTGCTGCTGCCTCCCCTTTAATATTAGATAATATTATTGTTGAGACCTGGTCAAAATTCTTCAGTAATTTCATACCTAAATTCAGAGCAGGCTCTGCCCCGTATTCATTTTGAATTTGTTTCAGGACCTCTGGGATTACCGCAATTGACGGAATACCATGTGTTTTAGTATAGATGGCAGCAAAGTCTGAGCCCCAAGTGGTGCAGTCTTCCAGTTGTGGTGTGATCCCCATTGGTAAACTGATTGTTAGTATTCTGTGTTTCTCATACGGGCTAGTATTTGGAAATACTGCTTCGATTTGAGTAATTTTTTGAGCTATCAAGAATGGAATTTGCTCACGTTTTGTGGGCATTTTACCCATGACTGCGTAGAGAGTCTGTGGTGTAATTTTTAGTGTATTCCCCTGTTGGGGAGTTGGATTTGGAAGTGTCAGTGGTTGCTGGACTGTGAAAGTCCGCATGACATATTGGACCAATTGTCTGTAGATTTTTATTAACTCTGTGAGTTGAGTAAGTAATTCCTCGTCTGACATCTCTTCAATGTCAGGATGAGGTGTGTAGCCGGCTAGAATCGGCCATGTTGCTCCTGGTCTACCTAGTGGACCGAGCCTGGTAATGTTTTTGTGATGTTTTAGGGCGCCTTTAAACCAGAGCTGATGCTCCTGGTATGTTAGTGGAATTTCAATATCCTCGAAAGGAATGTATTCCTCTGGTGGATCATCTTCTTTGTAGGAGTGAAACATGTGTGTTACTGGATTGGATTCAGGAAATATTACCCATGAATAGAATACCTCTGTCTGAAAGGATTCGTGTGCCTCTATCACGAAAACTGCTCTACCGCCTCTTGGTGGTAGGCCATGTTTTATAAGTTTTAGAGTGATGGCTCTTCTTAAGTTTGGAGCGATGTCTATAACACCCTCCTCGGTTTCATTTAAACCTGTAATGTTAAAAACTGCTGCTTGGGCTGGATCAGCCGCAGCCTCACCGTTTCCGGTTTCAGTCATTTTGTTTTTTGAAAAATGTAGAACAAGTTTCAAGGAAACAAAGATAAGGTGCACAATATTTTGGAACACTATATCCTTCAACGTTGAGCAAACCAAACAGCTAGTATATAGGGTACTTCCCTATGTAGCCGTGGTGGATACTTAACCCTGCCCACTCCAGACGTCTTTTGGAGTATATGGGTAGGGGTCACTGAGAGAAAAAGCACGGCTGAGTTACTCAGTATCTAGCGTTAAATTACCGCCTTACCAAACGTTGGGCGCCATGTAGTGTAGCTCCTATTTCCCTAATAGGCTCTGCGCATTGGAATAATATCCCCTATAGGTTTGACATAGGACTAAGGTCAGTATGTCCCTATCGAGTATATTAAACTTAATTACTTGTGCCAGCTAGCTCAGAGGCCACTAGAAACTCCTTGACGACAAGAAGGGAGTAGTTTCTGGCAGCCGCAAAACATGACCACTTTGTTTCCCTTTAGAATCAGAACGAGTCCCAGAGTCGTGGAAACAATAGATAACTATTTCACTCAGCTCAATCGTGCATGCTTAGTTTTCCTCAAAGTTACACAGAAAGAAATAGACGGGCGTTTCAATAAAAGATTTATTGAACAGTCTTGTTTCTCGTGTAAGTAAAATGTGCTGTTACGATCACAAGACAGTATGCGAGATAAATAATGTACAGCGTAAGTAGTAGAAATAAATAATACTGCGATAGCATTATCTTTAGCAGATATTCATTTACATAAATAACAGACTAAAAAATGCGAGTACTCATAAGATGCGTCTCTAAGCTAGTTCTACCCCAATGTGCCTAACCTAACCTAGGTGTAGGGAGAGGTATGAAGTAGGTGGAGTATTCCTTACTATGGTATACTAAGAGTATGTTAAGTCTAGTATGCCTAGTATGCCAAGAGTCCCTCTAGGTTCTAGTCAGCTCCATACCTTAAGAATGAGAGAGGTAGGAATCTCTTGCCAGATTCGAACTCCAACACCCCGCAAGGGAAGTCAGATCACTGGAAGCTGGACTCTCTGCGTGCAGGGATGACAGCGTCTTCTCAGTGCGTCAGGCCGGGAAACGGGCTCCTCTGAAGTCGAGGTCTCCTCTAGTTTACAAGGGCTAGGGAAGGTATATTTATACCTGAGAGTTACCTCATAATGTTAGCATTGACGTGAGTCGGACAGCGGAAGACGTCATGAATGAACCCCTAAGGTATAACGGTTCATGCATAATAGATGAGTCCTTGAAGAAATCAATAGTCCTGTGCTAGGGAAACTCCCGAAGCCTAAGGGTCTGTTCTTCAAGAACTCGTTGTGACGTTAGGGTGGACGGATGTCGGAGACCATGCCTGTATTTGGAGTGCACGGTTTAATGCCTAAATAAGGACTGGGATTTTATGCCTATATAAGGGCAGGGCGAATTGTGCCTATATAAGGACATGATACAGGAAAGCCCGTGTATGGACACCCTAAGAGGAATATAACACCTGTAAACATAAACCAGCTTAAATTGACATTTTCAATGCCTAACTAATCTTCACGAATCAACACTCTTCTTCTGGTCGATGGACCATTAGTTGAGTTAGTTGATGGTGATATTAACAACTTCTTAACTAATACACAGCTTTTAGTGAAATGACCAGAGACTCTGAGTAAGATTTATAAGCTTTATCTAAATTTTCAAAGCAAACACAAGGAGATGATGGACGGAGTGCTGAAACTTTTCAAACACTCACCCCCAGTCACAGATCTGGGTTGAATCCATCATCATTCTTTAGCTCACTTTGCCACCCCAGTTCAGACATAGCTATATGCAAATCAGTCTTGACCCTGTGCCTCATGGGAACAGTCCAGACCAAACTGCCAAGCCATGTCTTCCCTGGACCGGAATCAAGCATCCTGGGACCGGTTTCGGGCTAACAGCCCTCATCAGCCAGGCTAGCTTGAATCCAGTGGCAAAGTGAGCAAGGGACCCACGTCTGGGCATACCCTGCTAACTTAGGGCGAACAAAGCAAACACAAGGAGATGATGGACGGAGTGCTGAAACTTTTCAAACACTCACCCCCAGTCACAGATCTGGGTTGAATCCATTATCATTCTTTAGCTCACTTTGCCACCCCAGTTCAGACATAGCTATATGCAAATCAGTCTTGACCCTGTGTCTCATGGGTACAGTCCAGACTAAACTGCCAAGCCATGTCTTCCCTGGATCGGAATCAAGCATCCTGGGACCGGTTTCGGGCTAACAGCCCTCATCAGCCAGGTTAGCTTGAATCCAGTGGCAAAGTGAGCAAGGGACCCACATCTGGGCATACCCTGCCAACTTAGGGCGAACAAAGCAAACACAAGGAGATGATGAACGGAGTGCTGAAACTTTTCAAACACTCAGCCCCAGTCACAGATCAGGGTTGAATCCATCATCATTCTTTAGCTCACTTTGCCACCCCAGTTCAGACATAGCTATATGCAAATCAGTCTTGACCCAGTGCCTCATGGGAACAGTCCAGACCAAACTGCCAAGCCGTGTCTTCCCTGGACCGGAATCAAGCATCCTGGGACCGGATTCGGGCTAACAGCCCTCATCAGCCAGGCTAGCTTGAATCAAGTGGCAAAGTGAGCAAGGTACCCACATCTGGGCATACCCTACCAACTTAGGGTGAACAAAGCAAACACAAGGAGATGATGGACGGAGTGCTGAAACTTTTCAAACACTCACGCCCAGTCACAGATCTGGGTTGAATCCATCATCATTCTTTAGCTCACTTTGCCACCCCAGTTCAGACATAGCTATATGCAAATCAGTCTTGACCCTGTGCCTCATGGGAACAGTCCAGACCAAACTGCCAAGCCATGTCTTCCCTGGACCGGAATCAAGCATCCTGTGACCGGTTTCGGGCTAACAGCCCTCATCAGCCAGGCTAGCTTGAATCCAGTGGCAAAGTGAGCAAGGGACCCACGTCTGGGCATACCCTGCCAACTTAGGGCGAACAAAGCAAACACAAGGAGATGATGGACGGAGTGCTGAAACTTTTCAAACACTCACCCCCAGTCACAGATCTGGGTTGAATCCATCATCATTCTTTAGCTCACTTTGCCACCCCAGTTCAGACATAGCTATATGCAAATCAGTCTTGACCCTGTGCCTCATGGGTACAGTCCAGACCAAACTGCCAAGCCATGTCTTCCCTGGACCGGAATCAAGCATCCTGGGACCGGTTTCGGGCTAACAGCCCTCGTCAGCCAGGTTAGCTTGAATCCAGT
Source organism: Calotriton arnoldi (assembly GCA_963921515.1). Classification (NCBI taxonomy): domain Eukaryota; kingdom Metazoa; phylum Chordata; class Amphibia; order Caudata; family Salamandridae; genus Calotriton; species Calotriton arnoldi. The sequence continues at coordinate 906,371 of CAWUFW010006761.1, forward strand.
GGCAAAGTGAGCAAGGGATCCACGTCTGGGCATACCCTGCCAACTTAGGGCGAACAAAGCAAACACAAGGAGATGATGGGCGGAGTGCTGAAACTTTTCAAACACTCACCCCCAGTCACAGATCTGGGTTGAATCCATCATCATTTTTTAGCTCACTTTGCCACCCCAGTTCAGACATAGCTATATGCAAATCAGTCTTGACCCTGTGCCTCATGGGAACAGTCCAGACCAAACTGCCAAGCCATGTCTTCCCTGGACCGGAATCAAGCATCGTGGGACCGGTTTCGGGCTAACAGCCCTCATCAGCCGGGCTAGATTGAATCCAGTGGCAAAGTGAGCAAGGGACCCACGTCTGGGCATACCCTGCCAACTTAGGGCGAACAAAGGAAACACTAGGAGATGATGGACGGAGTGCTGAAACTTTTCGAACACTCACCCCCAGTCACAGATCAGGGTTGAATCCATCATCATGCTTTAGCTCACTTTGCCACCCCAGTTCAGACATAGCTATATGCAAATCAGTCTTGACCCTGTGCCTCATGGGAACAGTCCAGACCAAACTGCCAAGCCATGTCTTCCCTGGACCGGAATCAAGCATCCTGGGACCGGTTTCGGGCTAACAGCCCTCATCAGCCAGGCTAGCTTGAATCCAGTGGCAAAGTGAGCAAGGGACCCACGTCTGGGCATACCCTGCCAACTTAGGGCGAACAAAGCAAACACAAGTAGATGATGGACGGAGTGCTGAAACTTTTCAAACACTCATGCCCAGTCACAGATCTGGGTTGAATCCATCATCATTCTTTAGCTCACTTTGCCACCCCAGTTCAGACATAGCTATATGCAAATCAGTCTTGACCCTGTGCCTCATGGGAACAGTCCAGACCAAACTGCCAAGCCATGTCTTCCCTGGACCGGAATCAAGCATCCTGGGACCGGTTTCGGGCTAACAGCCCTCATCAGCCAGGCTAGCTTGAATCCAGTGGCAAAGTGAGCAAGGGACCCACGTCTGGGCATACCCTGCCAACTTAGGGCGAACAAACCAAACACAAGGAGATGATGGATGGAGTGCTGAAACTTTTCAAACACTCACCCCCAGTCACTGATCTGGGTTGAATCCATCATCATTCTTTAGCTCACTTTGCCACCCCAGTTCAGACATAGCTATATGCAAATAAGTCTTGACCCTGTGCCTCAAGGGAACAGTCCAGACCAAACTGCCAAGCCATGTCTTCCCTGGACCGGAATCAAGCATCCTGGGACCGGTTTCGGGCTAACAGCCCTCATCAGCCAGGCTAGCTTGAATCCAGTGGCAAAGTGAGTAAGGGACCCACGTCTGGGCATACCCTGCCAACTTAGGGCGAACAAAGCAAACACAAGGAGATGATGGACGGAGTGCTGAAACTTTTCAAACACTCACCCCCAGTCACAGATCTGGGTTGAATCTGTGGGACCCGTATGCCCAGACCTGGATCCCGTGCGCTCCATGCCACTGGAGTCAAGCTATCATGGCTGATGAGGGCTGAAAGCCCGAAACCGGTCCTAGGATGCTTGTTTCCAGTTCAGGGAGGGCCTGGCAGTTCGGGCTGGACTGTTCCCATTGGGCACAGGGTCAAGACTGATTTGCATATGGCTGGGTCCAAACTGGAATGGCAAGGTGAGCAAAAAAACGATGGATTTAGGCCCAGATCTCTGTACTGGGGTGAATGTGCGACATTGTTCTGCATTCTGTCCATCAATTGTTCTTTTTGCATTTGTCACCCCGAGTGGGACGGGTATGCCCAGACGTGGGTCCCGTGCTCTCCAATGCCACTGGAGTCAAGCTATCCTGGCTGATGTGGGCTGAAAGCCCGAAACCAGTCCTAGGATGCTTGTTTCCAGTTCAGGGAGGACCTGGCCTGGCATTTCGGGCTGGACTGTTCCCATTGGGCACAGGGTTAAGACTGATTTGCATATGGCTGGGTCCAACCTGGAATGGCATGGTGAGCAAAAAAAGAATGGATGTAGGCCCAGATCTCTGTACTGGGGTGAATGTATGACATTGTTCTGCATTCTGTCCATCAATTGTTCTTTTTGCAATTGTCACCCCGAGTGGGACGGGTATGCCCAGATGTGGGTCCCGAGCTCTCCATGCCACTGGAGTCAAGCTATCCTGGCTGATGAGGGCTGAAAGCCCGAAACCGGTCCTAGGATGCTTGCTCCAGTTCAGGGAGGACCTGGCCTGGCAGTTCGGGCTGGACTGTTCCCATTGGGCACAGGGTCAAGACTGATTTGCATATGGCTGTGTCCAAACTGGAATGGCATGGTGAGCAAAAAAACAATGGATTTAGGCCCAGATCTCTGTACTGGGGTGAATGTATGACATTGTTCTGCAATCTGTCCATCAATTGTTCTTTTTGCAATTGTCACCCCGAGTGGGACGGGTATGCCCAGACGTGGGTCCCGTGCTCTCCATGCCACTGGAGTCAAGCTATCCTGGCTGATGAGGGCTGAAAGCCAGAAACTGGTCCTAGGATGCTTGTTTCCAGTTCAGGGAGGACCTGGCCTGGCAGTTCAGGCTGGACTGTTACCATTGGGCACAGGGTCAAGATTGATTTGCGTATGGCTGGGTCCAAACTGGAATGGCATGGTGAGCAAAAATACGATGGATTTAGGCCCATATCTCTGTACTGGGGTGAATGTATGACATTGTTCTGCATTCTGTCAATCAATTGTTCTTTTTGCATTTGTCACCCCGAGTGGGATGGGTATGCCCAGACGTGGGTCCCGTGCTCTCCATGCCACTGGAGTCAAGCTGTCCAGGCTGATGAGAGCTGAAAGCCCGAAACCGGTCCTAGGATGCTTGTTTCCAGTTCAGGGAGGACCTGGCCTGGCAGTTCGGGCTGGACTGTTCCCATTGGGCACAGTGTCAAGACTGATTTGCATATGGCTGGGTCCAAACTGGAATGGCATGGTGAGCAAAAAAACGATGGATTTAGGCCCAGATCTCTGTACTGGGATGAATGTATGACATTGTTCTGCATTCTGCCCATCAATTGTTCTTTTTGCATTTGTCACCCCGAGTGGGACGGTTATGCCCAGACGTGGGTCCCGTGCTCTCCATGCCTCTGGAGTCAAGCTATCCTGGCTGATGAGGGCTGAAAGCCCGAAACCGGTCCTAGGATACTTGTTTCCAGTTCAGGGAGGACCTGGCCTGGCAGTTCGGGCTGGACTGTTCCCATTGGGCACAGGGTCAAGACTGATTTGCATATGGCTGGGTCCAAACTGAAATGGCATGGTGAGTAAAAAAACGATGGATTTAGGCCCAGATCTCTGTACTGGGGTGAATGTATGACATTGTTCTGCATTCTGTCCATCAATTGTTCTTTTTGCATTTGTCACCCCGAGTGGGACGGGTATGCCCAGACGTGGGTCCCGTGCTCTCCATGCCACTGGAGTCAAGCTATCCTGGCTGATGAGGGCTGAAAGCCCGAAACCGGTCCTAGGATGCTTGTTTCCAGTGCAGGGAGTACCTGGCCTGGCAGTTCGGGCTGGACTGTTCCCATTGGGCACAGGGTCAAGACTGGTTTGCATATGGCTGGGTCCAAACTGGAATGGCATGGTGAGCAAAAAAACGATGGATTTAGGCCCAGATCTCTGCACTGGGGTGAATGTATGACATTGTTCTGCATTCTGTCCATCAATTGTTCTTTTTGCATTTGTCACCCCGAGTGGGACGGGTATGCCCAGACGTGAGTCCCGTGCTCTCCATGCCACTGGAGTCAAGCTATGCTGGCTGATGAGGGCTGAAAGCCAGAAACAGGTCCTAGGATGCTTGTTTCCAGTTCAGGGAGGACCTGGCCTGGCAGTTCGGGCTGGACTGTTCCCATTGGGCACAGGGTCAAGACTGATTTGCATATGGCTGGGTCCAAACTGGAATGGCATGGTGAGCAGAAAATCGATGGATTTAGGCCCAGATCTCTGTACTGGGGTGAATGTATGACATTGTTCTGCATTCTGTCCATCAATTGTTCTTTTTGCATTTGTCACCCCGAGTGGGACGGGTATGCCCAGACGTGGGTCCCGTGCTCTCCATGCCACTGGAGTCAAGCTATCCTGGCTGATGAGGGCTAAAAGCCCAAAACTGGTCCTAGGATGCTTGTTTCCAGTTCAGGGAGGACTTGGCCTAGCAGTTCGGGCTGGACTGTTCCCATTGGGCACAGGGTCAAGACTGATTTGCATATGGCTGGGTCCAAACTGGAATGGCATGGTGAGCAAAAAAACGATGGATTTAGGCCCAGATCTCTGTACTGGGGTGAAATTATGACATTGTTCTGCATTCTGTCCATCAATTGTTCTTTTTGCATTTGTCATCCCGAGTGGGACGGGTATGCCCAGACGTGGGTCCCGTGCTCTCCATGCCACTGGAGTCAAGCTATCCTGGCTAATGAGGGCTGAAAGCCCGAAACCGGTCCTAGGATGCTTGTTTCCAGTTCAGGGAGGACCTGGCCTCGCATTTCGGGCTGGACTGTTCCCATTGGGCACAGGGTCAAGAATGATTTGCATATGGCTGGGTCCAAACTGGAATGGCATGGTGAGCAAAAAAAAAGATGCATTTAGGCCCAGATCTCTGTACTGGGGTGAATGTATGACATTGTTCTGCATTCTGTCCATCAATTGTTCTTTTTGCATTTGTCACCCCGAGTGGGATGGGTATGCCCAGACGTGGGTCCCGTGCTCTCCTTGCCACTGGAGTCAAGCTATCCTGGCTGATGAGGGCTGAAAGCCCGAAACCGGTCCTAGGATGCTTGTTTCCAGTTCAGGGTGGACCTGGCCTGGCAGTTTGGGCTGGACTGTTCCCATTGGGCACAGGGTCAAGACTGATTTGCATATGGCTGGGTCCAAACTGGAATGGCATGGTGAGCAAAAAAACGAAGGATTTAGGCCCAGATTTCTGTACTGGGATGAATGTATGACATTGTTCTGCATTCTGTCCATCAATTGTTCTTTTTGTATTTGTCACCCCGAGTGGGACGGGTATGCCCAGACGTGGGTCCCGTGCTCTCCATGCCACTGGAGTCAAGCTATCCAGGCTGATGAGGGCTGAAAGCCCGAAAGCGGTCCTAGGATGCTTGTTTCCAGTTCAGGGAGGACCTGGCCTGGCAGTTCGGGCTGGACTGTTCCCATTGGGCACAGGGTCAAGACTGATTTGCATATGGCTGGGCCCAAACTAGAATGGCATGGTGAGCAAAAAAACGATGGATTTAGGCCCAGATCTCTGTACTGGGGTGAATGTATGACATTGTTCTGCATTCTGTCCATCAATTGTTCTTTTTGCATTTGTCACCCCGATTGGGACGGGTATGCCCAGATGTGGGTCCCGTGCTCTCCATGCCACTGGAGTCAAGCTATCCTGGCTAATGAGGGCTGAAAGCCCGAAACCGGTCCTAGGATGCTTGTTTCCAGTTCAAGGAGGACCTGGCCTGGCAGTTCGGGCTGGACTGTTCCCATTGGGCACAGGGTCAAGAATGATTTGCATATGGCTGGGTCCAAACTGGAATGGCATGGTGAGCAAAAAAACAATGGATTTATGCCCAGATCTCTGTACTGGGTTGAATGTATGACATTGTTCTGCATTCTGTCCATCAATTGTTCTTTTTGCATTTGTCACCCCGAGTGGGACGGGTATGCCCAGACGTGGGTCCCGTGCTCTCCTTGCCACTGGAGTCAAGCTATCCTGGCTGATGAGGGCTGAAAGCCCGAAACCAGTCCTAGGATGCTTGTTTCCAGTTCAGGGAGGACCTGGCCTGGCAGTTTGGGCTGGACTGTTCCCATTGGGCACAGGGTCAAGACTGATTTGCATATGGCTGGGTCCAAACTGGAATGGCATGGTGAGCAAAAAAATGATGGATTTAGGCCCAGATTTCTGTGCTGGGGTGAATGTATGACATTGTTCTGCATTCTGTCCATCAATTGTTCTTTTTGCATTTGTCACCCGAGTGGGACGGGTATGCCCAGACGTGGGTCCCGTGCTCTCCAAGCCACTGGAGTCAAGCTATCCTGGCTGATGAGCGAAACTGGTCCTAGGATGCTTGTTTCCAGTTCAGGGAGGACCTGGCCTGTCAGTTTGGGCACAGGGTCAAGACTGATTTGCATATGGCTGGGTCCAAACTGGAATGGCATGGTGAGCAAAAAAACGATGGATTTAGGCCCAGATTTCTGTACTGGGATGAATGTATGACATTGTTCTGCATTCTGTCCATCAATTGTTCTTTTTGCATTTGTCACCCCGAGTGGGACGGGTATGCCCAGACGTGGGTCCCGTGCTCTCCATGCCACTGGAGTCAAGCTATCCTGGCTGATGAGGGCTGAAAGCCCGAAACCGGTCCTAGGATGCTTGTTTCCAGTTCAGGGAGGACTGTTCCCATTGGGCACAGGGTCAAGACTGATTTGCATATGGTTGGGTCCAAACTGGAATGGCATGGTGAGCAACAAAACGATGGATTTAGACCCAGATCTCTGTACTGGGGTGAATGTATGACATTGTTCTGCATTCTGTCCATCAATTGTTCTTTTTGCATTTATCTAAATTTTCAGTCATAAATTGAACGCTCATTTATTACAAATTCACAGTGCAAATTCCATCATTCTTCAATGGGAGAGAGAGAGATTTCATTTAGCAAAGTACATTCAATTACACAACCTCATTCAACAAAGATCAAATGCATAAGAGTGGATAGATGTAGAGACAAAAGGCACATATCAACGTACATTTGCAAAGAAATATGCAAATTTGAGATAGAATGTCATTTACCTAATAAGAGAAAACCGGAAAACTAACCCCCTGGCCAAAGGACTGGTGGAGGTCCCCTGACTTAGAATCAGGTGACAAAGACCAAAGGACAGGATCAGGATAGGACCAATATTTACTAGACTTCTTCTGCAACCCGACGCACCAGGGCGATTCCCTCTCTCACACTCTCTCCCTCCTCGATATTCTTCCGCAAATCTTCGAATCTAATCAGGCTGTCGTTTGGCTCTGAATCTTCCCAGTCTGCTCTCGCCTCTCTCTCTCTCTATGATGCTCTCTCCCATCTCTCTCTCAGCGTCGATGAGCGATCGATCAATCTCTCTGACTTTACTCAACTTACTCTAGTTATAGTCTTTATTTCTACATGTCCCACCCTCAAGAGTTGCAAATTTCACTAAAATACGGAATATGATTGGACGGGGGTAGGGGAGTCTCCATCACATCATGCTGACATATTCATTTTTATTAAGACTTTTATTGTAAACTAGCCCTTCCCCTTTAGCTCATTCATATTGTCCTCTTCCCATGCATATATTGTTGCCATTCACAATAATTTATTCAATACAGACTACATAGACGAATGATACATGTCTTCTTTTTCTCATGTCTTCTGTCCTTGATTCTTGGCAGTCATTCAGCTCTTTCGGTCACCGGGTCACATCATGGACTTCTCTGAGCATGCGCAATATTTAGTCATCCATCGCCATTTTCTTTTTCTGTCAAGCTCTTAGCAGGCCCGAATGCATACTATTAATAAAGGAATCATAAACAGATGTTATTTCCTTATACATATAATTCTCACTGTTCACCACCCACTTCTACTCTATCCCATGTGGTTATTATCTCTTTTAGGCAAAAGCGTTAACAACAGCAGCCTTCTTTAAATTCAAGCAAGCAGATGCCAGGCACGTGGTACCTCAAGACCACGTTTAGCTTTTTCTTGCGCATGCGCAAGGTTTTCCCTCTCAAAAACGAGTTAGTCACGTTATCTCTACGTAGTTCAGTTTCGCACATGTGCAAAGCGTTTTTGCAAATTAAAGCGGGTTTTAGTCGCGTTGCTTTTTTATTCTCCATTAGTTTAAGCATGCGTAAGCTTCTCTCCCCATGTGTCGGTGTCTGATGTATATTAGTTTCGTCTTATCTACAATTTTAACGATTAGTAAAAAGTTAATGGAGGATTTCTTCGAGCAAGTTTCATTTTCTCGAATCCTTGCTCCATCATATGTATGCCAATTAATGTAACAGCATGTTGATAAAGAGGAAATAATCTATGTGTCTTGACTGACAGTTACGTTTGATCACAACAACTAACTGGTAAAATTGTTCATTTGCAAATTCGGGATACTTTTTCAAAAGCATAGTTTGCAAGTTAAGCTCTGACTGAGATCTTCATAGTCTGATAATACTTCAAGTTTTTTCCAGGTCCTTTGCAGGATGATTTTCTGACCTTCATAGCCAAACTTTGGCAACTTTGAGTTTAAAATTGTGTCAACAACTTTGAGTGGAATCAATAGGCAACAGTAAGAGACCAAAAGACAGACAAAAAGCTATTCTGATTAGAATCGGTAGGGGGTTGGCAAGAGAGCAAACATAGTCAGTTACGTATTTAATGTAGATTAGTCTTGTCAACCTATGAACTAGCCATTATTTGAAAGATGTCATCCTATTAACATACAGAAACCCTCCATAGATCTCAATGGGTCATTCTCCTTGCAATTTGGCAACAAACATTGGCAAGGCCATTAGGTCTCATTTCTGAAAGTCTATTCCTAAGCTTTTTGGCTTGAAATCGTTGATGGTCGCTGGCACTTCAAAACGAATGCCCATGCATGTGTTGTAACGTGCTGAAGCCATTTTGAAATGATTTCACTTTATGAAAAAATCCTTCTAAGATGGCCACTGGTGCAGAGGCAGCCATCTTGGAATGTATAAAAATATACATCTGCTCTATTGCCAAACACTCAAGGACAAACCATGGATACAAACATGTAGATTATGTTATGCATTTTCTTTTAGCTACCACATCAGTGTGTCCGGGACTTGTATTCTTGCTTTGGTTTATTTGAACCTATTGGACTATTACACCTAGAAAACATGATTTGCTGAAGGGAAGTGTAGGACTCGATGATGGTGTCTTTGTGACAGTTGCGACCGGAATGTCCTCTGAATGGCAAACTGGTGTGACCAGGGCTGGTCTGTATGACAGCCAGTCTCCCAGCGATAGAGGGGACATCCTCTTAAGCCTGCACTTTCTGCGAAAGGCATGGGGAATACCCAGAGAGAGCAAGCGAATTCAAGGGAGCAAAGCACAGAGTGAGTAGTGTGTGGACTGTGGTCGCCCAGTCTCCCGATATGGTGCTGGTTGTGAACCGCATCAAGACTGCTACAAAAAAAATCAAATATCAAGTGTGATCACAAGTCTGCTTTGACTGACAGACTGGTGCTGCCACGACTGACGTCCAAGTTGAGTTCAAATGCTGGGCAAGTGCCTAGGTGTGCACCCTGATCGTCCATGAGGCCCTACTGCCATAGTCATCCACAAGGTCTACATTGGCCTGGAGGCTGCATCTGTTATACCAGCATCTCGTCCGCACCCGGCCTACGGAGGCCGCAGCTGCCAAAAACTATAGGTGCTGTAGGAGCCACTGTGCTGAAATCTTCACATTCATAAGGTTCAATAGAAGCCGCTGTCTTGGCCCGGCAGCTCAGAAGCTGGATCTAACTTTCGGCTAACCTAAAAATACGGGAGGGAAGTCCAGGTTTATGAAAGTGAATAGACAATTCTCAGTGCAGTAATATTTTTTCTGAAGACACCTTCCTACGCATAGAATGGCTTCTGTAATTACCGTTCCCACCACAGCATTTGCTCACTTGCTTAATTCAATGTGAAAATCTACCCTATTATTTCTAATACCACATGCTTTGCATATATTTTTCTTTCATATAAAATGTTTTATTCAGAATGATATGAATCGCAAAAGAAAGAACCGATGTCAAAGCTTCAAAATGTTCTCATACAAAGAACCCTTTTATGATAAAGAATAGTACAAAGAAAAGTTTCAGAGCGCGTTTGGGGAGGGAAAATGCACTTTACTCTTAAAAAGAGAAGAAAGACTGATACTGAAAAAGAGCTTGGAGAAAAAAACATCTTTCCGGTCAAAATAAAGAAACGTCTTTTTCAGCCCAAGAGGACAGAAAGCAACTGGGAAGTGGCGACGTCAATGACAGAACAACGAAGATGAGACTGAGGAAATTCTTCTTTCATGAGCATCTTCAGAGTGATGTTTTACATTAAATGCACTTGAAGGTACATGCATAAAATTTAAATATGAGGTAACATTTTAAACTAACAAAACCACTGAAATTCACCAGTTATCCCAAGTAACTATGACTCTTGCCCCAACGTAACTATGACTTGTGCCCTTGCCATGCACTGCTAATTAATTCACATATGATATCACTCATGACATGCTCTATGACATCACTGATAACATCACTGCAACATCTGAAATGGCATCATTGATGACAACTCTGTGCATGGCAGGGGAATGAGTTATAGTTACTTTAAGGCACATGTTATAGGTACTTTAGATAAGTATAATTGGTGAAGTTCAGTGTTTTTGTTAGTTTAAAACGTTATGCTTCAACTGACATTTTCAACTAACTATAAAGTCCTTTAACCTTTGTTTTTTTTCAGTGAATATATTACACTCTGTAGTTATAGTAAGGATTCCCAGCGATAGGAATTCCTCAGATTTTTGCTTGCTAATAACTTTGCCACCGTTTGACGAATGTCCACAAAACTTTGCAGACCAATTTCCTTTTCTACATTGGAGGGCGATGCAAAGTTTTGCAGTGATATGTCGAAGGGGTGCAAAGAAAAAAAGGCGGGGGGGTCAAAAAACATGTTGTATACCAATCCATTTTCCATAGATTGTGTACTTGGGCATAGCGGTAAAACAGGCAGTCGGATTTCAATGAAATTTGTCAGGCATCTTGTTTATGTTGTGTAGATTATACTGTTTGGTAATGGAAATAAGTATTTTTAAACTTATAAGGCACTAAAACTTTGTGATATCTCAGAACACTGTATTCCACAGTAATTTCACAGTACTTGCTGATGACAAGGCAGTATATGATTGGCTAATGACTGCCTTCATAAAAGTTAAAGGCAGCCATATTGTTTTTACCACACATAGGGGCTGATTACGATGGCGGACGGAAAAGCACTCCGACCGCCGTGCTAGCGGGAAATTGCCGCCCACAGGTACCGTGGCAAAACCGCCGGCCAGATTAGGTAAAAATGTAAGTCCGCTTTTATATAGCGCAGCTACTCACCCTTACGGGTCTCAAGGCGCTGGGGGCCGGAGTGGAAATTAAGTGAGCTATTGCCCAGAGTCACATGGTGCTGAGCTGAGCTGCCGCCGGAGCCGGGGATCGAACCGTGAACCCTGTGCTCGGAAGTCAGCTGCCCTGGCCGCTGCACCACACCTCTCCACACCTCTCCACTCGGATGCACCGCCAGAAACTCCCTATCGTGGCGGTCGGATTCCAGGATTCAGCGGCGGGAAAGCTGAAAATCCGTCCGCGGCGGTCGGATTTGCAGCGGAAAGGCCAGAGACCGCCGTTTTCCCAGCGGACAGGAACACATGGAGCTATGCGCAGTATTGCCACCACCATCCTCGATTGGCCGGATTCTCCGCAGTGGTGTGGTGGGCTGTTTGTGGCATCGTAATACAACTGGCGGTCGTAACCGCATTCCGCACGGTGGTCCCTCCCTTTTGGCTCCGTCCACCACCGCTGCGGAAGGGGATTCCTGACGGTTCCCGAAACACCGCAGCGGTCGGGAAATGGGCTATCTTTGCCCATCGTAATACGGCGGACGCAAGGAGCGCGGATGGAGTGCGGAAAAGGGCATTTTCCTCCACCGCCAGCACCGTGGATGTGCTACTGCCCGCCATCGTAATCAGCCCCTTAGGCTGTGTTCTGGGTTAGGGCCTTACATATAGGTAAATGGTAGGTTTTATATTTTTCCCTACCTATATCCACTTTATTAAAGTGGTAATAGGTAGGGAGAATTTTTTTTTCTACATATTTAAAAAAAGATTCACAGAGTACCGTGATACTACCTAGGGAATACTGCTGTACTAAAAAAAAGTAAAAAAATATGTAAAAAATGAAAAATACACTGTACTACACTATCTTTAACAAATATAAAGTACTATAGTGTTTTTTAAATTTTTTACATATTAAATTCTTTTAAAAACATTATGGAGTACCGCCATACTATCCTAGAATTTACCACACTACTTACAAAAATTTAAAAATATGTAAAAAATTATAAAAAGCACTGCTATATTATATTTATGGGTAAAGATATGGAAGTACAGTGTTTTCCATTATTTTAACATATTCATGCTTTTTAAAATTTTACACTAAGGGTTCAATTATGAGTCTTGCGGTCAACAGACCTCCAGACTCGTGGGGGCGCGGTGGTCTCCCGACTGCCCTATTACGATTAGGGCGGTCAGACTGCCATTGCCCCACCGCAGCCGCCGGGGAACCATCATTCCTTTGTGGTGTTGCGGGGGTCAGAAGGCATCAATATGCTTGGCGGGACCGCCGCGGTCCCGCCAAGCATATTAGGAGGTTCCTCTCCACCATGGTTTTCATGGCGGTTCCTCCTCCATGAAAACCCTGGCGGAGAGGAAACGTAGGGCCCCCTTGTGCCTCTGCACCCTGGGGTGGATGCAGGGTGGCACAATGTGTGCCCCCCTGTGTGCATGCACCCCTTTTCCTGCAAGGCATAGACTTTTCAGACCATGCTGTGCAGGACATGTTTTTGGTGTTCCCATTGCGGTGCCCATTTTTAGCAGCACCGCCGTGGGAACACCAATAAAAGACCTTCAGACAGGCGGAAACTGCTATTCTGGCGGGCGGCCCAACCATGGGTTTGGCGGTTCGGACGCGGGGCGGACCCAGCGCCACACTGCCAAACTCATAATCAGGCCCTAAGTATGGTCTTAACTAGATCTCACACTTTTGATTTTGTAAAGGACGAAATATTGTGGGGACCACACTTACTCTGCGTTATGGGTTTTAAGGGAATGCAGACTAAGTGTCGTCTACACAATATGGTAGTACTGCAGTACTCCGCTTCTTTAAAAAAATATTAAATATATAAAGTAATAAAGCAACTTTTACTTACCTTTATACACTTATGTAAATGGACCCATACCTTCTGATACACTTAGAAAAAACACTAGGACACTATATTTACACTTAAAATCAAGAACACATCCAAAGTCTGCTCTTAACAATATATCTGCCTTTTACTTTTGTAAGGGCAGCCATTAACCATTCACATACTTTTTGTCATCAGCATGTACCACGGTATACCGTGGTATTCCGTGGACCGTAACATCACTATGTTTTTGTGCCTTATGGGCCTGATTTACAATGGTAAACTTACAATTTTCTGTAAGTTTACCATTGTTTGCTATTCACAAAGGCATTTTAATGGTAGTATCTCTATGACTGCAGAGCCGCCGCACATAAAAAGATAGAACTGTCCTATCTTTTGATGTGTGGAAACTCTGTAGTCTTAACAATGCTACTCGTAAAATACCTTTGTGAGTAGCAAACAATCATTAATTTACACAAAAGTGTAAGTTTACCTTTGTGAATCATGCCCTATAACTTTAAAACTACACAAACAATTCAGCTCTACTACCAAAAATGACAATTTACACCACATAATGTATATTTCTGACATATTTCTTCCATATCCCTTCAGCCACTTTCACACTATGTCTCATTAAACAATACTCTACAACACGATACGCCACTCCACTCCACTCCGCTCCACTCCAGTGTAAGACGAGCCACTCCACTCGGTCACGTGGCACATAGGGACATTGTCGTTTTTCACTAACTTAGCATGAGCATGCTGCAGCTTGCCTGCTGCTTTTGCGCACGTTACTACACATCTTTATTTTTGCAATACTTTCAATGATTGCTTCACATGAGAACTCATCGCTGTGTTCACTCTCTGCATGTTCCTGGGATGTTGACTGAACATTATGTGCAAGGTCGAACAACAATGCCCCTTGTTATTTTGTTCTGGCCAGACCTTAGCCCTGAGACAAAACATACTGATGAAGCTGCTGTTTGGACAGCACACTTGGGTTTTTAGTAGGGTACACGAATAGGTGAGAGACACTTGGAGAGGGACCTTTCAAGGGAGAAGTGCGAGACAGCGCTTATGATGCAGATCTCCCATCCATAGGCTAAGGTATGGGGTCTGCAGACAAAACCCAGAGATCTTCTATTATATATACTTCTTCTTAGCAAGGGGAGGGAGGTTAGGCACTATAGTCTTTTCTCCATTGTCTTTTTATGAATACATCTCCTTTCATGATTTATGGACTAGCTGCTATGCTGACTATATTTGTATTATGCATTTTCCTACTTGTTGTGGCATGTATACTGCATGTTAGGGAACGTTAGTTAAAATAAATATTTTAAACTATTCTGTATCTCTGTCATTTGTCTATTGTGGATGAGTAAAAGAGTGCGAGTGAAAGGGTGTGTCTTGATACCGCGATTCCTGAGAGATCTGGGAGTGTTGTGTTCTGGGGTGTCTAATCATTTGTTTCTCCGTAAGTGAGTAGGAGAGCAAGTGAGACACTATAGCTAGTCGGTCCTAGGTTTGTGGGTACTAAGGTGGTAGGAAGACCCAGTCCCTATACACTAAGGTCCCGTAATCCTGTGCCTAGTTCTGTGTTTGTGCATAATCCCTGCAACAACTCCACTCTGACACATCACTCCACTCTACGACACCCCACTCCACGACAGTCCAGTCCACTGCATGACACTCCATGCCACTCAACTCTGTGACACGCCATTCCACTGTATGACATGTCACTCCAGTCTACCACATGCCACTCCACTCGACGACATGCCTCCCAACTCTATACCACTCCAATCTACGACACACCACTCCTCTCCACTCTACAACACCACACCCCACTCCACTCTACGACATGCCACTCCACTCTACCCACTCCACTTTACGACATCCCAGTTCACTCAACACCACTGTACTCTATGCCCCTCCACTCTAAGACACTGTACCACATGCCACTCTATGACAAGCCACTCCATAACACCCCACTCCACTCTGACAGTCCATTCCACAGTGTCACACTCCATGCCACTCCACTCTACGACGTGCCACTCCCCTCCACTCATTTTATATATTTTTTCTTTCAATTCAAAGATAGCTTTATTCGATTTAATTCATAAATCATAAAAGCACAACAGAAGAAAGAAAGCAAAGAAAAAAAGAGAAGAAAAAAAAAAAACTCATTCTAGGGAGAAGCATTTTTGCACAATATTAAATACACAGTAAAAGTGAATTCATATTTCAGTCATAGTCATAAACATTTCCTATAATTCACAACACATTTTAAAAATGAAGATACGCCAAGGACAATTAAATCGGCATCTAAAATTTGTAGCGCTAATAAGGCAGGTCGGCATTGTCTAAGCCCCAATTTTTTAAAAATCGGTTTTAAAAATCTATTTCTTGAATGCGAGTAAAATTTGAGAAGAGAATCACATGCAACATCGATTGGTTAGAGGTGCCATCACATGGACACACAGTTAAATTTCTTGACCAATCATTAGTGTTCGGGAAACTTATCAATCTGTGAAATATCCCCAAACAAAATCGTGTCAGTAGCATCCTTTCATAGGACCCGGGTACACGTGCTAAATACGGCTGAATGGCATAGCAAGAAAGCATCATTTGATTCTCCATGACTGATTTTTTTGTAATCTCTGACGCGAGCCTATGTAGGTGTGCTAAGCAGGTTACTTTTGGGGACTTTCTACTCAGTTTAGTTAGGCTGTCAGGTTGCTCGAAATAGTCTAAATGGCCAATATCAGACATGAACTTTTTAATGTAATTTAACCATGGGATGCTCAATATCCTAGTCAGGCCTAGACAATCCTTGATAACCTCACGATTGAAACTGGTCTCCTCTGTTACCCACACCTTATGCCATAATAGAATTGGCTCTATTTTAATTAGGTCTGTAACGTATTGCAGGCCAAGTTCAGAGTGACAGACAAAATTTGCTGTGCTAGTAGGAGTGGCCAGTAGGTATTTTAAAAACAAGTTTTCAGTTGTGTGGATGGAATTCACGTCCATATACCCCCAAATTCCAGCTCCGTACATAGCTGTAGTTATGCATTTAGCTTTATAAATAACAATCAGTTCTGGGATTGGTCTTTTGCCTAGCCTCCTAGCAAAGTTAGTAAGTGCACCAATCATTTTTATAAATAGCAAATTTCTTCCCATCACTGCTGGAGTCCAAGTACCTCGGTTAATCAAATTGTTTACCAAGGTAAGGATAACTGTTAGTGCATTCTACCTTTGAGTTTTCAATAAATATATCACGACATCTAGCAGTTTTTCCCACATTTCATGATAAAAGTCTTAGAAATATTAACTTTTAGGCCCCTCTCACTCATAAATAATGTAAAATTCTTTAAAATCTTCTGCAAGCTTAATTGGGTACGCGCCATTAAAACTGCATCGTCAGCATACATCAACGCAGGTACAGTTTGTTTATTAATAATGGGAAGATCCTGACACTGTTCATCTAAAAATTGTCCTAGGTCGTTTATATACAAGTTAAAAAGTAAAGGGGCGAGCACACAGCCCTGTCTTACACCTTTTCTAATGGAAAATTTGGCTGTGCACTCACCCTGTTTTCCAAAACGAACCCTGGCTCCTGCCTCACTATATAGTTGCATGATAAGGGTTAAAAGGGGGGGTGCCATCCCTAGTTCCTTAAGTATACCCCATAGCTTATTATGTTTCACACAATCAAATGCGGAGCTGAGATCGACAAATACTAGGAATAACCTTCCTTGCTTCGCACGTGTGTACTTGTCGATCACTAGGTTTAGATTCAGCCCCTGTTCTACAGTCCCTAGACCCTTGCGGAAACCATACTGGAATTTAGAAAGGACCCCCTTCTCTTCCACCCATAATTGTAGTCGATTTAAAATTATTCGGCCAATGATTTTAAGGGTCGAATCCAGCAAGGAAATAGGACGGTAACAAACCGGGTTATTGCGGTCACCCTTTTTAAATATTGGGACCACAATTGAATCTGACCAGGATGGTATTAGGCACTGCTGGCAACAAGCGTTTAATACTTGAGTTAGAAGCGGGCCCCAGAACGCCAGGTTAGATTTAAATAAATCTACAGGAACACCGTCTGGTCCTGGGGCTTTTCCAGCTGTGCTTTCGTTAATGGCACATATTACCTCTTGCAGGGAGAAATACAGATCCAAGGGGAAAGCACTGACACATTCATCAGAGACTAACAATTCTTGCTCCATTAACGCTCCGGATTCCTTTGTGTCATCATATAAATTTGTATAATGTTCTACCCAGGAACTTTCATCAATGGCAATCTCAATTGTGGGCCGGTCTCTAGGGGTTAGAAAGGGAGCATTGACCGCTTTCCAGAAACTGGTGTTATATTTCAGGGCACTGGCCTTACAAAGTGATTTCCAGGCCTGTTCCCTTGATCCCTTTTTTCGTTCTTTTAATGCATGCTTATATATGGACCCAGCCATGTTTTTTTCACATTGGGTGCTGTCTTTCTTATGTAGAACTTTCTTTAAATTTGAATGGGCTTTGGTACATTCTGTGTTAAACCAGCCCTTTTCTTTTTCCTTTCCCTCTCTAATTTTCGCAGTCATTAACTCTTTAACTGTTTTACTTATAGTGCCATACGATTTTAGAATCTCCGTGTTACCGGCCCTCTCATCCAGGCAAACAGTCACTTCACTCAAACATTTGTGGATTAATTTGTTAAAAATCACAATGGGATCTATTTTTGCCCAACTCAAAGTGTAACCATTTAATGTTTTAATCATGGGTTCGAAGGGAAATAGTTCCTTCTCATTATCTCCTACTAAGGTGGCACAAGGAGGGCAAATAGAGATACTTATTGGAAAGTGATCGCTCATGGAATTCGAATGGGTCACAAAATCCTTCACCCAGCTAGAATTGAGTCTCGTTATCATAATATAATCAATAATTGAACCTAGTCCTCTGCCATTAAATGTGTTCTTGAACTGTACCGGAGGGGAGCAAAGTTCATTCACGAAAGCTAGGTCAAATTGGTATGCAAGCGTATTATATTGTTCTCCAAGTGTGGTATGCGAGAAGTGAGCAAACTCCTCATCTTGTTCCATGTTTAGGCCGCAAGTTCTCTTTACTGCACTAGGACAGATTTTGTCATTAAAATCACCACCCCAGATTATGCATAAATCCCCCATTGAGCTTCCTGACACATTGCATAGGTCTTTTCTCAATTCACCCAAAATATAACATAGTTGTTCTTTGGGAATGTTATTATAAAAGTTAACAAGCACCACTGTATGTATTCTATCCATATGTAACAGTAAAATTTGATATTTTTTTTTAGAAGCTTTAAAAACTATCTTTTTTACAATTACAGTACTAGAGATGTATATACACAGTCCCCCCTTATTTCTACCAGAAGTTGAACTTGCCGCGGGTGTATGGTAGGTCTTATATCCATTTATATGAACCTCATTCAGAGCCCACGTCTCCTGTATACACAGGATAGAAAAGCTTTCAATGAAGGACAGCCATTGAGGATCTTCAACCTTTAACCTCACCCCTGCCACATTCCAGAATAATATATTTATTGGCAATAAATCTCTGAATGTACCTTCGTTCTCCCTTATAGAATTAATAGTGTGATTAATTGTATTTTTATTCTGGCAGTTTTTCTTGACAAGGCCCTCTGTTGACCTGGTTCTCAGTTCTTGATCAACAGCAACTTCAGTGACAAAACTGGATATCACTGCAAAATGTAGAGGGGGAGTATCCCTTGTAGCTGTTAAGGTCCCTTTTCCCTTACCCACAACTAGTGGATTATAGGCTCTTGGTCAATCTATGTCCTCAAGTGTGGGTAATGCATCAAAACGATTAGTTACTGGCACATTATAAGAAAAAGTGGGTCCACTCTGCGCTGATATAAACTGGCCTCTATGCTGTGAAACTGTATGAGGTTGGTAAAAAAAGCCTAATGGCAAGATATTAATGCCCATATGTGACAAGTTTGTATTACCGGCTCTTGCCAAAACCTCATGAATCAGGTGAGGATCACTAAATGTAAGGACTACACAGTCCCCTACTAATTTTTTGTTGTCTCGACCTACCCAAGGCACCCTTCTCACCATTTTAAACTTAGCAAATACATTTTCTGTAAGGCCAGTCCGCTCACCCAACCAGAAGAGTGATTTGTTTCTTAAGGCCTCCCACGTTTCGTTCTTCTGGGTAGTTAGCACAGGGACATTGGCCAAGATAATGGTGTATGGGGTTGCTGCTGGGGGTAGCTCAAGAGGGAAAGATGAAACTGATAGTGGTTTTGTTAAGATTGTGTTTATCTCTGCAGGGGTTTTTCTATTGTGCACATCAACAGGGCCTTTCATGTGCTTATGTAATTGAGCTATTCCAGGCTCATTTAATGCAGATGCATGTAGGGGCCTATGTTGAAAATCAGAAATATTACTTACATATGCCGTCTCATTAGTACTACATTTTGGACGCATAGTAAACTGATTACACTGGTCATCAGTTGGAATAATGGCCTTATCATGGGCAGCACGCTTGTCAGGGCACACATTTTGCATAATATAATCTTCGAGAGACTTTACTCTATCAGTTAACTTTGTGATTACATCCATTAAACTATTTTGCATAATGTCAATTTTTTTATTATCACGCTGGTATCAACCAGCTGACTGTCTGTCATGGCGCTAGATAATACCTTTTTTCCAGGACCTGATTTACCCTGTCTACCCTGTTTGCCTAAGTAACTACCTTTTAATCGTTTTTCCTTACTAGTTCTCTTGTTTAATATTGTGCGAGGTGATGGAACACTATTTGGTTCAATATTTATAACATCCGGGTTCCTAGGTTTCTTTAGCGGTGGCTGTGGCTCAGACTCAAAATCACTTATATAAATATTATCGGAGATATTTTGGGCACAATTGTTCTTAGGCTGCTTACTAGTCTCCAGTGTATTAATTTGTAAGAGTTTATCTTCATCTTGGTTCACAGGGCTTTTGGCTACCAGACCCATTGTTTTCCCTTGTGTCAGTGTTTCCTCAACTGAACTGATCTGATGTTCTATCACCCCCATTGCACCTGTGAGATAGGTCAGTAATGATTTTTGCCCCACCCGTTAAATTAGTCGTCGAGCCCGCTTTCCTTTTACTCATCCTGAGATAGAAAATTCGTCTTCGGTAAGAAGTTCTTTAAGTAAAAGAAAGCAAAATATAAACAGGGGAGGATATAATACAAATATCCACAGTCTGTGGTCGCAGAATACCATACAATAAATGTAATCAATGACCAATATCAGTCCGCAGGATCTCAGTAAGCTTAAGTACTAGCAAATTGGACACCAATTGTGTTTTTTTTTTTTTTTCATGAATGGCAAGGATAAATCGTCCGGTTAGCAAAGAGCTCCCTTCATCAGTTATGATATTCTTCCAGGAGTACAGTGATAGAACGCAAAAAGAATGTAAAATTACTAATGTCTTTTCCGGTTGAATTTTGACAGTTACTATCCTCGCAGACAGACTCACCCTTTGTGCATGACCCGTTACCAAACGTCCTCAATACTGCTTCTCGGTGGGGTGGCCCAGCCCAGGCTCTAACAGGCTATGACGGGCTAAGACGGGCCCGGGCCGTGCCCGGGCCGTGCCCGGGCGCGTCCCCACGCGCGATCCGCGCAGCGGTTCCTCTGGGTGCCTTTTCAGGCGTCTGGCAGCCCCTCCTCCTTGGCAGCAGGGGTCAGGGTTAAAGTGCGATGTGCTGGTCACTCGCAAGAAAGTGACGAGTGCTTCTCCCCGCTCAGCGGTTCCTCCGGGTGCCTTTTCAGGCGTCTGGCAGCCCCTCCTCCTTGGCAGCAGGGGTCAGGGATAAAGTGCGATGTGCTGGTCACTCACAAGAAAATGACGAGTGCTTCCCCTCCACTCTACCACACACCACTCCACTCTATCACACGCTACTCTACTCTACGACATGCCACTCCACTCTATGCCACTCAAATGTACTTTATTCCACACTATTTCACTCTACTCTACACCACTGCACTATACGCTATTGCACTCTATGCCACTCCACTTTACACCTCTCCACTCTACGCTATTCCACTGTATGCTGCTCCACTCTACGGCACTACACACTACGCCACTCAACTGCACACCACTCCACTGTATACCACTCCAATCTGCGCCACTTCATGGCACTCCTCTCTACTCCACTTCACTCTATGCCATTCCACTCTACACCACTGCACGCTATTCCAATGTATGTCACTTCACTCTACTGTATACAACTCTACTGTATGCCACTATACACCACTCCACTCCGTGCTATTCTACTCTATTCGACTCAACACAATGTCACTCTACGCCACTTTACTGTACGCCACTTTACTGTACACCACTCCACTCTAAGCCACTTCAGTCTACTCCATTTCAGTCCACGCCACGCCACTCTACTCTACACCACTCCACTCTGTCATTCCACTCTCTGACATTCCACTCTACGCCTCTGCACTCTACGCCACTTCACTCTGCGCCACTCCACTCAACACTATTCTACTCTACGGCACTCCACTCTATGCCACTCTAGTGTACGTCACTCCACTGTACACTATCCCACTCTATGCCATTGTACTGTACGCCACTTCCCTGTATGCTATTCTACTCTACTCCACTCCACTCTTTGCCATTCTACTATATGCCACTCCCTTCTACACCACTCCACTCCAGGCCACTCTACTGTACGCCACTCCACTGTACACTATTCCACTCTACGCCACTCCACACCACTCCACTCTACACTCTTTGCCACTCCACTCTATGCCACTTCACTCTTCTCCATTCCACTCTATGCTATTACACTGTACCCCAATCCACTCTAAGGTATTCAACTCTACACCACTCCACTCCACACCACTTTACTCTAGGCCACTCCACTCTACGTCACTCCACTCTGATATTCGACTCTATGCCACTCTATGCCACTCCACTGTACTTCACCCCACTCTAATCCAGTTCACTCTATGCCACTCCACTCTATGCTATCCCGCTCAATGTCCATCGACTCTATGCCACTCAATGCCACTCCACTATAAGGGTTTCCCACTTTTCACCTCTCTTCTCTATGCCGCTCCAATTCACGCTATTCCCCTGTATGCCATTCCACTGTATACCACTCTACGGTACACCACTACACTCTACACCATGCCACTTTACACTATTCCAATCTATGCCTCTTGATTCTAAGTTACTCTACACCACTCCACTCTATGCTATTCCACTCTATGCCACCCCAGTCTATGCCACTCCACTATACTCCTCAGTACGACACTCCACTGCATGACTCTGTCAAACACTGTACACTATAACACTCCACTTAACAACACTCCACTCAACAACACTCCACTCTGCGATTTGAATCACATTTTATTAAAAAATAAAAACCATTGAAATTCAATTAAAAAATAGGTTAATATTTAGTTAAAGTTAGGAAAACTGTATGTATTCTTTCTATACAAACGAAACAAACGAAACAACTATTAGAACTATAACTCATGCCTCTTGTACTGCTTGTGGTTACAATGACTTGCCTTTGGGGGCGCTGGACTTTGGTATAGTATAAATTACTATTCCAACTCTAGTCTACGAAACAGTAGGGAAGGTGTTGGACTTAAAAATCCAACACCAGTCCAACAATACGCCCCCTAAAGCAAGTCGTTGTAATGACCTGCGGGTTAAAGGAACGTGTGGTAACGTCGCAGTCGTTGTAGCGACTGCATTGTAAAGGCAGGTCGTTGTTGTGACTGTGGGGTAAAGGATGTTTCCCCATATTACATCACTTATACTATGTGAAATCATAGGTTTCATAACAACACTTATGACATCTCAAATGAGATAATTTGTGATAACACTGTGCATGTTATAGTTAATGTAGTGTGGCTAGTGAGATGACAACATAGGGCCCAATTCACGAAGGTAAACATAGACCTGAAGTCTAAGTTAAGACCTGAAGTCTAAGGGCCCAATTCCAGGTCTAAGTTTTCCTTTGTGAATTGGGCCCTTAGACTTCAGGTCTAAGTTTTCCTTTGTAAATCGTGCCCACTGTGTTTGGAGGTGCACAAGTTATAGTAATTTGAAGGTGCCGAGTGAATTATAAATGTAGGGTATAATTATAACTTTAGAATTTCTAATGTTTGTGTAGTTTAAGTTTGGTTTGTATAGAAAGAATGAATAAAGATTTTTTTATTGAATATATATAAATATATATATATATATACATATTATATATATATGTGTGTGTGTGTGTGCACATATTTTACAGTCACCACTATGTAGGTGTAGTTCGGTCAGAGTTTCCACAGGAAGAACCTTTTTGGGGCATATTATCAAGCCCCTATCGCCACCACAACGTCACTTTTTGTGACGTTGTGGTGGCAATAGGTCAGCGCCTATTATCAAGGCAGCGTTAAGCCACTTAACGTGGCTTAAAGCCACGTTAAGTGCCTTAATGCTGCCTTGATAATAGGGCCCCTTTCACTCTAAACTTAGCGTAAAAGGGGGCGTGCAGTGGGTGTTGCGGTGGGCGTTCCACCGCAACACCCATTGAAGTCGACGCTGCCACCTATTATCAAGTTTGGCGATAATAGGTGTCCGCGCCGAACTTAAGAACAGAAAAATCCTGGTCTTAAGGTGGCAAAACGAGGAGAAATGCTTTATTTCTCCTTGTTTTTGCTTTTTCCATGTGTGCTGCCTTGTGCAACACACATGGAAAAAGCAAAATGCCATGGTTTGTTCATGTACAGGAAGGTGTCCCTTCCTGTACATGAACAAACCGTTTTTAAAATGCCATTTTGTAATCTTCCATGTGTGCTGCACGAAGCAGCACACATGAAAGTTACAAAATGGCATTTTAGGTTTGTTTATGTGCAGGAAGGAACTCCTTTCTACACATAAACAAACCTCCCTGCTCGCAGACACCCTTGCACTCTGGTGCAAGTGTGCCTGTGCTGGCGCTAAGTTGTGTAACTTAGCGCCAATCGCAGGGAGAAATGCCAGGCTGCACCATATCCTTGTTAATATGGTGCAGCCTGGCGTTTCCGAAGTGGCGGAGAGAGGCGTTAAGCCAAGACGGCTGACGCCTCTCTCCGCCACTTCCTTGGTAAAATGCCCCTTTGTTTTGCTATCAACTTTGAAAAGTTTAGCACCCATCCGTCAATTGGGACCTAACAGATCAAGTGGGACCTAACAAAAACGAGGGTGTCCCAAAACTTTGATTTCCCTTGGTAATTTCAATAGGAAACTTTGCTTTCCAATACAGAAAAAAGGAAGAACCAAATTACACCAAATTTACCAAAATGTTAGAACTTTAGTGTACTTTTGTGTTTTGTTGAGAAAATTGCATTTAGAGAGGGGGTCAGGGTGAGTTTGAAGAGGTGAAAAAATTAGGTATCTAGATCAGGATTCATTGCAGAAAATGTTACCATCTTATTTTCCCACAAAGCTTTTTTCCCTTGTGCCTTATCGATACCATGGTACTGATAGAGCGCCATGTTCTCGTGAAATTTGTAGGGGTGCATCATAATCACCGTTAGTTCGCACCCGCATATATCCAGATATATATCAATAAATGGCCAGTAAGATGTAGTTCTAAACCGCAGTTATTAGAGTGAATAGAAGTGTAATTGTGCTAATAAGTGAGCGCGCGGGACCGAGAGATTTGATTATTGTGGTGTAGAAGACACCAAGAGATCGTTGACCAGAGATTGTGGGGATCATGAGACATTATTGATCAAACCACTGAAGATAGGGAGTACATGTGTGAGTGTGTGAATAACCGACGCTGGTCGTAGGTTGTTGTGTGCAGAATATTGAGCGGTTGAATCCTATCGATTGTATTAGAGGTGATTGTCCGGTCGTTTCGCGGACAGACAGTTGCCAGATTGAGGTCAACAAGTTCGAGAGGCTGATCGGTCATTGGAGGACCGACAGTCAGAGAGGTAATTGTTCGGTAGTACGGACCATTGCTTCAGAGTGTGATTGGGACACGGGCGAACGAGAGAATTAACAAGGAGGGGAACTGCTGCGAGCGGAAGAAGAGTGACGTCAGACAGTGCCGCGCTGCAATAGGCCGGTTGGTGTGAGCCGCGCTGGCATTGGTGGATTGAATCAGGAAGCAAAGAAACGAAATACTGGGTGCGAACAGACATCTGCTTTACCATGAAATGTTTTAAAGTTTTACGAGAACTTTGCAGAGGAGACAGACATGTGGTTACTCGGGGTGGAGAGGAAGCCCCTCCCGAGGATACGCCAGCACATTATATGGCTACGAATGTGGGATTGCATACTATAATTTGGCTTGAGAATTGGCATAAAATGACAGAAGGGGAAGGAGAATTGACTTTCCCACGCTATGGCACTTTCAGGTTGGAAGTGTTGTACCAGCTAAAGACTATAATGGCTTCTTTACGACCGCTGCCTAGACCGACACAGTTTGAGGCGCTACATGCATGGATCAGGGCAGCGTATGACAGGAAAAGAGATAAGAGCCAGGAAAGGGTGAAGAAATCGATTAGGGCATTTCAAGATGCGAGATGGGATGCATTAGAGAAAAGGTGGAGAGTGGAAACTATTGAAGGGGACTGGCTGTTTCCACTGTTGATAAATGTAGGAGAAGCAAAGAAGAGGTGGGCTGAAGAAGACAACAGCGATACAGATGACAGCCTGTTAGATAGGTTGCTAGCAGAGAGACCACCTCCATTTAATCCAGATTCAGAAGAGGGAAAATCAGCTTCAGCAGTAGAAACTGGCGAGTTACAGAACCAGACTAACATGAGGGTAGTGGGAAAAATTTTCACAGGAAAAGAAGGAGCGGGAACCCAGCCGTCCATTGGGAATATGCGGTTACCGGACTCCTTGACGGTACCCGTTACCATTGGTCCCATAGTATCGGTATATGACCCAGATTGAACGAGTGAAGGAAGCTCAATGCAGACAACAGGAGGAGAAGGGACCAGTGCAGAAAGCAAGGGCTTAGGAGTACAAGTGGTTCATTTCCCGAAACCCTTAGAAACAAGCACACCATTACCAGCCACTGCAGACTCCTCTTTTAGGCAGGAGGATGAGAGACCAGTCAGACCAAGATCTTTACACGAATCTAAGTCAGCTTTGAGGATGTGGACACCAACAGTAAGAAACCAAAGTGATAGGATGCCAGGCGATAGGGAACAAGACATTTCGGAAGGTAGACCAAGTTCCAGGAGTACGATGGAAGGGAATAAGTCACAAGGACAAAATAGTGACTATGATGAGCGGGATGGAGCGGCTTGTCAAGAAGTACTGAGGAGTGCAGTGCAGGCAAGGTTGCTAGACGTCGTAAGACTGAAAGCGGAAGTAGACGAAATGATTAGTGGAAGCCTGCCTTTGGAAAGAATAGAAATGTATGGGTCGGATGAGCTGCTTTTCATAGCAAAAGATGTAACTCGGAAAGCCAGGATAGCACATGAGAAATTGACAGCATTAGCCAGGAGATATGAGGTAGACTTGAATAAAACCAAAACGTTGCAAGGACCGCATAGGTTGCAATATAGTGATCAGGAACTGGAAGAGAAAAGGATCACAGGATTAAGGACGCATACTAAAGATCTGATTGTAGGGATGCGTATATGGAATTTGTTGGATAAATGGGAAGAAAGATGGTCAAAGAAAAAATTGACAAAGAAAAGCGTAGGAGAAATGCCGCCCCCGGGGGGAGGGGCGACGGGTGTTGGGAACTTCCCTTTACGGGAAGTACAGAATGGAGGGTACGTACATGTACCGTGGAGTAGAGGTGACTTGGCTGCGTTTACAAATGACTTTCCTCGGCTGAGGGAGAAACCCGTAGAATGGTACAAACAGGTTGAGCGGTTTGTTAAAATCTCGAAAGTGCTGTGGATGGATTTGAACACCTTGTTTGATATAGTGGTGGCAGGAGATTTGTGGACAGCTTGTAAAATCGCAGTTGAGTGGCCGACCTTTGAACCTGAAAGGGATGCTGTCACAAATGGTCCGTCACCCATTGTTATGAAAAAGTTCGAGCAAGTGATCACATGGTTGAAACTGAAGATTTCGCCTCAAGATATAGATTGGGTTAAGATAGATCGAACTGTGCAGGAACCAAAGGAGACAGTTCATGAATATTATGAAAGACTCCTGCAAGCTTTTAAACAGTATAGTGGATTAGATGCCTTGGACCCCAAAGATATGGGACAGTTTGTCTCAAAGTTTGTGCTAGGCCTAAGACCAGAAGTCAGCCTCATGATACAGCACCATTTGATCTGTTGGCAGAACAAGCCGGTAGATGAAATCCTGCGGTATGCGAGGTACTGTAGCGATGAAGTGGACTCAAAGCACCAGAAGTTAAAGGACAAGCTGATGCTCGTTCAGATGCAGACAGCTCAGGTCCAGCCTAGTGGAGGGACCTTAGGAAGAAGACAAGGAAATTACCAAGGGAACCAGAATGGGCAAGGCCAGGGAAAGGGGAAACCCATAGATCCCAAGACGGGGGTGGATGTGGCGACACTGAAGAAGACCACTGCGTGTCATCTTTGTCACCAGATTGGACATTGGAAACGCGAGTGCCCTTTGAACCCAGCTAACCAGGTGCAGCAGGAGGTAGAAGGGGTTCAGGCACCTGTGCCGGAGGTAGTCAATACTGTGATGAGGCCCAGATCGATGAAAGGGGGGACGTATAACCCACAAGTACAGGTGCCACAGCCACCAAGGATCTCGCAGGGAATACGGACTTACCTGCAGATGCCCCTTTTCGAAGGGTATGATGAATACAGTCTAGACCCTACATCCTGACGGTGCCTGAGGGGGGAGGAAGACTGCACCCTTGGAGCAGTCTTGGAGGTAGACCAGAGAGGACCTTTTGTGGAGGCAGACATTGATGGTCATCCTACCACACTTTTGGTTGACACTGGTGCTACCCGGTCTACTGTAAGATCAGCAGTAGTCCCCAACCTACCCCTCTCGGGATAATCGATCCAAGTTGTTGGAGTAGCGAACAAAAGAATGAACAGCCCACTGACCGAACCAATTCCAGTGAGGATAGGTTCCTTCCAAACTAGACATCAGTTTGTGGTGTGTGATACGAGTCCAGTTTGTCTTCTGGGAAGAGATCTGTTATGTAAATTAAACTGCACCATTTATTGCACGCCCAGGGGAGTGGAGGTTCAGACGAGGGATGATGATGCTACATTCAAAGTTGCGAATCAGCATCTGTGTATAGACTTGTATCCAATGGTGACTGTGGAAGAACTTCCACCGGATTTGAGAGACACCGTGTCACCCGAGGTATGGGACTTCACCGGCAAAGAGATAGGACTAATCAAGGGGGTTGAACCTGTTCAGATCCAGGTGAAACAGAATGTTGAGTTCCCTAGAACGCCCCAGTACAATCTGTCGCTGGAAACGATCGCAGGGATTAAACCTGTAATCGAGTCTTTCATCGACCAAGGCATTCTGAAGGAGATCAGAGGTAGCCCATGTAATTCACCTATTATGGGACTACAGAAACCGAGCGGGAAATTCAGGATCGTGCAAGACCTGCGAAAGGTCAACACGATAGTGGTCCCTTGTTGTCCAGTGGTACCGAATCCATCAGTGATACTGTTTCAGATCCCATGCGAAGCCGAGTGGTTTACTGTCATTGATTTGTGTCAAGCATTCTTCTCGATACCGCTCCATGAGGAGAGCCAATTTCTTTTTGCATTCCGGCTGGAAAATCGTGTGTTAACGTGGTGTCGTATCCCTCAAGGGTATACAGAAAGTCCATCGATCTTTAATCAGATCTTGAAAAAGAATCTTGAGAGTCTGGTATTGCCACAGAACTCGGTTCTCGTGCAGTACATAGACGATTTGCTTGTTGCTTCAGAAACGGAAGATGCTTGCAGTATAGACACAGTAGCCCTATTGAACCATTTAGCAGAGAATGGGCACAAGGTGTCTCCAAATAAGTTGCAGTACTGCCTAACCGAGGTACAGTACTTAGGACACAGGTTAGAAAAAGGCAAGAGGAAGGTGTCACCAGATCGAATTGAGGCAATAATGAACATGACAGTGCCCACCACTCAGAGAGAAGTCAGGATGTTTTTGGGAATGGTCGGCTATTGTCGGCAGTGGATACCCAACTTTTCCTTGAGAGCAAAGCCTTTACAGAGGCTTACGCACAAGGATGTGAGTGATCCGGTACCATGGGACGAGGAGTGCTTGATGTCATTCCTAAAACTGAGAGAGGAGTTGTGTAGTGCCCCAGCTCTGGGAATGCCTGATTACAACAAGGCTTTTTCATTGTTCTGTTGCGAGAGAGGGGTGTGCATTAGCAGTTTTAACTCAGAACCATGGAGGTGTCCGTAGACCAGTTGCCTACTTTTCAGCTACTTTAGATCCAGTAGCTTCTGCGTTGCCCGGATGTCTCAGATCCGTTGCTGCAACAGGTGTCAGCATTGAAAGATGTGAAAGCATAGTGATGGGTCACCCTTTAACAGTTTATGTGCCACACTCGGTTGAATTGTTAATGACCAGAACTAAGACACAGTACCTCACGAATAACAGGTTAACGAGGTATGAGCAAGTCATACTCACCGCAGAAAATGTGACTCTGAAGAGGTGTTCTGTCTTAAACCCTGCGACATTAATGCCTATACCCAATACTGATGATGAAGATTGTGAGGACCATGATTGTCTCGATGTGACGGAACTATGCACCAAACCGAGACCCGACATTGTTGATGAACCACTGACGGACCCATATGAAATTTTCTTTGTCGATGGTTCATGTTTAAGAGACAGTGTTGGTCAACTGAGAGCAGCGTTTGCTGTATGTACCATTTCCGGGGTGGTTGAGGCTGCTTGCCTAGAAGGAGTACGCTCCGCGCAGGTAGCTGAGATCATTGCTTTGACTCGTGCCTGTTTGGCCGCTGATCGAATTCGAATCACGATTTACACGGACAGTCAGTATGGGTTTGGTGTGGTTCATGACTTCGGACAGTTGTGGTCCCAGAGGGGATTTTTGACATCATCTGGCTCACCCATTAGGAACGGAGAATATGTAAGACAACTGTTAGATGCATTACAATATCCGAAGGAAATCGCAGTTGTCAAGTGCACTGCACATATGAAGGGGGAGGATTTTGTGTCTTTGGGAAATAATTATGCGGACGAAGTCGCCCGCTTCTGTGCAGAACAATGATGCATATTTACAGAGGGTTACACAGGAGAGAGCCAAGAAAGAACCGAGCTCAACATGATGTTGGCCATGGCAGACACTTGGGAGGAGCTCAAGCGACTGCAAGATGAAGTCTCAGACCAGGAACGGAACGGATGGGTCAAAGCAGGATGTGAAAGAGGGGATGTGGATGTTTGGGTCTCCAGTGATGGGAGAGCTGTGTTGCCAGAAAATCTGCTGAGTCCGATGGCGAGACTAATACATGGACCGGTACACCTTGGTAGAGATGCAATGTTGCGTGTGTTTAGACAAAAGTGGTATAACCCACGATTTCGTGCAATTGCTGAAGCAGTTTGAGAGGTGTGTCATGTGTCAGCAGATGAATGCTGGAAAGAAAACAGTAGTCACCTTGAGTCACATTGGGAGGTCAGGAGGGCCTTTCAATAGAATACAGTTAGACTTCATAGAAATGCCTAAATGCAATGGGTTGAGATACATTTTGGTGCTGGTATGTGTATTTTCACGGTGGGTGGAGGCTTACCCAACACGCAGGTGTGACACTCTCACAGTGGCTAAGTTATTGTTGAGGGAACTCATCCCGAGATTCGGGATTCCAACCTCTTTGGAATCAGATAGGGGAAAACACTTCCACAGTGAAATCATGAGTTGCTCTGTGCTGCATTGAATGTTGATCAGAGACTCCATTGCAGTTACCGACCAGAGGCCTCTGGGATGGTGGAACAGGTCAATGGAACTTTGAAAGCCCGGATGGCAAAGATGTGCTCATCAACGTCCCTGAAGTGGCCTGACGCATTGCCACTCGTACTGATGAGCATGCGAAGTGTCCCAGATAGGAGGACCGGGTTGTCCCCTCATGAAATATTAATGGGAAGGGCAATGTGGTTGCCAGCAGTACCAGCCACAGCTTTGATAAACATCACTGATGACTTGATTCTCGATTACTGTAAAGGACTATCTGATGTGGTCCGTTCTGTGTCCCAGCAGGTGCAAGCTGCAGCTGTTCCAACCTCGAGTGATCTGTGCCACGACCTGTGTCCAGGCGACTGAGTGCTTGTCCGAAAGCACGTCAGGAAGAGCTGTCTGGATGTTCGGTGGCGAGGCCCGTACCAGGTGATACTGGTAACGAATACAGCAGTGAAGTGTGGAGGATTGCCGAACTGGGTACATGCTTCCCATACCCGCAGAGTTTCAGCACACTCGGAAGAAATAGCTCCTCTCGTAAATGAAAATCCAGCTGATGTGGCAGGGCCACATGAGAGGACAAGTCAAGCTGTAAGGGTCGCTGACGCAGCTGGTGGTGCACCAGAGCAAGCTGAAGGGGGTTCCGACAACCCGAACCTCGACTCTGACTCAGATGACAGAGATGGTGCAGTGGGAGGAGTAGAGTCAGATTCAGCAGAAGGAGGAAGTGGTGCACTGGGTATAGCAGGGGAAGGCGGAAGAACAACCAGAATCAAGGAAGGTTGGCCTGAAAGACAGAGGCGACTGAATCTGAGGTTGGCACCCGAAAGAGATCTTGCCCCAGTGTCTGAAACGTCTGAAACAGAAGCAAGTGACGAAGAACAGACTCAAGAGGGTCGGCGAAGGTCGAAAAGAACAAGAGTACCTTGCCGGAGATACTCTACCCCTGAGTGGACTTACACAGTGACTGATGCAGGGGGTAGTGAGTACGGGGAGACTGAGGTCTGTGCAGGTGGTCAGCAAGAGCCCGAATGTGGTAGTGAAGGTGGTGCTGTTGTTGCCAGGGCTCGAAGTCGAAGGAATACTGACCCTCACCGTCCCGAATCCCCCGCTTCTGAATAAAGTCCGAGAATTGGTTTTGCATCGACTCGAATTTCCGTCTTTTGGATTTGAGCCGTATTCACATGAAATGGTAATTCTTCGTCTTGAACTTTTGTATCACGTTTTGGAAGCGCTTGCAGAGGATCTTATGGTGGATGAAATATAACCTGTTGTAAATAAAAAGTCTAAAGAAGAAGATAACCTAGGTCCGAGTGGAAGAAGAATAAACTTAGGGACTTTCCACAGAAGAGGAACGAAAAACCTAGGGAAGTCTTTTTCTGGACTATGTAAATAAGAGACTGTTGTTGAAAGGGGATTTCCAGAGGTTTCAAGTGCTACTCGAACTGGTTAAGCAAGTCACGAGTGGAGGAAACAAAGACTTTTGAGTGTTCATTGCTGAAACCAAGAACTTTTGAGAACTTTCGAGACCATGGAGGCTGGAGATCCAAATCGTAGATCTAAATTGATTGTAGGCATACTTATAGGGGGTGTGATAGTTTCAATAATCATAGTAATTGTAGTTTCATATGTAGTTCCACATTGGCTAGCAGTGGAAGTGGTGCCAGGGACTCCTACACCTAGTAACCTAGCCAAAAAGAGGTAAACATAGGAGCTGATAAGGCTTTGCTGATAGAAGAAAGTCATAGATTACATGTAGATTTGTCTAGAACTGATTTTAAGCTTAATGCATACGCCAAGCTGCTCTATGAGTACGTGGATGCGATGGATGCGAAGGATTGTTATGTGTGTATGCAGTTGCCTGCTTCAGTGGATGAGGGTATTAGATATCACCATCTTCCACTGACATATGGAATTTCATGTAGTCTGTTGCTTAGTATATTCTATGAAAGAGATCAGTTTGAGTATTTCTTTTCCAATTACGATGCAGTGCTTCCTGAAGTCCCAGCTTATAAACATTTGAATAAGTATGATTATTATAAGTCAGAGGATAGACTTAGGAAGTTCTTCATACCGTCTTTGGAACTGGACACAGCATATGCCCACCGACATAATTTGACGTGCTCATTATCAGATGTAGAGAAAAAGTTCGTAGATCAGGTAGAAGATAGATATAGAAAACTGACGCAGACACGAGACACAGGGCATAGTACCGTAGATTGGACCGAGGAGGAAAAATTGCACCGAACAAAAGGAAGTTATGGTCCCATAGCCTTGGACAAGGAACAGAGGGGAAAGCTGTGTGTGAGACGTTATCAGACTTACTATGAAAAGGTTCCAGTGGGACAGAGTACGTGTGACCATGTTTTCACTGTGGCAGATGCAGCAAAGAATTTTCTCCAAGGCCCTGTACAAGTGATACCTACGGTGTATTTTGTGTGTGGAAGGAATGCTTATGTGAGATTGCCTGCGAACTGGTATGGTACATGTTACTTGGGAATAATATTTCCAAAGATTTACCATACAGAGGATTTGGAACTTCTGGAAGGTGGAAAGCATTCAAGAGGGAGAAGAAGTGCGAGTGCAGGGGTCGTGGTGGGAGATATCTTTGGAGCTATGATACCCAGTTTGGGAGTGATTCTGAATGATGTGAAGATCCGGAGACTGGCGACTGTGATAGACGAACTATCAATGAACACAGCAAAATCGTTGGTACTGGTGGAGGGAGAGATGTTGTCGATAAGGACAATGGTTTTACAGAATCGCCTTGCTTTGGATGTCCTATTGGCAAAAGAGGGCGAAGTCTGTAAATTATTTAAGGTTCAAGAGTGCTGTACTTATATACCAGACCACAGTAAGGATCTGGAGAAATATATAAGTAACATCACTACTATCCACACGAAGATAGCGGATTTGACTGAAGAGGGAGCATGGGAGAAAGTTGGCAAAGGATTCGGTCAAGTGGGGAGTTGGTTTGCAAATTTGGGGAAGGGATTCCTTGGCTATGTTCTGAGACCTCTCCTTATCGTGGTGGTTTGTGTGGTTTGTCTGTGAGGTCTGATCAAAGCCTACAAATGGTATCGAGCAGGCAGAGTTGAGAGAGCTCTGAGAGAAAATGAGATGAGAATGGCTAGACTGCAGGACAGTCAATATCAAAGACTCAAGAGATTGGAGAATCACAGACCAGGGAGAATGGCAACGAGTTCTGTTTAGGTCGGTTCTTTCTCCAAGGGAGTTGAATAAAATGTGATGACAGGAGTCATCAAAGGGGGGAACTGATAGAGCGCCATGTTCTCGTGAAATTTGTAGGGGTGCATCATAATCACCGTTAGTTCGCACCCGCATATATCCAGATATATATCAATGAATGGCCAGTAAGATGTAGTTCTAAACCGCAGTTATTAGAGTGAATAGAAGCGTAATTGTGCTATTTTTATCATGCAAATGTAATGCTTAACTGAATCGTGTTTAAAATAATGCATAAATGAATCAGCCCATGTGTAATCGAGATGCAGTAGTTTAAACGTGTACCATATTAAGTTGCACATGTAGTTCACTTTTTCGCATATGAAATGTAACAAACCAATGCTTATAGAAGTGATTAAGGTTTGTGTGTTTAAATTGTGTAAAGGCCTGACTGCATATATGCCAAGGAAAGGCCTGTTTGTTCTTATGTTAGCTTATTTTGCAGGCAGAGAAGGTTCTCTTGGAAAGGCTCTCTGGGCACCGACAGTAGATTTAATTAGCACAAGTAGAGGGTTTTTGTTGAACGTATCTTCTGTTGCAGGTGCAAGGACACATGCCTCGTTAGCTAAAGACTGGCTCTTTGTTTCACGAGTTAGGGCGATGGGAGTCATGGAAATGGGAGTGCAATGGAATTTAGGGATGATACTTTCAGCGGAGAAGGTGCCTGGGACTCAAAGTCAATGCAACCGTCCAAGATGAAGTAAGGGTTTCGATGGAAAAGTACAAGAAGGAAGACCTGGCCGAAGAGGCGTGACAAAAGGCGTGTTCAATTGTATTTGGGTTTTGTATTAGGGTCAGTGCCCCGAGGGTGGAGAGTAGAGTAGAGGTAGGGGAGACCAGAGAGGAGGACATAGAGGGATTAGGTGAAGGAGCATCTTGAAATTGAGCTTAAGTACTATGTGAGTGTACTTCTTAGGAAGTCTTCACAGCTGACACCTTTTTTCTTTTACTCTTGCCTGGGAAATTCGTTAAGTAGGTATGTCACCTTAGTGATAGAGTAGGGACAGTTAATGGTTTTGTGTATATTTAGGTAAATGAAGACTAATATAGAGATTGGAGCAGTTATCGCTTGTCTAATACTTCTGGAGCTAACGATTCTTCTTATCCTGAGTCGGATGAGACTCATGCGTAGGATGCTATTTGTATTAGTACCCATTTATTTCTTTAACCTCGTGTTGAGGTGCTTGCACGTGCAGTTATTCTTGGCTGTAATAAACCCATAAAACTGAATTCGGAGTCAGTGATCTTTGTAGGTGAACCAGATCCTAAAGAAATGATTGCATAACTGAAAGGATTTTCTTCCCTTCACACTATTCAGCAGGAAAAAAGATCCCGGCAACTTGGAGATCCTTAGAAAAGATAAGATAAGGATCAGCTTTCTCAGTACCAGTACTCGTATTGTGGTACTGACAAATCTGATTGGCTGGCCGTGAATAAGAAACAAAGGGGATTATTTACAAGCCCCTAATGCCACCAGAGCATCACTTTTTGTGACGCTTCAGTGGCATTGATCTCTACCCCATATTTACAAGGTGACGTTAAGCCCCTTACCGCAGCAGTCCGCTGCGGCAAAGGGGCGGGCAATGGGTGTTGGTGAAGGCGTTCCACCGCAACACCCTATGCTTTTTGATGCTGCCCCATATTTACAAGGATGGGGCAGCACCAAAAACTAAGACCAGAGAAAACCTGGTCTTAGGATGGTGATACAAGGAGGAATTATTAATTTTTCCTCTGATTTTGCTGCATTCTGCAGCACACATAGAAACAGCAAATCGCCTTTAAAGATTGTTTATGTGCAGGAAGGTATCCCTTCCTGCGCATAAACAATCACCCCTGCAGCGCAGGCACCCTTGCAACATGGCGCAATGGTGCCTGCGCTAGCTCTAGGCAGCTTTTTTAGTGCCAGCCCTTGGGGAAACGCAGGGGTGCAGTGTATTTTTGGAAATACGGTGCATTCATGTGTTTAAAAAATGTCAGTACGCTGCATTACCAATTTTGGAGTGACACTGCACTCTGACATTTTATTGTAAATATCCCCCAATGTTGCGTTGCGGCTGCCATTTCAGGACTTGGGTACTTAATCCCCGAGATTTGAAACAAAAATTAGAAATAGTGCATAGGGGGCAGTTAGGGACTCCCTGACCCCCAGGGCCATGTGGGGGGAAGTTAAATTTAAAAAAAAAATTCAAGGTGTGAGTACTGCGGTCACACCTACTGGTACTGTGGTGCCAAGTGCTGTACCCATCCTGTGGTACCGTGGTGCCAGTATCAGTAGCACATTACCAAAAACCCATTAAAAAATAGCCAGCCCGGCAAGACAATTATATTACAACAACTGGCTGGTGGGAGAGGCTGGGGCAGTAAGTTGTGAATGGAGGGTGGGTGGAAGGGCCTGGTGCAACAAGCTGACATTTGAGTGTGAATGGGAGGGGCTGGGGAGCACACGGACAACCGAGGGTGAGCAGGACGGCCTAGGACAGAAAGATGAAAATGAATGGTGGTGGGAGGGGCTGGGGCGGTACATAGATATAGGAGCAGGCCCGGCTCCAGGAATTTTTATTGGGGTGGGCCAAGGGTGCATTTGGGTGGGCCACTGCGGGCTCGATTTGTCGCATATATGTCTAGGCAGGCCTGATTCAGGGCCCTCCTTTATCTCTTCTTAGTCTTACAAGGTCCAGTAAAACGCACTCTTTTCCAAATCTCTTTCTAATTATTATCACTCTGAAAAAGTGTTTTTTCCATGTAATGTTCCTTTGATGGGAAGAGGAGGTTTCTGAGGTGGGAGTATCAGGCAAGTGACACTACTCAGGCTCCCTCTGTGCGAGTCTTCAGGGAGAATCCCTCTTCATTACTACCTCCACCTGACCCCGGACTCTGCAACGCACTCCCTTATCGGCTTCATTATCCACTACTCCTCTCCAGTGCACCGTATCTCACAGCTGACCTTGAGCCCCAGCCCCATATCAGGCACCATCGGGCTCCACTTTCATTTTTCCCAGTAAAAACATTAGTAAAATCACCTTCAAACTTAAAACATTGAATATAGCAGTAAATATAATTAGCACGCTCTTTAAAGTATGTTCCACAGTAGCCCTTATGACACGACTCCTAATTAAATAAAGAAAAACAGAAAGGCCATGACAGGACCGGCTTCAGCGCTGATGCGAAAGTCTTTTTGGCGCTGCACCAATAACCTCTTTCTCCGTAAATAACCTTTACTACCACCCTCCAACAGTGCCCCTCATCCCTCCATGGCCCCCCCTATTGACCTCCTCCTCGGATTCCCTCACTGCCACCCTCCACTAGTGCCCCTCATCTCTTTGTAGCCCATCCCCCTCATGACCTCCTCCTCAGACTCCCTCACTGCCACCCTCCAGCAGTACCCCAAATCTCTCCCTAGCTCCCCCCTCCACCCCATGACCTCTTCCTCGGATTCCCTCACTGCCACCCTCCAACAGTGCCCCTCATCGCTCCATAGCCCCTCCCCTATTGACCTCCTCCTCGGATTCCCTCACTGCCACCCTCCAACAGTGCCCCTCATCTTTACGTAGCCCCTCTCTCATATGCATTTCATTTGTTGTACAGCGCTACTCATATCAGTGTAGTGTGTGTCAGTACTTTACACCACGCACACATTATACAGAGACAATGAATCATACAAGTATGTAAATCAGTCTACAGGGAATGTCACATAAGCCAATGAGGATTACAAGGTGTATGAATCACATCATCCATACTGGTGGGCAGTATATTTTAAGAGGGTTTGGTCTGGGGAAACACAACCTTAGGATTTAAAGAGTATTCCATGGGGGTCAGCTTTACTGATAAAAATGTATATCTGCCCAAACATACTCATTTTAGCAACATTAGAATAATGAAAGACTGGGGAAGTTCTAACTATATCACAAAAAAAGAAAGCGAAGTTCTAACTATACCATTCATGTTTGTATGCAGCTCTTTGATGACAGTTCATTGGTCACTGTCCTATGTTAGGATTGTAACTTCTGAACTGCAAGTAGCACAAGGATCTCTTTGACAAAGGCAGTAACCCACTGAGCTTCCACATAAAATACAATTCATCTGCATTTAAAAACTACTAACAGAAACGATTGCTCTCCAGCAGGATCATTTATCACCAGCGTTATCTGGGCATTTTGTATTGTCTTATTGTTGTCCTGCATCGGACATGATAATGATAAAAACTGTTTAAATGAAGCACTCACGAAGTATGTGTCCTGCTGGGCCTGTGCATATCTTAAAAAGAAAAACAAATAGTAACACATTCTCTTACCTACTCCATTAGTCAAACTTTGTGTCACAGCCTGATGTGATAAGCAGCTGCAGGGGTCAGGAAAGGTGAATAGGAATAAACAAACTTCTTTTCTCCTGCGCTGCATAGAAAAAGAAATATCCACTCAGCAGAACATTGTCGCCTTTGCCATGTGGAGATGAAGGGGTGAAAAAATAAACAAAGCCTCGTTAACATGTAAATGGTCTTTTAAAGACCTATGAAGTACTAGGGTGCGGCTGCGATAATCTCTAAAACTGTCTGTGTGTGTGCGCGCCCGGGAAGCTGTCTCGGCCCGGGCTGACACACACGAGTGTGCTTTGCGCGCCTGCCTTCAAGCCCTCACTGCGAGGGCTAAGGCTCCTGTTTGGGTGGGCCAGGCTCATGTTTGGGTGGGCCTGGCCCACCCGGCCCACCCGCTAGAACCGGGCCTGTATAGGAGGGTGAGTGGGTGGCCTGGGGCAGCAAGATGACGATGGAGGGTGAGTGGGAGGGGCTGCTGCAATACACAGACAAAGGGGGGTGGGCAACTAGGGCTAGGAGAGCAAGCTGACACCGGGGGCAGGCGGGAAGGACTACGGAATTAAGCTGATAACAGAGGGCAGGTGTGTGAGGCTGGGGAAGCAAGCTGACAATGGAGGGCAGGCAGGAGGGTCTGTGGAAACAAACGGACAAAGCAGGGCAGGTGAGAGGTTTTGAGGCAGCAAGCTGAAAATGGAGGGTAGGCGGGAGGGGCTGACTGAGTACATGGACAACAGAGGGTTGGCGGAGGGGCTGGGGCAGCAAGCTGACAACAAAGAGTGGGCGGGAGGGGCTGGGGAGCAAGCAGACAATGGGATGTGGGCGAGAGGGGGTGACACAGCAAAGTAGCACTGGAGAACAGAAGAAGGGGCTGGGCGAGCATGTTGACAATGGAGTGCAGGTGAGCGGGGCTCGGAGAACATGCTGGTAGTGGAGAGCAGCCAGGAGAGGCTAAGGGAGCAAGCTGACAAAAGAGGGTTGGCAGCAGGGGCTGGGGAGCTTACGGACAACAGAGAGCGATGGTAGAAGTTGGGGCAGTTAGTCGACAATGGGCAAAGGGTAGGAGGGGCTGGAGGAGCAAGCTAACAATGGAGCGCATGTGCGAAGGGCTGGGGCAGCAAACTGACAACAGAAGGAAGGAGAGAGGGGATGTGCAGGAGCACACAAACAATGGAGGGTGGACGGGAGGGTCTTGGGCAGCAAAGAAACCAAGAAGGGCGGGCGGGAGGAGCTGGGGAGCTCACAGACAAAAGAGAGTGGGTGGGAGGGGCTGGGGCAGAAAGATGACAGAGGTTTGGAGGAAGCGGTTCGGGCAGCATGGCTGACTACAGAGGGCAAGCAGGAATAGCTGGGTAAGGAAGCTGAAAATGGAGGGCAGACAAGAGTGGCTAGGGTAGCAAGCTGATAAGAGAACGAGTGGGAGGGTCTGGGGGATCAAGCTGACAAGGAATGGTGGGTGATGGGTTGTGGAAACAAACTGACAATGGGAGCCTGACAGGAGCAGCTGCACCAGCAAGCTGACAATAGAAAACAGTCTGGCGGGGCTTAGGCAGTAAGCTGACACAGAAAGGATTGCAGGAAGGGCTTGGAGAGCTCACAGACAACTGAGTGTGGTTGGGAGGGGTTTGTGCAGGAAGTTGACAACAGATAATGTTTGGGAGGGGACGTAGGTAGCAAGCTGGAAACAGAAGGCGAGCGGGAGGTAGGGGGGTGGGGCAGAACACTGGTGATAGAGGGCAGACGGCAGGATCTCAGACAGCAATCCGACAACAGGAGGCGAGTGGGAGGGGATGAGGTGACATGTGTACAATGGAGGGCGGGCGGGAGGGGATGGGGCAGCAAGCTGACAATGTGGGCAAGCAGGAATGACTAGGGCAGCAGGTTCACAGCAGAGAATAGATAAGAGGGGCTTATGGAGCACATGGACAACAGAGGGCAGGTGGGAGGGTGCGGGGCAGAAATCTGATAAAGGAGGGTGGGTGGGATTGGCTGGGGCAGCAAGCTGACAATGGAGGGCAGACAGGAAGGGCTGAGGCAGCAATCTAACATTAGAGAATGGGTGGAAAGGAGCAAGCTGGCAACAGATGGTGGGTGGAAGTGGCTGGGCAGCAATGGCTGGGGCTGCAAGCTGACTGTGAAGGGTGGGCTGGAGGGACTGACAGGGCACACAGACAATGGTGGGTTGGAGGGAGGAGCTGGGGCAGTAAGCTGACAATGGAGGGCAGGCAGGAGTGACTTGTGGATCCCTCTGCTTTCTGACGCTGCTGCTGTGCCCGGTTGTAGATGCCTGACATACAGCTGTGCTCATGCCCGCCCGATCATATGAAGTGAGCTGTGGCATGTAGAAAAGTGAAGTATCGATTCTTTTAACAGAGCTCTGGCAAGGGCATCTTGTGGTGGCTGAAAGCGGAATCTTGAGGCATACAGAGCCCTTTGACGTGGATGGAGAGCAATAGCCAGCGACTGGCCAGAGCGGGTAACTGTGTCGACCCCCCGTTGGGAACCACAGGGAGCATGGTGCACGACAGGAAACTCCCTGAGCCAGGAACCATCTGGCTAGTAAGTCAAAGCCACACCAGAAGTACGCTGAATCACCTGGGGCGAATGCCCAGGTGGAAATATCTTAATCTGAGGACAGCAAGAAGGCAGACAATTAAAATAAAAAGTTAAAGTGGAGCAGAAGAAATAGTCGCTGGTGGAGGCGGCTACAGGTGTGCAGCACAGCACCTGGAAATAGTAGAAAGCAGAGGTAAGTGATTGATGGTGCCTGGCAAGAGAGAGAGTGAGCAGGCCAGTGAGAACGAACAATTATTCTTTGCCTGAATCTAAGATCTTAACAGAACTGAGTAGTCCCGGAAGGCTGAGGAGAGAGCTTAAGCGGGAGACCGGTGATTACAAAGCCAGAAGGGAAGTTTGTGTACCCTCTAAAATAAATTTTATACCAGACTAAAAGATGGCACCAGGGAAAGGTAAACCATGTAAGGGGCAGAACAGCCACTTAAAATTGGACAATATTACAGTAGTGGGAGACAGGAACCTGGAGGAGAATGAAGGAAACCTTGGAGAAAAAACAATAAGGACAAAGCGTGGAGCCCTAAAGAAGCAACCCCTAAATAAAAGCCCCTTGCAAAGTGAGCCGGGAGAGTATCCGTTACTAAATCAATTAAGGGGACGCTGTTTTTCTCGCCGCCACTGCTGAGTGCCACTGTTTGGTGGGGACTCCAAGCCCCAGAACTCTTCGCGCTCCCAGGAGGGAGGAGCCTGCACCTGGCAAGCGCTTTAAAAAGCGCAAATGACACCGCAGCGTGGTACGCTGTTTTTCTCACCGCCACTGCTGAGTGCCACTGTTTGGTGGGGACTCCAAGCCCCAGAACTCTTAGCGCTCCCAGGAGGGAGGAGCCTGCACCTGGCAAGCGCTTTAAAAAGCGCCAACGACACCGCAGCGCGGGACGCTGTTTTTCTCGCTGCCACTGCTGAGTGCCACTGTTTGGTGGGGACTCCAAGCCCCAGAACTCTTCGCGCTCCCAGGAGGGAGGAGCCTGCACCTGGGAAGCGCTTTAAAAAGCGCCAA
Organism: Calotriton arnoldi; assembly: GCA_963921515.1. Classification (NCBI taxonomy): domain Eukaryota; kingdom Metazoa; phylum Chordata; class Amphibia; order Caudata; family Salamandridae; genus Calotriton; species Calotriton arnoldi. Next base: position 948,369 of record CAWUFW010006761.1, read on the forward strand.
CGACACCGCAGCGCGGGACGCTGTTTTTCTCGCCGCCACTGCTGAGTGCCACTGTTTGGTGGGGACTCCAAGCCCCAGAACTCTTCGCGCTCCCAGGAGGGAGGAGCCTGCACCTGGCAAGCGCTTTAAAAAGCACCAACAACACCGCAGCGCGGGACGCTGTTTTTCTCGCTGCCACTGCTGAGTGCCACTGTTTGGTGGGGACTCCAAGCCCCAGAACTCTTCGCGCTCCCAGGAGGGAGGAGCCTGCACCTGGCAAGCACTTTAAAAAGCGCCAACGACACCGCAGCGTGGGCCGCGCCCGTCAGCAACAGGAAGAGGCAGGGCAGGGCCACCCCCCTTGGCTTTGGCACTCGACATGATATAAGGAGCTGAAGCGAACCGTGTTTTATCCCGCCCAGTAGTAAGTTTCGTCCTGTTGTTCTATCCCACCTGAACTTCTTGAGATATATCTGGGACATTTGTTCACTGACTTTGATATACTGACATTGGGAGTTCAATTGGGGATTTGTGGTGGTCTCTTGCATCCTAACAGCTGTTATTTTGCCCAAGTTGGTTCTGCTACTATTCCTGGGCATGGGTAAAAGGAAACATCCAAGCGGGGCTGCCAAATCACAGAGTACCGCACACCCTCCCTCTTCCATTCTGAATTATATCACAGGTGCAATGGGGGTTTTGGAGAAACAAATTATGAGTGTGGAGGAGTCCTTAACAACTTGCACTAATAACATTTCAGGTCTAACCTCTACTGGCACAGCTACAACTATCACTCATAATCCTGTTATTAGTTCCAGTCCTGACAGTGTCGTTAGTCTGCAGGCAGCTGGGCAGAGGGAAGACAAGAAGTGCCCCGAAAAATCCCTTAGTATCTGTTATATCTTGTCTCTGTGGAGGAGTGTCACTTTTCACTGCCTGCTTCTCAGGTTGTGGTGTGCTGCATTCCACCACAGAGTTCTTGGGTTGCTGGGTGATGGAGCTTCTTTAAGCATTCTTAGAACGTATCTATTTAATTGTATGTGACAGTTGTTTTACTCTTGTTCATGGTGGAGTTTTTGTAACTGACTCCACAACCGTGTAGTTGTACAATAAATACTTCCACTTATGCTGGCCTCCCGTAACTTACTACAATTTATTGGCGACGATCCAACTACACGGACGAGCCTTCAGCGTGCTGTTCCTGTCTGCTTCTGTTTCTTCTCCGATGATCGATGCACAAATTCTTCACGATACTCATCTGCCATCCTTTGCCTGACTCAGCTTTCGTCCCTCTTCAAACTACGACCTGTTCCGGTGTACGCAAGTTGATTTATTGGTTTGGCAGATTAAGGTGAGAGCGTGACTGTTTGGAGTTTCCTGTTTCTCTGGAATCTACATGTCCATCTGATTTCATCGGTGTCCGTGACTTTTGTTCTTACTGCCTGCTGTTTCTGTACACGTCCGGTGAAAATTCTCCATTCCTTAGACTCCTGTAGCACTCGGTTTTAATCCCGTGCTCTGTTGGAGTTAGCCGCTTTGGAGATTTTGGTTTGTACACCGTTTCCTACTGTACAGTGCACAGTTAAGGTGCTATCCTCGTATGCGTATATTTTAAATTTCTATCTATTTACGCATTAGCAGTTGTGCTCGCAGGAAGCATTTTGCGGGTAACCTAGCAACATCATTCTGCGTGTCAGCGCCGACACGCACGGCCATTTTGTTAAACACTTTGTCTCACATGGAGTAACCTAGCAACAGCATCGTCACTACTTTCAACATTCATTCGACTTGTCAATGCCGACACGCACGGCAATTTTCTTCAACTTTCATTACTCAACATTGCGTAACCTAGCAACACATTCTGCATGTCAACGCCGACACGCACGGCCATTTTACTTGGATCATTTGTTTCTCCACTACGTTTCCAACAACATATTTGGCAGTGGGTATACTATTGCGTGCTCACCTATGAAACTGATTATTTCTTCAAAGGAATTTGTACAGTACTGTCTTCAACGCATTTTCGCTGATAAGCACGGCTTTTCGCATTTGCAAAAATAAATTTTCATTTTAAACTTGTGTGGATCACGGATTCATACACCAAAAAAGGATATGTAATTTTATTGCACATTGCACATTAATTGTTCTAGTACTGTTGGGACTTGTCATTTTAAAGCCTACATTTATCCTGACCCTCAACCTATAGTTTTATACTTGGTTTTAAATAATGTGTACTATGCAATCTGTTACACCACCACCATCATTTTTAGACAATCCGGGGGAACCACCGGTGAGGTGGGAGGTTTGGTTTGATGCATTCGAGACTTATCTGGGGGCTATAGGAGCTTCTAGATTTTGCGCAGAAAGGAAAAAATGTTTATTATTACATTCTCTGGGATTCGAAGGGAGATCCATTTTCAAACATCTCCCTGAAATAGAAAGAACTGAAGGGGACAACATTGACGAATATCAAGAAACCCTCATCAAGTTGAAGAATAGATTTGATAAACAACCAAGTCTTGTAGTTCTTCGCCATAAATTTTTCAAGAGAAAGCAAAACGATGGGGAAGATGTTGATGCCTATATTTCTGTGTTAAGAAGGCTAGCTGCAGTATGTCTTTTGAAGGATTCACTGATCAATTGATCCGTGATCAGTTTGTTTGTCAAGGTAGGGAGAAGCAAATCAGACAAAAGCTATTAGCAATGGGGAATCCTTCATTAGAAGAAACCATTAAAGTGGCTAAAAGCATTGAAACTTCTATTCTATCTTTAAAGGAACTTGAAGATAAACCTTCTGAGGCTATAGGTGCTGTTGGGGTTAGTAGGCCTAAACAGAGAAATGTTCGTGCCAATAACAACATCACAGTCAAAAGCAAAGCTAGTAATATTTTCCTTAGCAACAGCAATACTTGTATGAGATGCGGTAACCCTCCACATCCCAAAGGTGGGAAATGTTCTGCAAACAATGTTACATGTAATTATTGCAAAAAAATTGGACATTTTGCTAAGGTTTGTCTAAAACTTAAAAATTCTAGAAAATCTACTGTCTGCACTGTTGAATCTGGAGATGATTCAGACACTGAAGTTGTTTCTGTTGTTACAGATGATTTAGGATGTTATCAAAAGGACACTAATGCTGTTGTGACAGGTGATCCTTCTAAGTGTGTGAATCCTATTGCTGAGGTGTGTGTTGGTGGGAAAGTACTTAATTTATTGGTTGACTCTGGGGCCAGGATCACCATGATTACAAAAAAATTATTCGAAGAAACTTGGGGTGGAAGAGAGCTGGAACCACCTGACTGGTGTCCTGTATCGTATGAGGGGCGCCGTATTGATCTACTTGGTTTTATTGAAGATGAGATGGAATTTAAGGGTAGAAAGATAAGAGGAAAAGTTTATGTTGCAGTTAAAGGTCTCAACATTCTGGGGTGGTTTCATCAGGGACTTTTTGGAATAATATTGAAACCAGGTGCCACTGAACAGATTGTAATTGCCAGTTGTGATGACAGTGGACAGAATTGGAAGAGTAAATTTCCTTCGGTTTCTGGTGAAAAGTTGGGCAAAATTCAGGGATTTAAACATAAAATTATAGTTAAAGATAATGCCATCCCAGTAAAACACAAACTAAGAGGGGTTCCATTCAGTGTGAGAGATGAACTTGATGTTGAGCTGAAGAGTTTGTGTGACAGAGGGATCATTGAGCCCACAGAGTCATCGTTGTGGTTATCTCCTTTAGTTGTGGCCAGAAAACGGTGTGGACAACTTAGAGTATGTGTGGACTTAAGGTCTTTAAATAAGGAGATATGGGTAGATTCTCACCCTCTACCAAAAATTAATAATTTGTTTGCATGTATTAAAGGAGCCAAGTATTTTTCAAAGCTTGATCTGGCATGTGCATATCACCAGATAGAGTTACATCCCGACTCACGCCATCTGACAGCATTTGTTTTTCCCCTTGGTACGTTCCAATACCGACGGATGCCTTTTGGTCTGGCATCCGCCGCTTCGGTGTTTCAGAGGGTTATGCAAGATATATTGAAGGGAATTGACGGAGTTCTGGTTTTCCAAGACGATGTTTTAATTTTTGCTAAGGATGATTCCTCCCATGATGCTACTTTATGTAAAGTCCTTGAAACTTTAAAAAAAAAAGGAGTTGTTTTAAAACCTGAAAAATGTAAATTTTTTCGTACTGAGGTTGAATATTTGGGACATCTTCTTATTCAAGAAGGAGTCAAACCCAGACAAGGTTTACTTGAAGCAATAATCAATGCACCCGCTCCTGTTGACAAAGTTGGGGTAAAATCTCTTTTAGGATTGTGTGAGTATTATTCTAGCTTTGTTCCAAACTTTGCCACCATTGTTCGTCCTATTAGCAATTTACTTAGGAAAGGTGTTAAGTTTTGTTGGTCTCAAGAATGTGTTTCAGCATTTCATCTTATTAAGTCCTTGTTAGGTAAAGGTAATGCACTCAAATCTTTTGATCCTTCTGTTCCTTGTTGTATCACTGTTGATGCAAGTCAAGTGGGTCTTGGAGCTATTTTGACACAAGAGAGTGGTGACAGTGAGGACACAGTGGCGTTTGCATCTAGAGTTCTAAGGGATGCTGAAGCACAATATTCAGTTATTGAAAAGGAGCTTCTAGCTTGTCTTTGGGCAATTGAAAAGTTTCGCCCATATATTTGGGGTAAACGTTTTAGTCTTCTCACAGACCACAAACCCTTAGTATCTATTCTAGGTGCTGGTGTTAATAAATGTTGTACACCCAGGATTTTAAGGATGGTGTCCAAGCTATTGCAATACCATTTTGATATTTCTCACATTGCTGGTACAAAGAATGTTCGAGCTGACTATCTGTCTCGTTTCCCTCAAAAAAAAGATGAGAGTGATGATGTTTGTTTTAATGATTTGTGTGAAGAGGATTATGACGATTGTTTTGTAGCGGCTTTAGATCTACCTGAACCTGTTGTGAGTTCTGAGGAGGAATGGAAGAATGCGCTAAATAATGATGACTTGCTCCAACAAGTTTTTGAATTTGTAAGGAAAGGTTGGCCTCGTGAAAAAGCTTTGTCTCCTTTGTTACAACCTTATTGGAAAGTTGAGGGAGAAATTTCCATTGAAGATGGAATTTTGTTGAGAGGTAATAAGTTTATACCTCCTCATGGTTTACGTCCCATCATCATTAAACATGCTCATGAAGGACATTTAGGAGGAACACTTACTAAACGACGTGTGCGAGAAAGTTTTTGGTGGCCTAAAATGGACGGTGAAATTGAAGAGATTGTTACTAACTGTTGTGTTTGTGGCGCTTCCGACAAGAGCTTAAAATTGGTGACTCCGCCTTTGTTACCTATCGAGTGTCCTTCGGGACCATGGATGAAATTAGGTATTGATGTCATGGGTCCTTTTGACAATTTATCATGTGGGCACAGATTTGTTATTGTGCTTATGGACTACAGTTCTAGATGGCCTGAAGTCAAGTTTGTGAGAGAAGCTAATGCTTCTAATATTGTTACATTTTTGAGTGAGGTATTTTTGAGAGAAGGTTTCCCTGAGACACTTGTCTCAGACAATGGCACCCAATTTGTAAGTGTTGAGGTGGAGAATTTTCTTGTTTCTTGTGGAATAAAACATTCCAAAAGTTCTTTATACCATCCTCAGACAAATGACCTCGTTGAAAGGATGAATAGGGTGATTGGTGAGTGCATTAAGTGGGCTAAATCAGGGAATCATGATCTTGTCAAATCTGTTAACAGTATGTTGTGGTTTTATAGAACCACTCCACATTCTTCAACTAAAGTCTCGCCATTTGAGTTGCTCAGAGGACGCAAGGCCAACACCAGTCTCAAACCTGGATGGATGAATAAATGGCTCAAAGCTGGTTCTGATGTTGAAAAACTTATGGAAATTGCTCGTGCAAATTTGTCTGAATCTCAAATGAAACAGAAAATCTGGTATGATAATAAGAAATGTGTTAAAACTGTTCCTTTGTTTGTTGGTGACATGGTCAGAATTAAAACTCCCATTCATGTAAAAAAAGGGAGTGTAAATTCGGTAAGCCCATTAAGGTTATTAAGATTAGTAACAATGCTGTTCAGGTCATGGGTGGACATTGGTGGAATACTTCCAAAATTGTCAAGGTAAAGTTTTCTGCCAAGAGCAAATCTGATTTAGTTGGTGGAGATCCCGTCAGTGATGTTGGGGATGTTCAGGTTGGTCTTAGAAGGAGCTCAAGAGTTCCTGTTACTCCCAAGAGGTTTCTGGAGTAACTATATTTTTTTTGGTGTAAAGTTTTTTTGTTGTATTGTTTAAGGAGAAGGGAAGGTATATGTTATATCTTGTCTCTGTGGAGGAGTGTTGCTTTTCACTGCCTGCTTCTCAGGTTGTGGTGTGCTGCATTCCACCACAGAGTTCTTGGGTTGCTGGGTGATGGAGCTTCTTTAAGCATTCGTAGAACGTATCTATTTAATTGTATGTGACAGTTGTTTTACTCTTGTTCATGGTGAAGTTTTTGTAACTGACTCCACAACCGTGTAGTTGTACAATAAATACTTCCACTTATGCTGGCCTCCCGTAACTTACTACAGTATCGCTCTTCCAGATATCCAACTGGCCAGCCAACCCCCTAGCAAACAATTTAAAACCCCGTCTACTGCAGTGTCCCAGGTCCCGTCAGTCCCTCTATCTGCATTTAGTGAAGAAGGAGGAGTAGGTGGGAGTGGTCAACGTTCTAAGAGCACTCATAAGCAATCATTGACCAAAAAAACAATGAAATCAGGGGTAGAACGGCAGCACGCAGATTATGTAGCCCTGTTTGCTTTAGTTCAATCCTTATCTGAGTCAGTAAGGGCCGCATTTAGTTCACTGACTGAACAATTAAAAGGGATAGAGAAGAACATCCTTTCCCAAATAGACTTACGGGTAAATAACCAGTCAATGTCAGCAAATCATCAGCACCCCTAGCAAAGTACAGATAATAGTGTCTGTGAGCAACCCTCTTCATGTATTAATTCTATTCCTAATGCTCAAGGCATAAATCAACCTTATCGTATAGTGGGTGACAGGCTAGGGGACATGATAAACGCTGATTCAAGCACCAACCGGTCACAAGGTGGCCCCCATCTCCCCCCCCCAACCTCCATTTTCTCGACTTGGGCCCAATAGCGGCCCTACCATTCCATATAACGCCCTACACACTCCAACTCGCACAGACCAAATAACCACTGACTCTAGGCGTATTTTCCCGGTTACAAAAATGGATTGTTTAGCGCTCCCACCTGCAGCCACACCTTATGCAGTAATTTTAGCTAACGTTCCGGGTGTCTCTAACTCTGTACACGAATCATGGGATCTCTTAGGAGCAAATCCCTAAATTGGTTGAACGCAAGGGTAGGGCTTGGGGGGGGGCACTCTTTGCTGATTTGAAAATGATTAGGAGGGTTAGATGGGTGGGAACAGGAAGCAAAATGTTAGAGGGTGACTGTGTCGTGCTCTCATTCACTTCTCCCAATCTGGTGAAACTTATTTTTGAGAGAGCCAGTCTCCCCTCTCTCACCCTAAAGCAGATTATGGTTTTACCACTTGGCTTTTTCTATCAACCCCCGCCCCTATTCAACAGCTGCCCCATGCAGTAGGCCCACATCACCAGGGGTTTCGGCTAGAGTACCAACATCCAATTGAAACCCATAACAGGTTTGATTGTCTTTCCACATTAAACGGTGTGGATTGACTAAAGAAAACCGTGGAAGTAAACAGGGAGAACCAGAGTGGTTCTGTGTCTGTCATAGCGCATGAGAGGGGGCCACAAACGGAGATAGACGAGACGTCTGTGCCTTCAGAAATTTTCGGGCGTGGTCCTGTGGATTACCCACCGCCTCCGCTGTTAGCAGCCACTGGGGTTAGGTCTCCTGCCACAGCCCTTAATGCCCTCTATTGGAATGTTGCTGGTTTACGTCATAAATACATTATGAATGATTGGGTTGACTTTACGTCCAAATTTAATATCCTTTGTCTACAGGAGACTTGGGCAGTTGAACCAATCCACTTAAATGGTTTTAAAACATTTCACAGCCCAGCGATAGAGTCCAAGCATAGGCGAACGAAAGGGGGCCTGTGTATTTATGTCTCAAACATGTTGGCTCCTCTAAGTATCACAGCGATTGTAACAAGAGCTTTTTACCAAATTGTGTTTCTTCTAATCTCTGCACATGCTACTCTAGCCATTGTCAATATTTACAACAACGCGTGTTCATCGGATATTATTACAGCTCTCCACCAACTAGATCATGACCTAGAGAAGGCTTTTCCCCCTAATTGTAGTGATCCAATTATTTTATGGGGCGGAGATTTCAACATACGCACATGCCCTGTGTCATCTAATAAGGCGTGTGGTATAACATCCCCTGATCACTGTGAGACTACTCACTTTCTTCATTCGGAGTATGGGGATACTCTAAACGATTTAATTTTTAAACACAATTTGGGGTTCTGTAATGAATTAATCCGCTGAGAATTGCCATCGAACTCAGGGAAAGCACGTCGCACTTTAACCTCTCTGGGCACTGACAATCTGTTTTACCATCTGTTTTTTTATCGGGAGAACACTGTCTCTTGCATCGTTGTCCCTGGCCCCTGCACGCAGCACTTTTATCCCGCCCCCAAGCACCACGGACTACAACTACCACAGCGCGTTGCGGCAGGAGCCTCACGCGTCGTAGAACTCACGCCAGGAGGCGCATAAAGTGAGCCTAACCTTCCGCGACGCGGGACGCGCCCGGGCTAAGCCCGGGCCAAGGGCGGGCCCGTCTGAGACTGGAGGAGGCTGGGCTGGGCCAGGTCTCTTGGACCTTTATATTTTCTGTAGTGTGTTGTGTCGGTAAAACCATTGGCATTAATATTGTTGTAGTTATTTGCTAGTACTAACGACCCTGTTTTTCTCTCAGGTAGTTAAGGTTGAGTGACTATATTTAATATTGAAATATACTGGGTCTATAGCGGGGTTGTTAAAAAGTAGGAGGAGCTTATATCATACAATTGACCGATAGATATAGGCACGTTTGGGGTACTTCTTAGTAAAGGGTGTGTTTTCTTCTCTGTCGTAAGTGTGGGTAATATTTAAAATGGTAAGAGAAAATTGCAAAGCATTAATTCTGGGCAACGAGGTAGCATACCCAAACATGCAAATATGACCCTCCTGAATTACCTTACAGGAGCGGTTGGAGCACTGGACAAACAAATAACCACGGTAGAGGAGTCCATGAATAAAGAACCGTTGGGCTCCCTAATAACTAACAAGGCCATTGTGCTATACCAAACGGAGACAGGGGAATCAGGATCTACTATTAATACAGATGCCGAATGTCTAAATGGTTGTGTTCAGGCTAATAGTGATGAGATTTCTATTAGCGACCAAGAAATAGAGCCGCTCCCACCAACTAAAAGATATTGTAAGCCTAAGTCCAAGGTTACCCTTGGAAACTTGTCGCCTTTAATACATCAGGCTTCTTCTGAGCCTGATATTATGAAATCTTTAGTTTTCAACAAATCGGGAAAAGGTATCCTGTCAAATCATAAAGTTAAAGGAGCGGCAAGAAGAATTAAAAGTAAGACTAATGGCCCCCCAACTTTTGAAATAAATAAAATATTGAGTCTATTAACCAACTCAATGAAATATATTAAACAATCTATCGGGACCATGGAAATACGATTAGCTAAGATAGAATCGGGCCTAGAAATAATAGTTGAGAATCAAAATAGGTGTCTCAACATGGAAGGTAAAACTAACAAAAATGTAGATGGTAGTGCTGGTGAGGTATCTAAATCCCATAGCCAGATCGCTTTGGTTAACTCTGTGTCTTCCGGTAATCAGAGGAATAGGGGTGATAAGATAAATACAGTTGTAGCCTCTAAGAAGCCTAATGAAACCCCGTCTACCAGTGGCCTATCTAATGGGCCAGAATCCATTGAGAAAGAAAATGGTAAGGACAAAATACAACAGGGTGGAAAGCAATTAAGGGAAGTGTGTTCTAATGTAGGATCATCTAATATTAAAACATACGAACATCCACCAAAAAATCATATTTTAAATTTACCTCCTGCCGCGTTACCATACACAGTTGTGCTGGCAAATGTTCCCCCATCTTTAGAGGTGGGAAAGGAAATGTGGTACACCTTGAGGAACAGGGCAATTCATTGCTTGGGGATTAGAACAGGGTTAACAACGGAGATGTTCTCAGCCTTTAAGATGGTAAGACGTGTCCCGTGGGTGGGAACGACCAGGAAATCCTTTCGAGGGGACTGTGTTGTCCTCTCCTTAGGGATTCCATCTTTGGGTCATGAAATTTTTCCCCGAATAGGCGATAATAACATGAACATGGAAGTAGGTATAAAGGTTTTGCCCCTGAGCTATTTTTACCAGCCAAGCTCTTCCAATAGGCATATGGGTATGTATTCCCCAATACAAACCAGTAATAAGTCGATTTACAATGTAGAGGTAACAAACAGATTTAGGCCACTTCAGTCCTTAGATGAGAATGATTGACTCCCTGATAGTAGTGTCAATCACATCTGTGTAGATAATGGTGTAGATCGAAATCGTAGGGAGAATGTGCCAATGTTTAATGTTGGGGAACATAATTCCGCTCAAAGAGAGATAAGGGATATTAGGGATGAAATGGTAGAACCATTAATTGTAGAAATTGGTGATGTATGTATAACTAATGTAACAGAAGGGGTTGAAATGATTGGACAGGTACAGAATGATCATGTTGCTGACACTGTAAATGCATCTGTATCGGGGAGAATTAAGGTTCTTTTTGGAATATCGCCGGTTTACAATCGAAAGTAAATAACTCTATCTGGACTGATTTTATATATAATTTTGATATTTTATGTTTCCAGGAGACATGGTTATTGGATAAAGTAAATATAGATGGCTATAAGACCTTTCATACACCAGCAGTACAGTCAGTATATGGAAGACATAAAGGTGGGATTTGTGTATATATATCGAATCTGATAGAGGTTATAAAAACTGAAATGATAAAAACAACAATTTATTACCAAATTTTGACCATCCACCTGAATTTAGATGTAGTAGTGTGTGTAGTTAATTTCTATAACAATATTGAAAAGGGACAAATGGGTGATATTATAAACACACTTAGTGATGAATTAAGTAAAATAAGGGTCCCAAATGGTACTGATATGATTACTCTTTGGGGTGGTGATTTTAATGTTAGTATTTGTTCTCATGCTGAATGTGGGTTGTGTGGTGTAGATGAGGAAGAAAAGGATCCTATACTGCATTTTGCGCACTCCGAGAGGGGGGAGAAGTTTAATGATCTAATGGCCTCACACGATCTGGGCTTTGCAAATATGCTGTGCTCTCCCCCTGTTGATTTTACCCATACGTTTATTGGCAGAGGATTTGAATCCTTAATAGATTTTATAATTGTCCCCAACCGTTATGCAACATGGGTTGATAATTTCAAGATCCATTCTAACGTTTTGAGTGACCATTTGCCCCTGAGTATTAATTTAGTAATCCCCATACAAGTTGTTCGACCCAATAATAATATTTTGGCATGGACGCGAAACATTGCCTTAGTTCGTCAAAATGGTTATTCCCTACGTTGGGGTAAGATAAACCCCGAGGAGATTAATAAACGGATCGTAGTTAACGCCTATGATCAAATAGTAGCGTGCCTACAAGACAGTACAGATCATGATGACACTTTGAGGGCTTTTTCTCTTATTACGTTAGAGATGCAAAATTCTCTAAGAGTACAAAATAAGGCATCCCAGGTTAAGATTAATAGTTGGTTTGATTCAAAGTGTACCAAAGCTTATACTCAGTTGAAAGATGCTCTCCATAAGATAGAGAGAAATCAAGATGAGATTAAACAATATAGGAAGGTGTATAATCTGGCCAGAAAAAATAGGAAAAAAGAATTAAAAGACCAGGCATGGGACACGCTTTATGAAGCATCACTGAGGAAGGATTGCACTTCATTTTGGCAGGCAGTTAATGCCCCATTCCTTTCCAATAATGATGGACCCAAGATTGAGGTTGCAATTGATGAAAAAGTATGGATTGACTTTTTTTCGAATGTATATAGTATCAAGGGGAATGAAGAATCTCCTACTGATATTAAATTACTAGAACAGGGAGACATGGTAGGATTTACGCCTATTGAGCTGCATATTACATTGGATGAAGTAATAATGGCAGTTAATGCTAGTAAAGGAGGTAAAGCCCCAGGACCAGATGGTGTGCCAATGGACTTATTTAAGTCCACCCCACCATTATGGTCCCCTCTGTTGACCCGGGTGTTAGAGGCCTGCTGTGCGAAGGGTTTTATAAAGCCCTGGTCTGAATCGGTGATTATACCGATTTTTAAAAAAGGGGAACGTGACAATCCTGCCTGCTACCGACCTATTTCCCTTTTAGATTCTTTAGTAAAGGTAGTGGGTAGGATTGTTTTGAACAGATTACAAACATGGGCTGAGGACAATGATATTTTAAGTAAGGTACAATATGGTTTTAGACAAGGGCTAGGGACAAATGAGCAGGTTTTAAATTTTACTATTTTAATGGGAAAGTACACTCAAGCTAAGGAGGGGAAATTATATGTGGCATTCGTGGACCTTTCGGCCGCATTCGATTGCGTCATACATAATAGGCTCTGGGAAATCCTTTTGGATTTAAAGGTTGACCCACTATTAGTACAATTTTTGAGACAACTGTACGTTGGGGCTTCTGCTAAGGTGAGGCATGGATTAAAGGGCGAATGCACTGCGCCATTCCCCGTGGAGAGGGGAGTGAGGCAGGGTTGTGTCCTGGCCCCGTTCTTGTTCTCTTTATATACTAATGCTTTAGAGGAAGAACTGGTGGCCAGGACAAGAGATCCACCACAGTATAATAACAAACCTATTGTGTCCCTGCTCTATGCGGATGATGCAGTGCTTATGGCCAGAACCAAGATGGGCCTACAGAGTGCCCTTGCAGCATATATTAGATTTATGGATTGCCGGGGGTTAAAACTTAATGTTAAGAAAACTTTTGTAATGACATGTGGGAAGGGGAGAAATAAATGCAAAAGTTTGCCAATGGGGAACGATAGGATAGATTCAACTAATACATTTTCCTATTTGGGCATCTTATTGGAACATACTGGCTCCTGGAACCCGGCAGTTAAGAGTAGGACCCTCCTTTTTAAGAGGTCAATTGGGGCTGTGGTAAATTTTGCAAAAAAATTGGGGAAAAAGCCTCCGGGGATCCTTCTCAAAATTTACCAAGCAAAATGTATGAGTATCGCGATGTATGGGGCAGGAATTTGGGGTTACCATGATGTATCCTCTATACAAATTGTGGAAAATTTATTTTTAAGGTATATTTTAGCAGTTCCACAGAGTTCTTCAGTTTTTAATTGCCACAATGAATTGGGGATCCCTTACATCTCTGACCTGATAAAAATGCAACCTTTATTATTATGGCATAGAGTCTGGACGTCTACTACTACAGGGTTAAATAGAGAAATTATTAGAGATGCTATGTGTCTATGTCACGCAAATAAGATTACCTGGCTGAACTACATTAGAAGATTTTTAATTGATCTGGACAGACTTGATTTTTATACACATCCTGAAACTATGAGTGCTATTTCTAGGAAGGACTTTAAATTGCTATGTCTGTCGCATTTGGAGTCTTTAAGAGCTGCAATGGAAATGAAGAAATGTACTGTGATTCAGCATCAGTTAACCCTGGTAACTCCCACCATACAACCTTATTTGGTTTGGTGTATAGGAGGGTATGACAGGTATGTCCTTACCAGATTTAGGTTTGATAGTTTCCATCGGTTAGTTAGCTTTCCCACAGTAAATGATTGGTCTAGAGATTTATGTCAATGCCCATGCGATAAGATGTCTACCCAATCAACAATACATGTGATTTTATTCAGCAAATTTTATTTAGTTGAAAGATCAAGATGGATTTTGCCAGTGTTGAAGAGAGGGGGTGGAGGCAATGCCGCCCTGCCTTTTATATTTGCAATTGTTGGAAAATGCTTATTGTGTGGGCGTAATGGCGGGATTCTTGAAAGGTATATTGAGAAAAAGGAAAAGCATAACTGGTTAAATCATGGTATGAAGCTGGTTATTGTACATAATTTTAGTATTTCCTTCTGATGATTATTAGAATTAATTGATGGGAATTGCTAGGATTGAGATTTTTGTTTAGATGGAATAGTATGTATTTTTAATTATGTAAGTTTTTAACATGTTACTTTTATGATTTTTAATGTTAAAAATCGAATAAAGTATATTTGAATTGAATTAATTCGTATACCGGTTATAGTGAGGTGTACTTACAATGGAAGGGGGACAATAGTGTGATAGACTTTCTACTGTTCCCCCAGCATTACTCAACACTGGTTTTTAGAGTTTACTGTTCATGACATAGCGCTCAGTGACCATTTCCCCCAAAGTGTCTCCTTGAATTTTGACCTTGCTGGACAGTCACGTAGCGCACCAAAAGTTATTGCACTTGAGGAAATTGTGATCTCCCGCCGTAATGGGTATGCGTTAAGATGGTCCCTGGTGGATCCATCTAACTTCCTAGCAAAACTGATTCGAAAAGAGAGGGAGGCTTTTGAAGTTTGCCTAGATGAAACTACAGAGGCGCACAAATTTATTCTAGCATTAAACCGAATAAAAAAGGGCGTAGACGAGGGGCTTCTTACAAAACAGAATGCACCAAAGGCGGGTGTGTGTGGCTGGTTTGATTCAGCATGTACAAAAGCGCACAGAAATTTGAAATTAGCCCTAGCTGAACAAACTAGAACTGTAAGGAAAGTCCGGGAGTGTAGATTAGCATATAAATCAGCCATTAAACAACGGAAAAGAAATTTAAAGGAGGATACGTGGAAGACGTTACTTGAGGCCAGTCTATCCAATGACAATACCATGTTTTGGCGTGTCATCAATTCTCCTTCCCATAACCTCCCAGACTCTCCCCGTGCAAAGATAGCTATCACTGAGGCTGCTTGGATAGCTCACTTTACTAATCTGTATTCCCCTAAGGAAGACAATGTAATTCCCTCCCTTAGTGCTTTGGGCCACAATGGGCCCGCTCCTCTTGCCAACGCGTCCAATTCTATTGGTCCTTTAAAGGCTTCAAGATATCCAGAGTTTTCCTTGGACGAAGTTGTCTTGGCACTGAAAGAAAGTAAGGGGGGTAAAGCCCCAGGGCCCGACGGGATCCCCATTGATCTGTTTAAATTTAATATTGAGCTCTGGGGCCCCATCCTTACTCTGCTTTTTAAAGCCTGCCAAGACCAGGGATTCTTATCCACCTGGCCTGAGTCGCTTATTGTCCCCATATTCAAGAAGGGAGACCGCAACAACCCAGCGCAATACAGGCCCATTTCTCTTCTGGACTGCCTGGTTAAGGTGGCTGGTCGCATGCTTTTAGGATGACTTCAGGATTGGGCTGAAATAAATAATATCCTTTCGGACCTACAGTACGGGTTTAGGGCTGGGCTGGGAACTGTACAGCAGGCCATTAATTTAGATTTATTAATTGGCAAATACATGCACATGAAAGGTGGCAATTTGTTTTTAGTTTTTGTAGATTTATCTTCTGCTTTTGATTTGGTAGTTCACGATAAGTTATGGGCAATCATGGCCAATATGGGCGTGGATTGCACCATAGTGAACTTCCTTAGGGATTTGTACGCCCACGGCAGAGCTAGAGTACGTTATGGCCTCAACGGTATTTGTACTGAGCCATTTAAAATAGGAAGAGGGGTACGCCAGGGATGTGTAATGGCCCCCTTCTTATTTAACCTCTATATTAACAGCGTAGGCGACATACTGGCAAGAAATGTGCTGACCTACCCCAGGTGGGACAACGGCCTATACCAGCATTATTTTATGCCGATGATGCGGTGTTAATGGCCCGCACTTCCATTGCCCTGCAGCGTCTGGTGGACGAGTTCGCCCAGTTCATGCGAAACCTTGGGCTAAAAATTCAATATAGGCAAAACCTTCGCCATGAAGATTGAGAAGAAGGCCACTCGCTGCCGTGACATCGTTATTGAGGGTTCCACAATTCAGTTTACTGAGTCATTCTTGTATCTGGGCATTGTCTTCAATCAATCAGGGTATTGGCAAGGGGCGATCAAATCAAGGCGACTCCATTTCATGAAAACAACAATGGCCCTGTTAAGTTTTTCCAGACAGCTTGGCTTTAAACATCCAAAGGAGATGATGACAATTTATAATGCAAAGTGTAGATCCACTGCCATGTACGGGGCTGAGCTCTGGGGGCATGGAAAGATTGATATATTACAGCTTGAAGAAAATGTTTTTCTCAGGTCTCTCCTTGCTCTCCCGAAAAGTAGCCCAACCTATGTGTGTCATTCTGAACTAGGTGCCCCCTACATAGCGGACTTGATTAGGATCCAGCCAGTGCTATTATGGCACAAAATATGGTCATCTGAACACACAACTCTAAATCGAGCCATAATTGCTGATTGCCAAAAATCCTCAAATGCCCTTAACATCCCGTGGCTCAAATATGTGTACAACTTTCTGACAGACCTCGGCCATCCTGAATATTTCAATCTCCCCGAGAGCCTGGTCAATGTGCAAAGGAAAGCTCTGAAACTGAAATGCATCTCATTATTGGAGGAAATCAGATTAGCGTCTGAAATCTGGAAACCAACTGTGCTGAGGAATCAAATGATCCTGACTAGTTTTTATATGCAACCATATCTAGCCAAAGTGTATAATCCGCGTCACAGGTTTGTACTTACCCGCTTTCGGCTGGATATTTTCCACCGCCTAATTAGCTTTCCTATTACTAACAACTGGTCACCTGACCTGGGGAATTGCACGTGTGATGATATCTCACCTCAGAACACCATGCATACCGTGCTTTTCTGTAAACATTTCTCAGGGTTGAGACAGAAATTTATTAAACCCTTGTTATTACAGTTGGGTTTTACACAATGCCGTCCGGCGTTTATTTATCTGCAAATGCTACCGAATATTTTTATTTGTACAATAATGTCACGTTTTTGCTGCCCGTGATTAACTACAGGAAGCAGTTGTAAATAGTAAACATATGATTGTGCTGTAATGACAGTCTTTTAATACTTTTTAACACTTTTGTTTGTATACAGAAGAATTTTGTACCTTGTTTTAAACTTGTATTTTGGTTATTTTTAAATATTGTCAAGGATGTACTTTGTAGCTTTTATGATTCACTTTGTGATTTCGAATAAAGCTTATTTTGATTGATTAAGGATTTTGTGGGGAAACACTTCAAAAGAAACAACTTCTGTCTGAATCTCAGTTGAGTGGAGAAGGGCAATCAATACAGGGTGAGAATGTTAGCCAACTATCATTGGAAGTAGGGTTACCCTTTTTCAACCACCAAGATATATTTAGTCAAAATGAATTACTCCCAGAATCAAGGCTGTCTTCATCACCTCAGCTCTTTACCCCCTTGGAGGGCAGAGGCCTACAAGTGGAGGGGGGGGGTCGTGGGTACTGAAAGTGAGCATTGTAGTTTGGCATTTAGTAATTCCACAGTAGAGGAGCAGAAGGAAAGAATGGAACAGTCTCCAGCTATAGCAAATGAAGCAAATGAAGGATCAGCGCAAAACTCTATTTTAAATCTTGAGATTGGACATAATGCTGACTACAAAAAACTTTGCAAGGTTTGCTGGAGGTATCAATGTTGAATAACGATATTTTAAAAGCCCAAAAAGATCAGTTACAAAGTATTGTGGGGGAATTAAAGCACATCAAGGTCCATATGCCATCAATAGTAAGGTATGTAGAAGGAGCTAAACAATCTATGGAAACTCCAGTTTATTAGGAGGTAGAAGGAGTGGAAGTGCCCCTGTGGACCAGTTCACAGAGTGTATATGTATCTAGACACCCAATGCTTATAATAAAACAGGGAGAATCTACTAAATACAGGCAATATATTCCCTGGATGAGAAGAATGAGGAAAGGTCCGAGGAAGGGGATAAAGGAAGAACAGCAGAAGATGAAGGGTGTAGGGATAGATAGAGGGCATAAGAGTCCAGTAAGAGCCCAAAAAAAGAACCCACAGGTATCAGTAATTGCCCCCAAGACATCTATAATGAAGGGGAATCAGGAAGGAGAGCAAATGAGATTCAGTGGTAGGAGAAGTAGCTCACAATCCCAAAGTAAGAGAAGTTATGGTGATGGTAACAAGGCGGGTGGGCAAAGAGAAAAGGGAGATCCCAAGGATCGAATAGAGAGAGGGGAAATGGAATTGATGAGGTGTAGAAAGGTGAGAGTGTAGTGTGAGACCCCCAGAAACAGAAAGTGGAGATGGGAGCAATTTATGGTTATATTTTGAACCATCTTAGTATGGAAAAAGGAGGAAGAAAGTGAGAAAGTTACAACCTTTAAATTGGTCCCAGCTACTTTTTTCCTTTTCTAAATGTACAAGCCTGAAGGAAATAGGGACAAATGATCTTAGACAAGTCGGTTTTATGACAAATAGCAAAGGGAACGAAGTTACGAAAGTACTACTGCACTCTGGTATGGTTAAGTCAGCACTTATGAAAGCCGGACAGGAGGTGCTAAAAGAAAGGATTAGGCTAGTCCCGGGCGATGAAATGCCTAAATATAGAAATTACGAAAAACCATTTCTTCAGCACCATGCTGGTTTGGGAACAAGGCACGTTAGGTGGATTGAGCAGGGATATAGGAAAAAGGAAGACCTCAAAATCACTGTGGTACAAACCGATATAGCTAGACAAAGGGGAGGGCTGATACTTGAAAATAGATATAAGGCCCTTTCTTCACCAGGATATGTGGAAGACGGGTGGTTAAGTGAAAATGACTAGGATGTTGGGTCGTCGCACAGCTTTGGGGTATTAACATGGAATGTTAAAGGTTACAGGAGAATGTCAAAGTCAGAAAGTTTCAAGAGATTAATTGACCTTTACAAGATTGTTTGTTTGCAAGAAAAGTGGCTGTGTGTTGAAACTCCTACGATTGATGTGTTTGTTCAGATAAATAGATCGACTTTGAGGAGCCAACAGGGATGCCCGTCTGGGGGGCACATAATCCTGGTATCTACCAAGCTGGCAAAAAAGGTGACATCTTTTGAAGTTAAATGTAACTGGTTGGTGGCCTGTATAGTGTACCTTTTGGACCCTGACCCAAAATATGATTGTATGACTATAGTGAACTTGTATATGCAGGGGGGAGGGGTTGAAGAGTACAGGGTAGAATTGTGAAAATTCAAGGAAGATATAGAGGACCTGAGTGAACTATACTCTAGAGATCTGTTTCCCTTGCTGGGGGATTTCAATCATAAATTGGACTCACGTAGAGTCGATTTATGGAGTAAAGATTTGCTTGTCGCGTACAAGATGAATGATGCCAGTTTTCCTGATGTTGATCTGGCAACGCGAGATATAGCCTCAGGAAAATAATTAGGCTCGAAGGGCTTAGTTTGCTTGAACGGAAGGATAGATGCTGACCGTCCCGCGAGTCGCACGTTTAAGAGGGGACTACAACTTTTCCCTATAGATTTTACCTTTATGCAGGCCTGGAACTTTGATTTAGTTAGGAATTTTGAGGTGGTGCAAGACGAGGGAAGCGATCATTATCCCTTAAAACTTGAGTTAGCAGGGGGTGGAAAGAGACTGAGAGATATAGTGGCAGATTTACTATTTTTTCACGTAGCGCACTGCAGCACCCGCAAATGCTGTGCTGCACTACATGAAAAGGAGAGAGGAAGAGAACGCCCTATTTACTAAAATAAGGCACTCTCCTCCCCTCTCACTAGCGCCGGCGCTGAAATCAGCTGCCGTGCACCACGAGACACCTTTGCGCCATGATGCAAGGGTGTCTCCCTGAGTCTAGCATAGGTTTTGTACTGGAAGGAACCCTTCCAGTACAAAATACTATGCACAGACTCATTTTAACCATTTTCCCACTTTGTATGTGTGCTGTAAAGTGCAGCACACATGCAAAGTTGGAAAAGGAAGGAGAAATGAAAGCCTCTCTCCTTCCTTGCGCCTACTTGAAAAGGGTGCAGTTTTCTCACGCTAAACCCAATCTACTTTATTTAGTAAATTGGGTTTAACGTGAGAAACCTTGAGTGGTTGCATGGGAACGCCCATGCACCACCCTTGGTATGCCCCCAGCGCCATGCGCTGCTTCGCCATTACTTTCCCGTTATTTCTGGCGCTAAATAAGTTTAGCAGTGGAAAGTGAATTGGGAAAAAAAGATTTTGTGCTGATTTGCATCACTTTTGTGACAAAAACACAGCGCAAAATCTTAGTAAATAACCCCCATAGTGTTCCCTCTACAAATGGACTATCCTAGGAGTCTCACCGCAAGAATGACTGAAGAGTGTATGGAAAACCTAGCCAGATTCCAACAGAACTAAAGGTTAAGTAGAACCCCTACTAACAATTTAGGGTGGTATGAAAATACAATCAGACTGGTCGTTCTGTGTTTAAGGGTTGAAATAAAAGGGAACAAAGTTAGTCATAATAGGAATCAGAATTTTGACTAAAGGAAATGATTGGTTTAATACTGAATATCGGAAATTAAAAGCACAGATAAGAAAAGGGGAAAGAAGCCTTAAACTAAGATATGACTGCGAGTTATAGTAGCCTCCAGAAGACAAAGAAAAAATACAAAAAGTTAATTAGTGAACAAAAAATAATTCCAGAGAAATGCTGGGGTAACCTTCTGGAAGCAATAGAAACAAAAAATATAAAAAAGTTCTGGAAACTAGTTCAGGAAGGCTCTGGTAAGATACAGGGGCTATGAATTGTGTGGTGGCCAAAGAGGCCTGGGAGGCGTATCTGGGAGAAATATGTGGGAGAAGGGTGGAACCCGCAGTGAAGAGAGTAACCCTTTTGACTGACATAAATGAGTACATTAGATCCCATTTTATGGCAAGTATTGTCAGACGCATTAGCAGATTTAACTCTGACTAGGGCAGCTGGACCAGATAATCTCCCAGCTGTAATTATAAAGACCCAGCCAGATTGGTGGGCTGAATTCTTTTTCAAATGTTTATGGGTATACTTGATACAGGACAGACACCAGAAAATTGGAGAGGGGCGATTATTAGACCCATCCACAAGCGGGGAGATATAAAAACCCCTAAGAATTATAGGTTGATAAACCTGTTGGATGTAGGAGAAAAAGACTTTGCAAAATTTTTACTGGGATGGCTTAAAGAATGGGTGGAAGTAAATCATACTGTGCCGCCTGAACAGGGGGGTTTTAAGGAAGGGCATTCCACTATCAATCATTGTTTCTCTCTCCGGTCCATCACGCGGAAGTCAGTGGAGATGAGGGGCAGTCTGTTTTGCTGTTTCATCGACTTCCGGGTGGCTTTTGATTTGGTGGACCGGAAACATTTATTGGAGGCACTGATTAGGTGGGGCTTCCCAAAGAGTCTCTTGGTTATAATTCAGGAGCTACACAGCTATAACTGGGCACAGGTTATTATGGACTCTGAGAGGACCTTGACACAGAAAATATTAATTGAAAATGGATTAAGACAGGGGTGCGTCCTGGCTCCCCTACTTTTCTCTTTATATATAGCTGACCTGTCATCAGTTCTGGGGGGCTAACGGTGTGAGCCCCAAAATAGATGGCAAACATGTTGCATGTCTTCTGTATGCAGACAATCTCGTAATTCTATATCAGACAGAGATAGGCCTACAAAGAAAGCTGGACATGTTTATGGAATATTGTAGTTATAAAAAACGAGTAGTAAATATGGAAAAAAAAGGTATTTATTGTGTGTTGGTAATAAAATAACAAAGTTTAGCTGGTTTCTGGGCTCCACCAAGCTGGAGATACTAAAGGAATATAAGTATTTTGGGGTCTAGTTTGAGAAGTCCCTAAAATGGAGTGTCCATTTGGAATGACTTAGAGCAATTGCTCTTGCCTCAGTTAGTGGCCTGAAGAAATTCAATAAGGACTATGGTGAGATGTCAGATAGGCCTGTTCTGAAAGTCGATGTGTGCCATGATTCCACCACAATTTCAATATGGAGCTGAACTGGTATATCTAAGTGGTAAAAGTGGATGGGAAGTTGAGGAGGGCAAAAAAGCCTCTCTACCTGGATCTTCTATGACCCAGGCTATAAGAATGGAGACTGATATGGTATCCTTGAATATAATGGCCTGTATGGCACTGATAAGATTCTGGAAGCGCCTAAGCTCAGGGGAAGAACAAAAGGTTTTTTAGTGGTATAAAAATGAAATACAGCAAAGTAAATTAAAGTGGGCCAATGGGGTTATTAAAATCTTGGCCAAGGTCTGTAGGGATATGGGAATTACGTTGTGCCCAAAATTAAGATTGCAAAGAGTGAGCTCAGGGCATTAGGCAAGGAACTATCCTGAGGTTATGACAAACAGTACCTTGGGGGAAAAAAATCAATTCATTTCATGTCTAACTCGTGGCAAAGGGAAATAGGGTACCCGTATGTATATTCATTACCCAATTGCTGTTTAAGAAGTGAAGTACTAAGGTTAAGGGTCGGATTTAACCCCTGCCATATCAATGGAAAGATAAAAGTGGCCATAATTGATAGCGAGGGAAAATGTACATGTGGTTTAAGTACTGAATGCAATATATTGCACATTTTATTGAATTGTTTTAACGCACTGAAAATGTTTTTGCGTCCAATTTTTTTTAAATATGGTATTAGAAACCGTGTACAAGCTGTGTAACTTTGAACCGAAATGAGCTTCTTGGCTATAGCATGTGCCATAGGAAAGTTTATGATTGCTGTTAAAAAGGTTTTTATGTGCATATAGAGTCGTACATTTTAGGTAATTTATGACGATTGTATTAATAGTGTGTGATGGTATGGTGAAGACATGAAGAGTGGGTATATTTTAAGGTATACTGATTTTTATACGTTTTTATATAATGAATTATTTACTTGTTATCTTATGCAGTCTATTTAAGTGATGTAATCACAAAGAGTTGATATGGTTATAAATGATATGTGTTTAAGGACCCAAGGTCCAAATAAACATTTCTTGACTGACTGACTGACTTGGGGAACCCACAGGAGCACTGGGGTGGATGAGACTGTCTGGGAGAGCAGGGAGAGCATGCTGACAATGGAGGCCAGGAGAAAGGTACTGGAAAGCAAATTCACAAACGGAGAGTCAGCAGAAAGGACTAGGACAGTAAGCCAACAATGATGGGCAGGCAGGAAAAACTGAGGCAGCAGGCTGACAACTGAGGCCAGGCAGGAGGGCTAGGGTTAGCAAGCTGACAATGAACGTCAGGTGGGAGTAGCTGAGTAAGCAAGCTGACAATGGAGGGTAGGCAGGAGGGGCTAGGGCAGCAAGCTGTCAATGGAGGTTGGATATGAGGGTCTCGGGAACAAGCTGGCAATAGAGGGCAGGTAGGAGGGGTGGAAGAGCATTCAGATAGCACACGGACAGCACACGACCACCTGAGGATGGGCAGGAGGCGCTGGAAGAGCAAGCTGACAATGGGGGTAAATGGGAGGTGCTGAGCAAACAAGATGACAATGGAGGGAGTGAGGGGCTGAGGCAGCAAGCTGACAACAGAGGGCGGGCAGGAGGGGCTGGTGATGCAAGCTGACGATGGACTAGGACACCAAGCCAACAATGGAGGGAAGGCAGGAGGGGCTGTGGTAGCAAGATGGCAATGGAAGTCAAGTGGGAGGGACAGAAGAAGACATTATAAAATGGAGGGCAGGCAGAAGTAATGGAGGGTGGGCAGGATGGGCTGCGGAAGCAAGCTGACAACAGAGGGTGGCAGGTAGGGCTGGGGGAGAAAGCGGACAACAGAGTCCGGGCAGGAGAGGCTGGAAACTACAACATGGAAAACAGAGGGTGTGTGGGGTGGACTGGGGCACCAATCTGACAATAGAGAGTGGGCGGTAGGGACTGGGGGAGGATGCTGACTATGGCGGGTGGGAGGGAAAGAAGGCAGGAAGAGCTGGGGCTGCAAGCTGACAATGAATGGTGGGATGGAATGGATAACAAAGCACACAGACAACAGAGGGTGGGCTGGAGGAGCTGGGGCAGCAAGCTGACAATGGGTGGCAGGCAGGAGTGACTTGGGGAACACACAAGAACAGAGGGGTGGGCGAGACGGCCTGAAGAGCAGGGAGAGGAAGCTGACAATCGACGTCAGGTGGGAGGGAATAGAAGGCAAGTTCACAAATGGAGGGCTGACAGGAAGGGCTGGGGCAGCAAGCCAACAACGGAGGCATGCAGGAGGCTCTCAGGTAACAGAGGGTGGGTGACAAGAGCTGAGGCTGCAAGCTGACAACAGAGGGCAGGTAGGAAGGGCAGGGGTTAGCAAGCTGACAACGGACAATGGATGAGAGGAGCTGAGACAACAAATGGACAAAGGAGAGCAGGTGGGAGGGTCTGGGACAGCAAGCTTTCAATAGAGTGCAGGTAGAAGGGGCTGGAGAAGAAAGATGACAATGGAGGGCCATCAGGAGGGGCTAAGGCAGCAAACTGCCAATGGAGAACTGGTGTGAAGGGCTGGGGCAGCAATCTGACAAGGAGTGGTAGACAGGAGGGGTGTTGGGAGCACACAGACAACAGACTGCAGGTGGGTGGAGCTGGGACAGCAAGCTGACAATGGAGGATGGGTGAGATGGGGTGAGGCAGCACATGCACAATGGAGGACAGGTGGGAGGGGCTGGTACAGCAAGTAGAGAATGGGGTGGGTGGGAGAGACTGGAGGAGCACATGGACAGCAGCGGGTGAGTGGGAGGGGCTGAGGCAGTACACAAACCATGGTGGGCGGGTAGGAGTGGTGGCTAAGGAAGTAGACAACAGAGAGCAGGTGGGAGATACTCAGGAAGCAAGCTGACAATGGGGAGGGGCAGGAGGTCTGGGAAGCAAGCTGACAATTGAGGGTGGGCAGGAGGGGCTGGGAGCACTTGGACAACACAGATGGAAGGTTCTGGAGCAGCATGCTGACAATGGAGACTAAGCAGGAAGGGCTGGAGGAGCACATGGAAAATGGAGAAGGGCATGTGGCAGGGGCGGTAGATGATGAGAGGGTGTGCGGGAGGGGTGGGGGAGCATTCAGACAATGGAGGGCAGGGGGAGGATCTGGGACTGCAAGCGGCAGTGGAGAGTGGGCGGGAGGGGCTGGGGACCACACAGGCAATTACAGGCAGGTGGGAGGTCCTAGGACAGTAAACTGACAATGAGCAGAGCACAGGTAGGATGGACTAGGGAAACAAGCTTGCAATGGAGGGTTGGCAGGTGTGGCTGTGGAAACAAGCTGGGAAAGGAGGGTGGGGGAGTGGCTGAGGGAGCATATGGAGACTGGAGGGTGGGCGCGAGGGGCTGGGAGAGCAAACTGAAAATGGAGGATGGGCAGGAGGGGCTAGGACAGCAAGCTGACAATGGAGGGTGGGCAGGAGGGCCTTTGACAGCAGTCTGACAACAGAGGGCAGTGGGAGGGGCTGTGGAAGCAAGCTGAGAATGGAGGGGGTGGGAAATACTAGGGAAGCAAGCTGTCAATGGTAGGTGAGAGATAGGAGCTGGGGAAGCTAACACCAGATAACAAATATAACCCACTCAACCACTTTGACTTAATCAATTATGGACAGACTTGCTGTATTCACTAATATACATCTTTTATTTCTCTCTAAAATATATAAAGCATGACGTAATATTTATGTTCTCCTTTTTTAAACATATTCACATCAAAGTAATTTCATTGTCTTGATCCCCTTACCTCTTCTAAAACAGTGCACACAGAATTACACTGTCATATTCAACAAATATTGATACTATAACACTGCAAATGATTCTCTCTAAAGCTAGAAATCTATTTCCTGTGTGATATGATTACATATGCATTCATCTGTTAAAATATTGTCTCCGATTCATAGACAAACTGTCGGTTTGACGCATGTTTCAGTGCTAAGATGATGATGAAAGGCACCTTCTTCAGTCCCGGAGTTCTCTTAAGCAGAGCAGATATATATCAGGGAACAGGAGACATCTGGCTCCTACGAACGCTCTGATTTTATTTATTCTGTTTTATTTCTTTTGTTAGGTTGTGTTTAACAAAAGACTGAGGGGCCGATTCCGATCTCGGCCGGTAGGGCTCCGAATCGGATTCGGCTTAACCGGATCCGATTCGGAGCCCTATTTCCCGACCGATTCGTACGCGCGTCCGGGCGAGCGAGTACGATGCGAGTCGCCGACCGACTCGTCCGGGCGTCCCGACCGCTCCGACCGACTCGTTCCCGGGTCGAACCGCACCGACCGACTCGCTCGGACTCGACTCGCACCGCGCAATGGAGACGTTCCCCGGCCGGGGGAGTACGATGCGCGCCGCGAGCAGTCCGACCGAGCCGCGCACTCCGGCTCCAAAGAGCAGTCGGAGACGTACTTTGGGGGTCCGTGTCGGACTCCCTGTGCGCGTAGCCACGCGAGTCGCACACAGGGGGACCCATGGGTTCCCCTACCTGTGCGTGTACGGCGCGAGTCGCTTCGCCGCATACACGCTGTAGGGGGCGCCCTTGACCGCCTTGCACCCATTGAGTCAATGGGAGCCCGTGTACGCATTGTACGACCGGCTCCCATTGACTTCAATGGGAGTCCGACCGACTCGAGTCCGATGGCATACGTGCGCATCGTACTCGTTCGGTCGGGCTGCCAGAGTCCGATTCGGTCGGAAATCTCTCCAAGTCCGGCTCGGTCGGAGAGATTTCCGGCCCGAATCGGAATCGGCCCCTAAACTGTTAACATAAATACCATTCCACAACTCCATCCTTCTTTCAGTGACAGCGCTGTTTTCAATGAATAAGAGTGATTCAACTGCATACTGCATATTTCTTTATTGTTGTATAGACTGGTATGAATTTTCAAGCATTTCAAATATAAAGATGGGTTCTACTTGGAAACCTCTCAGTACGGCTCCAGTCTACAAAATTGAATAGTTACCAGAAAGCAAGCTGACAACAAAAATAGCCCATAATTGGTCAGGGAGGACACACCCTCCCCCACAGAGTCATGGGGCCGTTCCCAAAGGGACCTCCTTTAGTTAATTTTTTTTTTAAGTTGGGGGCTGGTACTGCAGTACCAGCTCCTGGTACTCACAACCCTTTTGGTACCATGGTATTGATATTGGTACAGCAGTACCAAAAAATATTAAAAAGTACAAGGGTCTGGTGATACACTAGACTCTGGTCAACTGGCACTGTGCAATACAGACTGTGCGCAGTGGGCGTTGGCCACTTGCAGTGGTTGGGTGCAGTGTCAACGCACTGCTGATCACTTCTCAAAGCTATGTGCAGTGGGGGGTCTGAGCGCGACGTGATGGAGGAGTCTGCAGGGCCTGGCCAGAGTGAGCAAGGCCGGGCCAGAATGTGCAGGGCCTGGCCAGAGTTCAGGCCCTGCAGATAAACCCTGGCCGTACACAGCGGAAGGCCATGTGCAGCGGGTAGATAGTTGCCCAGGAGGCCAATCCCCCTCTATGTATGACCAAAAGCTGTGCATAGCAGGGAATTCATTGCCTGCAGGGAGGGTTGGGTGCAGGGCCTGGATGGAGGCCAAGGCCTGCAGCCAACCCCTTGTTGCACGCAGACACCAATTCCCCACTGTGTACACCCAAAGGCCATGTGTAGCAATGAGGTTGGGTGCCTGAAAGGGTTTGGGCACACGGCCTAGACAGAGACCAGACCTTGCGGCCAACCCTTCACTTTGGTTGTGCACTTTGTGGGGTTGGCTGTCTGTGGCGATGGTGGGTAGAGGGCATGGCCAGAGGCCAGGCCTTGCCATCAACCACCCACTGCACACTGCCGAATGACATCTGTAGGAGGAGGTTGACCACCCATGGGGGTTGGGCTTGGGCCTGGTCCAACCTCCTCTGTGCAAGGCCTTTAGCTGAACATGATCAAAAACTGAACACCATATGCAGTCAGAAGGTGGCCGCCCACCGGGAGTTGGGCTCAGGGCCTGGACCGTAAGCAGTGGCCTGCAGGCAGTCCCCATTTAGCCATGTGCACCAGAGTATTGGTTATCCACTGGGGGTAGGATGCAGGGTGTGGCCATAGGCTAGGCCCTGAGGACAACCCTCCTTCGGCCGTATGTAGTAGGGTTTTGCCACTGACAGGTGGTTGAGCCTGGCTCAATCCCACTGAAGAAAGCTAAGTTTAAAATGTTGTTAGGTATGGTAATTAGATCTTACCTTACATTAAAAAGGCTATTAATTCACTGGCAAAACCAAAAGCTAAAGTGACGTTTTTGTTAGGTATGGTAATAAAATCTTAGCTTACATAAAAAAAATCCTAAAAATTCATTGAAAAAGCACCAAGGTTAATATGGCATTATAGTTAGATTATCAAATAAGATAAACTCATTTTTAAGAACCAAAAAACCACTGAAATTCACCAAATATAGTTTACTGAGCTTACTATAACTTGCTACCTAACCATGCACTACTTATGCACTGCTATGAGGATCTCCAACCAGAATTGATCGTAGAATTGGTAACAAGCAGTAATGGCTGGTCATTTGCATTGTGAAGCACCTTCATTAAATTTGCAGATTTAGATAAGAAGAAGATTCTGGAAGAAATTGACCTTGGAAGATGAAGATCAAACACTTTTGCACCTGTTCCGGAGTCAGATGCAGATACGACAGGATAAATACGAGCAAGAAATCAAAGAAAAGAAACAACATAAGTCTGCTGTGGATAAACAGTACTATATATAAGAAAGAGTGTTCCCATTTGCAAAGAGATTTGAAAGTGCAAGAACCGCAAAACTAAGAGCAACAACCAAAGAAGATTTGAAACTACACTTGTCACTGTCGTATCTGAACAGTGTTAAGTTGCACCAATGTGGATTCCATTGATTTGTTAGAGAAAGTACAAAGTGTGGCTTATCCGAAAACTTTTTTAGACAAGTGAGCTCTGATACAGAAGATCAAAGGGAGAAATTACAGAGGAGGAGAAAGAATGCAACATGTTGGAAGAAACTCAGGAAAAGAAAGAGTGGGGGGGGGGAAAGGGGATGGAAATTATTTCAAAAGACAGACACAGAGGAAGAATTGAAGATAAACAATAATACAATTGTGAACTTATCTTCCATAGCTTCTCTGACAAGGAAAAGAGGATCTTGAGATTAGGACTTGCATATTGCCTGAAAACAAACTTTGACCGTATAACTACTAGAATTGATACCTACAAATTGTGTAGGATGTTAAAACTAACTAAGTTTTACGTATTGAAACTAATAAAAGTGCAAAGAGGAGGCAACTTCTCAATGTCTCCAAGTCCCTTAATGACATTGAACATTTACATGAACTATATGAAGTAGAAAATGAGTGTGCAGGAGTGACAACACAGCCCACAAATATGGAGGTACTGAATGAACTGGGGTTAACAGTTGATGGAACAATAGACATCAGACTTAGAGTAAAGTCCACGTTTGTTCTGAACATGACAGGGGATGGCATAGATGTATTTCAACATGCTATGGTTAAAGAACTTAAAAAACTTAGAATGTCATACTGTAAGAAGCTTGCTCTCTATAATGAAATAAAGGGGATACAAACATTATCGCAGGATAACAGCATTGTGGCCAAGCCCTCAGACAAGGCAGGAAATATTGTTATTACGGATATTGAAATGCATGTGCACGAAGCAAGAAGACAGCAAGCGGATACATATTGTTACTGTTCGGTTGACAATATGACTTGTAAAGAAATTAACTGCAACTCTCAAGCAAACGTAATGGAATGGAGAGATAAAGGTTTAATAGAACATGAAGAAGACCTATTGCTTAGAAAAGCTCACCCTGTGATCCCCATCTTGCATTATCTCACTTAGATATAGAAGAATCACATACACCCTCCAGGTAGACCTACAGTAGCATCCATTGGGAGTTTACTGGAGAACACATCCCGTTATTTAGATCAGAATTTGCCACCTTATGTAAAAGACCTGGTAGGTATGTTAGTGATACTGCGGGCATTTTATCTAGAAGTAAAGGCATCCCTTAGCAAGATAATGATCTCCTGGTTGTGATTAATATAGTAGGTATGTACACCAGTATAGCACACCAACATGAACTTAACACCTACAGAAATTTTCTGGAGACTCAACCACTACATTTGAGCATACTAACATGTTACTGTTCATGTCAGAATTCTGCCTTATTAATATACATATTTTTTAAATTCAGAATACACAATATATACAATGTAGGGGACCTGCAATAGGCACTTGTTTTACAAACGTGTATGTGGGATTGTTGGAGGAACAAGTACTGTGGTGTCCTAAGTTTGCAGAACACACTGGCAACATTGTATTATGCCACTACAGAGATTACTTATTTGTTATCTGGAATGACTGTAAAGACACAGCAGTTCATTTTATCAATAAGCAGAACCTAATTACCTTAATTTGCATCTTACCAACAGCATCAGTAAGGTGGAAGTAGACTTTTGGATATGCTGGTGAAGGTTGAAGCAGGCCAAATAAAGAAGGAGCTATATTGCAAACTTTCATTGGGTAACAGTTTATTACATGCCACAAGTCCCCATCCTACACTCCTCAAGTGGAGTACTCCCTATTGGGAATTGCTACAGGCACATAGAAACTATAGTACAGATGCTGTATATGCCATTGTGGAGAATGACGTGTATGAGGTATAAAGAATGAGCTTATCCTGCAAGAGCACTCAAACAAGCAGTTGAGAAGATATAACACAAACACAGACAGAATTTACTTATCCCTAAGGCACATGGGGGCATATGTACAAGGACTTAACACCGCCGTAGCGTCAATTTTTCGACGTTCCGACAGCTTTTTTTTTATCGCCTTATTTACAAGTTGCCGCTAACTGCAGTTAGCAGCACTTTTCCAGCATAAACGTGAATTTTCAAGGTTGCCACTTCTGTTAGCGGGACTTAACGAAAATGAGATGCAAGGTAGGCGTTCCCGTGCAAAAACTGCTGTTATCCCCACTTCGCAATATTTACAAGGAATTCCTTGTATGGTGCAAAACCAAAAAAACTGCCTCTAACTCCAGTTAGAGGCAGTTTTTTAAGACCAGAAAATAGCTGGTCTAAAAAATGGTGCAAACACTTGGGGCCTCATTTCAGAAGGTGTTGGTGCTGGACAGCGTTGCAAGGAATGTTGCTGCGCTGCCCTGCGACAAAACTACAGGGCAGAAATGCTCACCATCAATAAGATAGGGCGCATTCCTGGGCCTCATTCATGAAACGTGTTGCATCGCTGCAACAAAACAGCGTTGCAACACTTTCCACTACGCCCTTCTTGCGACACCATGGATGCGCTGTATTCACTGTACGACGCTCCATGTTGCAATTAATGACAGATACGTCTGGAATCTTGACGTATCTGTCAGCGCAAAAGTCACGCATTGCTGCAGTTGTGTCACAAGCAGGACGCAACTCCAGCAATGCATGGGGCCAGTCTATTCCTGTGGCACTGTGTCACCCTTATGCTTATCATGAGGCAGGCGTAAGGTACTGACGCATTGGCGTCCTACAATTGTTGCAGTGAAATCTGAGGGATTTCACTGTGCCACTCCCATGAGACTTTGTTGCGTGGGGACGCCCACCCTGCATATATCATACCATCTCTGTCCAGAACGTCGAAAGTCATAAATGTGACTTGTGTCACAGAGTCTGCTTGGGTACAACACCTTATCACCACGTTCTCAGTATTAGACGAGGGCGGGACAAACCCCCTTGAACTCTCATCCCCCTTGGTAGTGGAGGACCAAAATATGATTTTGCACCAAAACATTTCTAAGGTAGATCAAACAGCTTTGGTGATCCCGAATAAGCACAGTAACAGGGTGGACATGTTCTCCAAAACCATCAAAACAGGAAAGAGCACAAAATGTTTTGGGGTAACACAACAGCCATACCTACCATATTCCGAAGAAGTAATCTCCAAGATTATAGCAAAAAGTAGGCTCGATGGGGCCCCGGGCCCGAACAGAGTCCCCCAAGCAATTTACAAGCAAGATCCCAATTTATGGGCAACAAAGATGTACTGTCTGTTTCGTCTGGTAGGCACAACTAGCTGCCTCCCGGAAAGCTGGAGAGGCTCAATAATTAATCCTGTATTTAAAGGAGGAGAGCACACAGACTGAGCCAATTATCGTCTGATTGCGTTAATAGATGCTGAGGCTAAATATTATGCCTCCTTGAACTTAGCCGACTTGATAAGTTGGTCAAACGCGAATAAAATAATCCCCATCAACCAGTCGGTATTCCGCAGGGGCACAGGTACAACCACAAATGCTCTAGCGTTAATGCTAATTGCAGATAAAAGCCTGCGGCAGCGACAGAAACCACATCTATGCTTTGTGGATTTTAAGGCGGCTTTCGACCGAGTTAGTAGACGCATTTTGTGGGGCAAACTGAAGCAACAGGGTCTACCAGAATCAATACTGAAACCAATAATAGATCGATATAACCGACACCTGGATGCAGGTAAAAATCGCCGACAGCAAGAAGCTCACTAGGAAGATCTATACCAGTGAGGGACTAAAGCAAGGCTGTGTCTTGGCCCCATACTTGTTCAACCTATTTATTGCTGACCTGACACCAAGGCTAGATGAGGTTAACTCGCATCCTCCGCGTCTGGGTACACTGCCATTAACACATCTGTCCTATGCGGATGACATTGTGCTCCTAAGCTACACGGGAATCGGCTTGCGAAGAGCAATTAATGAGCTAGGTAACTTCGCCAAAACAAATTTGATGGAAATAAATACTACAAAAACAAAAGTCATGATCATAACTCACTGTCTCCATAAACAAACGATGTTCACTATCAATAACGCGAAGTTGGAAGTGGTGAGCAGTTATAAATATCTTGGGATATATTTGGATCAAAGGCTCTCCTTTCTAAAGCAAAACGAGGCCATACAGAAAAAAGGGAAACGCCTAATATTTGCGTTCTGTAGTTTATCAAAAACCCAAAAAGGCCCACTGTTCACCCCATTGCTAGCAGTCATCAAAGCCAAACTTCTACCAACTATTGCGTATGGAAGTGTTGTTCAGCATGGAACTGATGCTGCGCTTCTGGGCAGCCTTCAGACACGTGTACAAGAGTATTTTCCTTGCCACGTGACTCCTCACCGGCCCAGGTTCGATTAGAGTTTGGGCTGCAACAACAACAATTATACAGAGGGTATGAGGCGATTAAAACTTGGTATAAAATGGCTTAATCGTGGGCTTGAGATCAACAACGCGCTTTGGGATGCCCTACAAGGTGACCCTCAGTCTGCCTACGCAAGGTATTTACAGGCTTCGCTACAAATCACCAGGATGGCTGACCTCTGGCAGTGTAAATTACCTCTGGCCTCGTTTCAGCTTATCATGAAGAAGGCGGTAAAAAAAGCACTCGCTAGTAGATGATAAAGCAACGTTCAGTCGGCGAGCCCACGCATGGATGGTATTGCATTCTTACACAAAATCAGAGCCATACCGCATACCTGGGTCTTCCCTTTTCCCCTACTTAAAAGCCAAGTTTTTAGAGTTACGTATGGGGAAGTTGCCCTCCAATGCAGACCTGCCCCCCTGGAAGTACCAGGGCTCAAAAGCATGCACTCTTTGTGGGTCATCCACACAGGACTTCATACATCTAATATGCATTTGCCCAGCCTTAGGTCCGCAATGCCGTCAACGAAAGGGGCATCCGCTCCTGCAGAACTGCCATACTAAAATGCCTTGACTCGAATGACCCGCAACTTATTTGCCACTTAACAACATTTTTAATCAGTTATAAGAAGGTCATGACACAATGAAATTGGTCACAGAGTCGCTTAGTGGTCATTGTCTGTCTTTTTAATATCAATTGTACTGTAAAAAGAAATCAATTAATTTTAATGAATTTTATAAAAAAGGTGGTGTATCACTCGTTCATACCAATTTCATACTTCTAAACCGAATGTCTATAGAAACGGATGTAACTATAAGTTTTAACATGTCCATATGTCCGCGTGCTTTTAACGGTACAATGTATCTGCTGTTTTGGAACATTGTTTTGGTTTTAATTAACTAAACAATAAAAAAAATTTCTTCATTTTTTCATTTCATACCTGATGCAGGTATAATGTGGCACAGGGCTTCACAAGGTCACGCATATGCCTGGATGCGTTACTTTGCAAATGCGGCGCAACGTGGTGCAAGAATCATGCTGCAAGTACGTCAAGAAAATGACGCACCAGCCTGGTGAAACTGTCAGAAGGGGCTCATGAATAAGGTCCCCTGTCTTTTTCCCCTACGTTGGCGCACATTGACTGCCATGCACCAACGCAGGCACCCTTGCGCCATGGTGCAAGGGTGACTGTGTTGCGGAGTTGATTGATATTGTGGCTCCATCTCTTCTCGAGATGTCTGCAGGTGGGGCTGGACTAGTGGATGGCGGGATTGAAACCAGTTGGCCTTCTTCGAGTGTTGTTCGCCTGGCCTTTTCTTGAGGGGTGCCCGGGTGATGGCGCAGTTGGAGATCCATCGGTGGAGGTTGCGTGCTGCAGTGTTGGCGCCTGTAAGCGTTGGCGGAGTGGTGGTGCTGAGGGAGTTGACGGGAAGTTCTTCGGTGGCCTTGATCCAGCTGCGACGGGGAGCGGCAATGATGGCGATGGTGTATGGTGGGCGTGGTGAAGGCGTGATGTAAACAATGATGGTCAGTACAAGAGAGTCCTGTGGTGTGGCTGTAGTTGAAGTTCCCGCTGGTGGAGAAGACGAGCTCGTGTGTCAGGCTATGTGGGTTGTTGCGGTGACTAGCTGCTTGAATCCGATGGTGGCGAGGTTCCCCAGGAGGGGGGTGGTGTTCTGGTCACTGGGGTAGTCCAGGTGGAACTTGAGGTCTCCCAGTAGGATGTAGTCAGTGGATGGTAGAGCCTGGGGTGCGATGAGGTCTACAATGGCATTGGTGAATGGGGGTTCATGAGGGTGCCGCAGAGGGTGGTGTTGGGGTTGATCCAGATCTGGAAGTGGAGGTGTTCCATGGTCACCGTTGGGTCATTAGAGTGCATGGTCAGGCAGAGTGTGCCTTTTTTAGTTAATGGCAATGCCTCCTCCTGGCCGCTCGGGGTGGTCCGTGCGGGTGAATTTGTGGCCATCGTGGATGGTCATGGCGATGTCCGGTCCGGAGCAGAGGTTGGTCAAGGTTTCCATGAAGAAGGCGATGTCTGAAGAGGTGGCGTCGAGGAGGACCCAGATTTCTGTTGTGTGTTTGTTGAGGGACTGCACATTGAGGAGGATGCAGTTGAGCCGGTCGGCTGCGCTGTTGGTCGGCTGCGCTGTTGGTCGGCTGGACGGCAGGAGGCACTGGTGTGCTGATGTGGCAGAAGGTGCGTTTGCAGTTTCCACAGGCGCAGGGTTCAAGAGAATTCCACAGTGTTGCTAGATAGCAGGTGGTGTGGTGTTCAGGGTTGATGGCGAGGAGGGTGCTGGCGTCGTAGCGGTGGAGTGTCTGAGAGGAAGGGTCCTTGGTGCTAGGCGCAGTCCAGGGGCGGACGGACGCAGACGGGCTTGCCTTTGGCGCACCAGTGGTACACCTGTTGCGCATGGCCACACAGCGGCTGCCATTATGTAGTGCTCCGGGGGGGCTGGAGAGGTGGGAGGCAAGAAACGCGGGAAAGGTCACTGGAGGGGGCGGGGACGTGGGGAGGAGTAGGGGTTGTAAATATATATTTTTTTAATTCTTACCTTGAGGCTGGGTCCCGCATCTTCTGTGCTCCTGCTCTCCTGAGTCTGCTTCCAAGAACAGGAACCAGGCAGCCAGGCTCCCTCCCCCAAGCCAATCACAATGCTGCAATGCGGCATTGTGATTGTTCTTGAGCGCCGTGACAAGGCGTTCAGCCAGGGGCTGGAGGGGTGGGCATGTTCCCCATGCAGGCTGCAATGTAGCCTGTATTGCGAACAGGGATGTGCGCATGACTGCTTTGGGCGGCCTAAGAGGGCCGACTGAACAGCCATTGCACACTTGAGTGGGCATACCACTGTGTCCCTGGCCCGCTCCGTGAGTAGAGCCGCCCCACCCACCCTCCCGCCCGCAAAGGAAACATAGAATGAGTACATCAGAAAGTTATCATCCTGTTATGTTTCCTCTTCTTGCACTGCTTGAAAGCAGTGAGGCAATGCTCTTCCGCCATAGCGGATGAGCTGCCACTTGGGGTGCGTCTCCCACAGGTGCTAGGCCTGGGCCTAACTCGACCCCCGGGCCTCCTCCGCTACGCGTCCCACCTACTCCTCACCTGGACATTGAAACCGTGGCGCAATCCGCTACACTCTGTCCAAATCAGTGACTCAGCCAGCAGGAGCCTCAGCCAGGCGGGATTTCACAAGTCAGGGTACAGCAGTCGCTGCCAAGTCTGCTGGGGAACCTCCCGATGCAGGTGATGCAACAGGGCCCCCTTAGGCGTGAAGCTGCAGTGCTCCCGCCGCACAAGTTTGGCGCATTTCATGGGCCTCACCCTCCACAGTGTCCTGCCAGCTCAACATCCTCCGGCCTGTGATGCAGAGAGGCGTGGCCCACCATTGGTACTCTCCCCGTGCACCCAGGTGTAGTGGTGGCGCGTGGTATGCAATGCAGACCTCCCTACATTGGTGCGCAGGAGCGCCTCTACCGTTCACAACTCCAAGGGGCACCAGGCAGTCTTATCACACAGGTCAGCAACGTGTCTCCATGCGACCTGGCAGACTTCACCACCAGGTAAGGGCAATCGCCGACGCCACAATGTCTACCGCCATGGCCCAGCAACTCCACAGCACCTCGGCATCCCACTCCGGGTCCCAGACGCAGGCCCAGCGAGGTCTCCAGGCCCCAGGGACTGTCTGCGCTTTCAAGGTTTTGGATGCCACGGTGTTGCAAGGAGTGCACAATGATAAGTGATGCATCACTGGTTTTGCATAGCGATGCGCCTCTTTTTATGATTGTAGCCCTGAGTTTTCTCTTCCCCTGGGACTCTGGCTGGACATCCTGGCTGTTAGGGGGATTGGGGAGGTTGTTGATCTGTGCTGCAATTGGCCCTGGCTGCTCCATTCTGCATTCCATTGGTTTTGTTTCCTGTTTTTCATTGGAGGTGGACTTATAGGCTATTTTTGCCTCTAGAGGCAAAAAAAGTCACGTTGGGCTGACTGTGTTTTTTTGCTGCTAATTGGCCTTTCGTCAGTTTTTGCCCGCTAACTGTAGAATTTGTATTGCCTTCACGCTAGTGTTAGCGGCAGTTTTCACCGCGGCTACCTGAAACTATCGCCATGTAGCGACATATTGTAAATACATCGCTAACAGGGTGATAGTTTTTGGTGATAGGCTGCGTTAAGCAAACTGCCGCTAACTAGCCTTAGCTAGCGGCAGTTCTTGTACATATCCCCCATGAAGTCCAAAATGAGAAAACACGGATCATCTTGGACGTTAACATGCAAATACCGGCTGTAAAATCATTAATTCGTAAGAACTGGAATATGATACAAACAGAGAAAATACTATGCAAAAATTGGGTCCTAGCCCCTCGATCAGTTACAGAAGATCAAGAACTGTAAGAGATATACTTATTCTAGGTTATTTGCCTCATAATAATGAAAGAGAAATAGGAAGATCATTATGAGTTTTTAAAAATTTAATTCCTGCAAAGCATGTAAAAATAGTATGAATAGGGTTACATACCCGATCGCAGGACTTTTTTTTTTTAAAAGTTTTCAAAAACCTTTATTAGGAGCACGAAGTATTGTCCACAGCATGGTGCCTACATCCCATAGCGGGCCGGCATCGCGAAGTGACTGGTATCGAGCCATTATAGCCGGGAAAGGGAATACACAGCAAGCCGCCTACAACCACTACGGGCCGGCCGCGTCAGTTGGGAGAGGATGAATTAGTTTCAGCATGCATTCATGAGCAGGCTTGTTCAAAACAGTAAACAAAATAACAACAGTACCATTTGTATATATTTGCAGGTGGAAGGTGCCTGTGTATGCTGACGTAGTCTGACTATTGAGTTATGGAGTAATGGTATCTGGTGACCTGACGTTCCTCTAGGGTGGTGTGCCTTGGTCTGGGTGAAGTATCTCTCGCCTCAATTCAGCTCCTTAGTGTGAGACCCATCTCATTGCCTCAGGGGTTAGCGTCTGTGGTTCGCTCCAATAGATACACTTGGAGGGGGGCCCATATGTCCCGCGGTCGGGAGGAGGGGGCTAAGAGTTCTGCATAGACGTGGAGTTGTTCTTGACAATAAATGAGATCCTGTAGCCAATCTTTGAATTTGGGTGCCCTTCCTCTTCCCCATCTACAAGCGACCCGTCTTTTAGCGAGGAGTAGCGTGAGGGAAACATATCGTCGCACCTTGACGGCCAGCGTCTCGGTATACCCTAAAAGGGTGGTCAGCAGGAATATGTAGCCCTGTCATGTGGTCCAGTGCCGTCAACACCTCAGTCCAGAAACTGCGAACAGGCGGGCAGTCCCAGGCAACGTGCCTAAAGTCTGCTCCCTCGCTCCCGCAGCGATCACATCGGTCACTATCACGGAGACGCAGTCGGTGTAATCGTGCAGGTGTGTAGTAAAGGCGATGGATATATTTGTAATGGATAATTCGTAGTCTGCTGCTAGCGGATATTCCTCCAGTCTGTCTGCAGCAGAAAGACCATTGGTCATCAGTGAGGGATAGCCCCAACTCCTCCTCCCACCTTCTCCTGGCCAAGGGGGGGTCGTATGTCCTGTCTCTTTGTGTTGTGCGATATAGTAGTGATACGACGTGTGTGGGAGCAGTTTGCTGTAGAAGGGCATGCAGGGGAGACATGGTGATAGGTTCTTGTGGGAAGCAGGGAGTGAGGGCCCTTACGTCTTGGCGTAGTCTGACATAGTAGAACCGTTCTAATGGGATAGGAGATATGGTGTCAAAGAATTCGTCGCAGGTGCAGAACTTGCCGCCAATGTAGAGTTGCCCCCAGGTCTGAACGGACAGTTTACGGAGGAGCTGGTGACAGCTGCCCTCTTGTGTGACCGGGATATCATGTCTACCGAGGATAGGAAGGAGGGGGGAGTATAGCAAGGTGCATTGCAGCCTCTGAGCTAGTTCGTGCCAGGCGCTGGTAGTGCATTGTACCGTGGTGGAGGCAGAGCGTCGCGGAACTGCGGGGGTGCTCAGGTAGGCAGTGCACAGGGTTGGGGACATATATCCGTCCTCTATCGCAAGATGGGGCATGTAAGGGGGGGGTTTATCCAGTATGAGGCGAAGTGAGCTTGGGCACATAGGAAGTATAACTCTAGGTCCGGTATTTCAAATCCGCCAGCGTCAAAGGGCCGCGTAAGGATGTCCCATCGCAGTCTGGCTTGTTTCCCCCCCCAGGTGAGACGCATGAGCTGAGTTTTGGTAGCTTTGAAAGAGTGCCGGCTGGGGGTGTAGGGGATATTGATGAATAGGTAAAGTAGCTTCGTGAGGACCACCATTTTTATGAGGGCGGCTCTTCCAGCCAGGGAAAGGGGCAAGGCAATCCATCTGGTAATTTTCTCGGTCAGTAGATCAAGTACGCGCCCATAGTTGGCTCTCATAAGCTCCTCGCGGTTGCGAGAGATGACTATACCGAGGTAGGTGAGTGTGTCGTCACACCACGTGAGAGGATAGTCAGGTGTGAAGCGGGGAGTGTTGTCAGTGAGGGGATATATCTGGGACTTCCCCCAATTAATATTAACCCTGGAAAGGCGGCCAAATAGAATAAATAACCGGAGAATGGGGTTAAGGCTCTCACTCGGGTTCTTCAGATAAAGTGTGATATCGTCTGCGTATAATGATATCAGTATTTGTCTCTCTGGGTAAATGAGGGCATGATCCCGGTAGTGTTGTCGGACCTTAGCGGCTAAAGGTTCAATAGCCAGGGCAAATAGGAGGGGCGAGAGGGGGCAGCCTTGTCGAGTGCCTCTGGCTATTTTAAAAGGGGAAGATCGGGCTCCATTGACCATCACCGTGGCCCGCAGACCAGTGTATACTAGATTTATCCATGCCAGAAACGGGAGGGGGAATCCCATGCGGTTGAGGACAAAGGCGAGATAGTCCCATTCCAGGGAGTCAAACGCCTTAGTGGCGTCGAGGAAGATGGCTGCAGCGTTCATTTCAGGGTCAATGTCATGGAGGAGCGCAAACAGGGTGCGTAGGTTGTGGGACGTGCCTCTGCTCGGTACAAACCCTGACTGGTCGGGAAGGACCAAGACGGGCATAAGGGGGCTGATGCGATTTGCGTTCAGCTTGGCGAGGATCTTGGCGTCCACGTTGATAAGGGACAAGGGCCTGTACGAGTCGCACTGCGTCATGGGTTTCCCCGGTTTTGGTAAGGAGACAATGAGGGCTTCGCGCATTGTTTGTGGCAGGATACCCGATTCCCGGGCCTCTTCAAAGACATGGCGCAACACAGGGATGAGGAGATGGCGATACGTTTTGTAAAATTCGGCTGGGAGGCCATCAGGCCCTGGGGCCTTGCCAGATTGTAGTTGCATTATAGCAGAGATAATCTCCTCATCCTCATGATGCGCAAGGAGGAATTCCCTTTGGTTGTCTCCCAGCCACGCAATGGCTGTGTCTTCGAAGAAAGGAATGAAGTCTACAGGTTGCGTTCTATGTGTCATATATAAGTTTTCGTAAAAGCGTTTGAAGGCATCCACTATGTCTGAGGTGTTTTTTTGTGTTTGGCCGTCTTCGTCCTCTATTTCTAGAACAGTGTTGGAGAATCTAGGGGGGCGAATCACGGAAGCCAGCGCTTTGCCCGGTCTCTCACCCTCTCCGTAGCGACGCGCTTGGTGGTATTTTCCCCTGAATTTACATTTGCGTTCGGCTGTCTCTTGGTATTCCGTGAGTAAATCTCGTAGGCGTGACTGCAATTCGGGAGTGGAGTTGGCTTGTATTAGCAGTTCCGTTTGCTTAAGTTCCCGCTCTAATTTTTGAAGTGTGGTGCGGATATCTTTCAGCACCCCCCCACTTTTGGCGATGCATACCCCGCATATGGTGACCTTAAAGGCCTCCCACACAATGGAATATTGTGGGACTGAGTTATCATTGTGGGGGAAAAAATCTGTTATTTCTTGTTCTAGTTCCTCCTTGAAGACAGGGTCTAACAGTGTCTGAGGGGCGAGGCGCCAGGAGATATAGGGTGATTCTTCATGAGGCGGTGCGAGGGTGAGGATGACAGGTGAATGATCAGAATATGTGCGTGGGAGATGGGACACGTGTACCAGCCAGGGCGCTAGCCCCTTAGTTATCAGCCATCCATCTATGCGCGACCAGGAGGAATGAGCAGCGGAGGAGCAGGAGCCCTCTCGAGTTTGCGGGTGAAGGGTGCGCCAGGGGTCTAGCAGTTCATGCTCTTCCTTAATGCTGTTGAGGCCAGGGCATGGTGTGCGTTAGAGTAGTGGTGGGGTTGTGGGTGTGATCTGCCCACTGTCGGGTCTAGTGTGACGTTAAAGTCCCCCCCCCATACCAGGTGTGTAGATCCAATGTCGAGCACTTTGCCCCAAAGGATTCGGAAAAATTCCGGATCATCGGTGTTAGGCCCATAGCATGAGACAAGGGTAATGGATTGAGCAAACAGTCGCCCCCACAGGATGCTGAAGCGACCTCGTGGATCTCCATAGGATCCAATGGGGGTGTAGGGGAGCGTACGTTTCATTAAGATAGTAGTGCCTCGGGCATATGAGGAGTAGGATGAGAAACATCTAAAGGCTGCCCAACGGGATGCGAATGTGGTGGGTGCGGCGGAGGCAAGATGCGTTTCCTGAAGCATAGCCCAGTGAATATTGTGGCGATCCAAGTAGGACAGGATATGTCTTCGTTTGCGGGGGTTACCCAGACCGCGCACATTCCAAGTCAAGAAATTATATTTGGGAGGACTAGGTCGGGATGCCATAGCAGTGGTGCAGTTTGATAATCCGGTAGAATGCGTGTATTTGAATCTGAACAGTCAGCAGAGGCATGCATGTGCAAATTAGTGCAATATACAATGGTATAGAACATTCCCAGTGCCCACCCCCCTCCCACATCAGCAGCCCAATCCTGCCATGATATGCCCTCCCCCCTCCCTTAGATTCCCCAAGTACCACAGTCCCAACGGGGGATAGTGGGATCAGCAAAGTAAACATTTCGAGCCAAGGCTTTGTAGGGCTCTCCTGAGCGGGTGGTAGAAAGAGGGCAGCCAGAAACTCCTTGCATTAGCAAGGGTGCTCAGGGGGTATGTATAGTGGTCTGTTCCAGTCCATTTTGAGTGGCGCAGTTCATCCTCGGGTGTGCAGGCTATCAGATACCAGGAAGTCATTAGGGGGGGGGAAGAGGTCCGCCACCTTGAAGTGTGTCTTGTTGGAGATGGATACTATGGTCACGGACCCGGGTGTCATTGTCATTCTACGTCTGACGTATCGCCGTCTGCATGTGAGCGCCTGGAGGGAGAAGAGCGGTCATTCGCGGACTTAGGTAGGGTTTTTAGGAAGTCGTAAACATGTTGAGGGTTTGTGAAGAAATGCTGCTTCCCTAGGTGATTGATCTTGAGGCGCGCCGGGAAGAGCATGGCATATTCGATGTTCATTTGCTGGAGTTTTTTCTTCACTGGTAGGAATTTTCTGCGTCCCTCCTGAACGGCCATTGTGAAGTCCGGGTATATGGATACTTCTGTGCCATCAAAAAGTACTTTTTTGTGTTCCCTAGCGAGTCGGAGGGTGGCGTCCCGGTCCCGATAGTTAAGAATCCTCGCGATAATGGGGCGGGGTGGGGCTCCGGGTATCGGACGGGGGGTTAGCGAGCGGTGCGCTCTCTCCACGATGAACACTGAGGAGAATGCTTCTCTTCCGAATGCGGCTACCAGCATATGCTCCACATATTCCTCCATTTTTCCGGTGGCGGTAGATTCAGGAACGCCTAGAATTCGTAAATTGTTACGCCTGGAGCGCGATTCTAAGTCCTCATTTTTGGCAGCTATCAGTTTTAGGACTTGTTCCATGTCTGACGTTTTCGCGATGGTGGTGGCGGAGGCGTCATCTAAGTCTGATATGCGCTGTTCGGTCTCCTTAAGCCGCTCTTCGTGTTGATCACTTTTATGCGCAAGGGTGTCAATGCGCGCATTCATAGTGTCCATTTTTGCTTCGATAGAGGTTAGACTGGATTGTATGGCGAGAAGGAGGGTCTTCAGATCGTCAGTGGACGTGGGTTGTTCAGAGGCAGTGGATTAATCGCCCTCCATGTCTGTTTGGGACCGCGAAGATTTTCGGGCATCAAAGTTCAGTTTGGGTTGTTTAGTGTCTGTGCGGCCCATGACGAGGTGCGAGCTGCGTCGGAAGGCAGGAGATTTCTTGTCGATTGGAAAGGGAGCCGCAGCCCCCGCAAGGAGGGAGGAAGGCCGATGGAAGTTCTGCACAGTTTCTGCCTTTGTTGCAGCAGTATTTAATAAACCAGGATTGTGGGGATCAGACGATACTACAGTATCTGTCCTGTAATACGGGTCGGGTCGTCTCACTTCTCAGGCCTGTCTCCCAGAGGTTGCATTGAGAAAAGGTTA
Source organism: Calotriton arnoldi (assembly GCA_963921515.1). NCBI lineage: Eukaryota > Metazoa > Chordata > Amphibia > Caudata > Salamandridae > Calotriton > Calotriton arnoldi. Next base: position 991,920 of record CAWUFW010006761.1, read on the forward strand.
GCGAAGGGTGGGCGCCCAGTGGTAGCGGCCAAGGAGTAGGGTATCCTGGTCGGCCGCGGTATCGCGGGCAAATGTTGTCGCTGATAGTCTGTAGGGCCCAGCGGCATGAACTGGTTAATGGGGCCGTCCCCCAGTGGTCTATGTGGTCAGCGGGGTCCGCGTCCTGCGCCGGGTAGAGGGATAGCGGATCCGTACCAAGCAGTGGTTTAATCTGGTGGAGTGCGGTGTAGTCAGCAGGGGGGTGAATAGGCCAGGAGTAGCACAATATGAGCGACCCACCTGGGAGGGAGTCAGCCGGCCGCGCTACATCAGTGGATACCAGAGGCAGGGCGCGGGGCAGTAAGTAGCGACAGCGAGTCGTCGCTGTGGACTCACCAGGGCAGCAGAGGCTGTAGGTGCGGATGTAGGACGTCCCCCTGTTGATGTGGTTAGCCCCACGGGCCGGCGGCCTCCACTCTTGAGCCGCGGGCCTCTCAGGGCCCAGCCTGGTCCGCGTCAGCGCCGGGAGGCAGTGTTGGAGCGGGCGAATGAGGGTGCTAGTATTTTACAGAAGGCCAGCGTCTTTGACAGGCTGCGAATCGTGGGGCCGTCGCTCAGTCACCCTCGCAGCCAGTGAAGTCCGCAGTATGGTCCAGATAAAGGTGAGGTGGGTTTGTGTCAGGCAGTGCCTTGAGCTGGGAAGATGCAGCTGAGATCCGCCGGGGGCCGTGCAGGCCAGCAGCAGCACAGCGCGAGCAGTCCGCGTGGGGGGAGGCCAGCAGGCGCCCGCGGGTGATAGCAGCAGGATGTGGGGCAGCAAGCAGGGACAGCCGGTCGCTGCTGTGGACTCACCAGGGCAGTCTTGACAGGAGGCAGTGAAGGCTGGACGCTTCTCCCGCAGTACAGGTGGTGTTATGGGCCGGCGGCTTCCACTCTCGCCGCGGCTCCCGCGGGGTCCAGCCAAGGCAGCATCAGCGGTAGGGGGGAGCGTCCGCCACAACCTCAGGTGCAGCGTCTGAGCGGTCCGCGGCCCCCCCCACCAGCAAAGCAGCCGCCCAGGACCCACGGGGCGGGAAGTCACCGCAGTCCGCTCCGGTCCGGAACAACAGGGCAGCGGCAGAGGTCAGTCAAGGGGCCCACCACGGAGGCTTCAATCCGCTACGGTAAGCGGTCCAGGGGCTCCGGCCAGGTCTACGAGGTGAAGTGTGTGGCTCAGCCCCTCAGAGGTAGTGGGTAGCGGCGGTTTGCGGGTCCCAGTATTGTAGGTTATACCTGGAAATGACCGCGAACGCCGCGGCCGCCATTTTGTTGCAGTCCAGTGCGAACCTGTTGGAAGCCGATTCTGGGTTTTTCCTGGCAAGTTTCGGCTAAATGTTTGCTGTGAGAAGTGGACGAGGGTTGTGTCTACCTTGTGTGTTCATTTGTTGGCGCATGGATCTGGAACAGAGGAGGATGCCTGGTGATTCGTGTCCCGAGCAGCAGGAGCCTCACTGAGGTGCGGCCATCTTGCTCGGCTCCCTCTAGCGCCCCCGATCGCAGGACTTAAGCATGATAGGAAGATCAGTAAATTCATTACATGTAATACTCCCTTCTGTATATATGTTCTTGAATGTCCCTGCCATTTATAGTATGTGGGGAATTCCTTTGACCCAGATTGAAAAGTACATTTTGGTGCACTGGCAAGTCATTAAAAACAACAATCACAATTTTCCTGTCTCCAAACTATTTTGCAATTAAAAATTACAGCACATGTGAAATGCTGACATTTTTTGGAATTAGTGCCGTAGAGGGTCACCGATGAGGAGGAAATAGAGAACTGAAGTTATGAACTCTTGGATCTAGGTATATCATTGAATTAGAGATGAAAGTTCCTTAATCGGCTTAACATAGATGAAGAGATGGTTGTCCACTTGTGGGCTTAATCTGTGTGGAATTGATTCATTATCTCCTTTAGTAATCTTTTTGTACATTCATATATTTTTGTAATTTATATCAATGTCCACACTGTTATTTATTGATCTTTAAATGGTGAGACATATATATTTGTTGTTCTTCTTTCCATTTCAGATTGTGATTATGATGAAGAAGCCCTATATGCAGTATTGCGGCTTTGGATTGGTAAAATTCCCTTCAAAGCTAACCTGGAACAAGGATTTTGCTATAGAAATGGCAAAAAACATTGTCCCTTTCTAGCCCGGCATAGACGGCACTGTGCTAATTCTATGCTTGAAAACTTTGCTAGAAAGCCAGACATTTGAGGAGCATTTATGCAGCATTCTAAGCCTGAATGAGTATTGGTTTGACTTGTACTGGGTGCTCCCTTGTGTCTGGACAAAGCTAAACCTCTCTGAAGAGCTGAAATGACAGCAAAACATTTGCCAGGGGTTGCTTTTATTCATTCCAGGTTAGCATAGATGGTATTTTACCAATCCAAAGCTGTATTACTGTGCCTGGAGTGGTAAAAAGCTTTTGTCATTTTTGCAGCTTGGCATGAATAGCACTTACTAAACCCAGAGTGTCGCTGGTGTTGTAGGGTGCTCTATATAGGAGCTGCTCTCCACTTAAACTTGGGAACTACCCAGAGTTCTCTGATTCCTTTTTTATATGTATATATTAAAAACCTTTGTTATAGTTAGGAAAACTTCATTTATCATTTCTATACAAAGCAAACTTAAAATACACAAACATTAGAAATTCATAAGTTATAGTTATACCTGTTATAATGTAATGTGACTACCGAGTTCAATACACTGTGTATGAAGATGCGTGATTATAATAATTTGAAAGTTTCACATAAATTATAAATTAAAGGTATAGGTTTAAAATGTTTAATTTGTGTGTAATTTTAATTTTTCTTGTAGAGAAAGAATAAATAATTTTATATTAATTTAAAGGTTGAGCATAATATTATAAATTTAAGGTATAACTATGAATTAAGAATTTCTAATGTTTGTGTATTTTAAATTTGGTTTGTATAGAAAGAATAAATAAAGTTTTCCTAACTATAACAAAGGTTTGACCTTTGGTTTTGTTATTGAATTTCAATGTTTTTTTATTTTTTACTGAAACAATTTTGAAATTGTAGTTTACTGTCGTCGAGTGGAGTGACATTACGTGGAGTAGAGTGAACCAGAGTGCCGTAAAGTGTACTGCTGTAGAGTATAGTGTTGTAGAGTGGAGTGGAATTTAGTGAAATAGTGTACAGTGGCGTGGCATAGAGTGAAGTGTTATACAGCGGAGTGTGGTGCAGTAGAGTGGGGTAGAGTGGAGTGGAGTACAGTGGAGTATAGTAGAGTAGAGTGAAGTGGCGTATCATACAGTGGAGAAAATTGTTGTATAGTGTAGTGCCATGTTATATAGTACAGTGGCACGGAGTGCATGAGAGTGGACAGGTATAGTGTACAGATGAGTACATTTTTATAAATTGGAGTGGCGTCTTGTAAGTACAGGGGAGTGGTGTGGTGTGGTGTGTCATAGAGTGTTGGAAAGTGCTGTAGAGTGGAGTAGAGCATTGTACATTGGGATGTGGGGCACAGAGTGGAGTAGAAGGTGGTACAGTATAGTGTAGGGGCACAGAGTGGAGCACAATGTTGTATAGTGGCACATAGTGTAGTAGAGTCTTGTAGAGTGGAGTTGCATAGAGTGGAGTATAGTGTACTACAGTGAGGTGGCATAGAGTGGAGTGTTGTACAGTGCCATCGAGTAGGGTAAAGTGTTGTGCAGTGAAGTAGAGTGTAGTGTAGTCCTGTTGAGTGACTTAGCCTAGAGTGGAGTAGCATGTTCTAGAATACAGTAGCATGGAATCAAGTAGAGTAGAGTGGCACTGTATATAATGGAGTAAAGTGTCGTAGAGGGGTATGGTGCGTGGTACAGTGGACTGGACTGCTGTGTTGTAGAGTGTCAGAAAGTGTCATAGAGTAGAGTGTCATAGAGTGGATTAAACTGTTGTACAGTGGAGTGGCGTGAAGTAGAGTAGTGTGTGGTACAGTATGGAAGAGTGGAGTGGGATAGACTGTCATATAGTTGAGTGGCATAAAGTAGCACACAGTGGAGTGGCATAGAGTGGAGTGGCATAGAGTGGAGTGGCATAGAGGGGAATGGCATAGAGTGGAGTGGGGTAGAGTGGAGCTACATACAGTGGAATAGCATAGAGTACAGTGTTGTAGAGTGGAGTAGCATATAGTGGAGTGTTGTTGACTGCAGTGGGGTAGAGTGTAGTGGCGTACAGTGGAATAGCGTACAATGCAGTGGGGTAAAGTGGAATGACGTACACTGGAATAGCGTAAATTGAAGTGGTGTACAGTGGAAGAACATACAGTGGAAAAGCATGCAGTGAAGTGGTGTAGAGGGGAGTGGCGGCGTGTACAGTGGTGTGGCATAGAGTACAGTGGGGTATACTGGAATAGCGTACAGTGTAGTAGTGCTCAATGGAGTGGGGTAGAGTCGAGTGGCATAGAGTCGCATAGGGTAGAGTTTTGTTGCCTAGAGTGTAGTTGCGTACAGTGGAATAGTATATAGTGGAGTGGTGTAGAGTTGAGTGGGGTAGAGTGGAGTGGCGTATAGTGGAATTGCATAGAGTGGAGTGGCATAGAGTGTGGTGTGGCAGAGTGTAATAGTGTACAGTAGAGCAGCGTAGAGTGCAGTGGTGTAGAGTGGAGTGTCATACAGTGGAGTGTCAGAATTTAGTGGTGTAGAGTGAAATAGCATATAGTGGAGTTGTGTACAATGGAGTGTCATGCAGTGGCATAGTATGGAGTGTAGTGGTGAGAGTAGAGTTAAGTACAGTGGAATAGCAAAGTGGAGTAGCGTAGAGGGGACAGGCATAGAGTGTAGTGGCATTAACTGGAGTGGCATAGAGTGGTCTAGCCTAGAGTGGAGTTTCATAGAATGGAGTGGTGTAGAGTGGAGTGGAGTATAGTAGAATGGCGTACAGTGGAGTGACATACAGTGGAGTGACATACAGTCGAGTGACGTACAGTGGAATACCGTATAATAGAGTGGCATACAGGGGAGTGGTGTGGAGTGGCATAGAGTGGAATGCCGTACAGTGGAGTTGTGTACAGTGGAATAGAGTAGAGTGGATTGGCATAAAGTATAATGGTATACAGTGCAGTGGTGTAGGCTAGAGTATTGTAGAGTTGAGCAGCATACAGTGGAATAGCATACAGTGTAGTGGTGTAAAGTGCAGTGGCATATAGAGAAGTGCGTTAGAGCGGAGTGGTGTACAGTGGAAGAGCATAGAGTGGATTGGCATACAGTGGAGTGGCATATAGTGGAGTGGCATACAGTGGCGTGTTCTAGGGTGGACTGGTTCAGTGTAGTGCCGTACAGTGAAATGCATAGAGTGGAGTGTAATACCCTGGAGTGGCATACAGTGGAATAATGTACACAGTAGTGCAGTAGAGTGGAGTGGCATAAACTGGAGTGGCGTAAAATGGAATAGCATAAAGTGGAATGACGTACAGTGGAGAAGCATACAGTAGAGTGGCGTGGAGTGAGGTACAGGGTAGTGGCAAACAGTGGAATACACTTGACTGGTGTGGCGTAGAGTGGAGTGGTGTAGAATGGAGCGGGGTAGAGTGTAGTGGGGTAGTCTGTAGTGGCGCACAGTGTAATAATGTACTGTGGAGTGGCGTACAGTGGAGTGTTGTAGATTGCAGTGTCATACAGTGGAATAGCATAGAGTGTAGTGGCATAGAGTGGAGTGACAGAGTGGAGTAGCATATAGTGGAGTAGCATACCGTGGAGTAGTGCAGAGTGGAATAATCCTAAGTGTTACTGGAGTACAGTATAGTGACTCAGAGTGGAGTGACATACAGTGGAATGGCGTAGAGTGAAGTGTTGTACATTGGGATAGCGCAGAGTGTTGTACAGTACAGTGGATTGGCGTACAGTGGGGTAGCATAGAGTGGTGTATAGTGGAGTGGTGTGCAGTGCAGTGGTGTACAGAGGAATGGCGTACCGTGCAGTGGCATACAGTGGCATGCCATAGAGTGAAATAGCATAGCTTGTTGTGTACAGTGCAGAGTAGAGGGGAGTATAGTGTAGCGGCGTACACTGGAGTGTCATAAAACGAAGTGGCACAGAGTGTAATAGCACAGATTGTGCAGAGTGGAGTAGGGTAAAGTGGAGTGGAGTAGAGTGAAATAGAGTAGAGTGGAGTGGCATAGAGTGTAGTGGAGTACAGTTTAGTGTGGTAATTGAAACAGACATAGCATGAAAGTGTGCTAACTGGTGTAGATGTAATGTGGCAGGAAAATAGATGATTTGGTGTAAATGGTAATTTTGTATTATGTGTGAATAGGGTAAGTAATGTTGAAGTTATACTTTCTTAAATACTTAGTTATATATTGTGCATTAATAAGGCAGTGTGATATTGGCTAATGGCTATGTTTACCAAACGTAAAAGGCAGCCCATTTTGGCTGTGCTCTGTGTTCTGCATTTCGCTGTGTTCTAGGTTAGTGTCTTAGTTCTAGGTAATTAGTAGTTTTTATGGTTGTTCCTTATCTATTACCAATTTATTAAAGTGTCAATAGGTAGAGAAATATATTTATAATTTTCTATATATTTTACAGCTGTTTAGGGAGAGCTGCACATTAAAATCAAAAATGTAAGTAGCTTGGTAATTTGTAGGTATTACCACTGCACTCCATAAACTTTTTTGTGAAGATTGAAATATGTTAAAAATAGAAAATACACTGCCCCCCTCCCATTTAATACAAAAAATAGCCCTGGGGGATGAGGTCCCCATGGCCTATTAAGGCTCGGGGAGGGGTGCCATGTGGGTCACTTCCCCCTTAATATAAAAAAGGCCTTAGAAGATGGAGTCCCCAGGGCCTAATGAGGCTTGGGAAGGGGGGCCATGTGGTCCCCATCCCCTTTAAAATATATATGGCCCAGGGTGGGGGGGTGGGGTAACCAGTGCCATAATAGGTTCAGGGAAGGGGGCCATGCTGCCCCCTTCCCTTTAATAAAAAAGGCCCTGAGGGATGGGATCCCCAGGGCCAAGTTCTGATGCTAACCCCCTGCTGCGCATGGCCAAAGACCGTGTGCAGTGTGGGGTTACCTGCCTTTGGGTGGGTTGGCCCATGTGCCGGGCCGCAGGCCAGGCCTTGTGGCTAACCCCCACTGTGCATGGCCTCAGTCTGTGTGCAGTGTCGGGTTGGCTGCAGGCATGGGTTTGGCCGCAGGGCCTGGCCACAGGCCAGGCCTTGGATCAACCCTGTGCTGTGCACAACCGAAGGCCCTGTCGTGGGGGGTTGGCTGCCTTTATGGGAGTTGGCTGCATACGGGGTTTGGGCTCAGGCCAGGCCCTGCAGCCAACCCCCCTCCATGCACGGTTGAAGGGCATGCACGGCAGGGGTTTGGTTTACGTATGTTAATTAAATATTACTTTACATTAAACAACCCAAGAAATTCACTGAAAAAAAGGAAGGTTAAAGTAATGTTATAGTTAGGTGAAATATTAAGTAACAACTTGCCATTTTAAACACTAAAAACCACTGGAATTCACCAGTTATAGTTATAGTTAGGGGAGAGGATGTTGCGTAACGGCCAGAGCTGCCGACTTTGGAGCTGGGGTGCCAGGTTCGAGTCTCAGCGTAGGCTCAACATCCTGTGATTCTGAGCAAATAACGTAATCTCTCCGTGCCTACCAAAAATTAATGTGTCCTTGTGTAATGTCACTGGTGCTCATGTAAAGCGCTCCAATACCTTTGGGTCGAGTTCACGCTATATAAAACTGCACACAAAAAAGTAACTATAACTCGTGCCCAAAAATAAGCATAATTCGCGCTCCTGCCATTTCTCATCAATAATTTCACTCCAAAGGTTGTAGTGACATTATCAATAATGTCATAAATGATGTGATATGTGGTGTAATTAGCAGTGCATGGCAAAGACGTGAGTTATGGTTACCTTAGGGCATGAGGTATAGTTACTTGAGATAACTATAACTGGTGAATTCTTGTGGTTTTTAGAGTTTAAAACATTACGTTGTAACTGAACATTTCATCTAACCATAATGTTACTTTAATCGCTGGTTTTTTGATATAGATATATATTTATCAGATCAGTTCAGTAGGTAATACACACAATATAGAACCATAAGATAGACCAGCAGAAGAAAATTATATGTAATAAACATACTATTTCTTAAAATCACAGCCCATACTTCGCAGTTTTGCAGTGTAAAAAGGGTGCAAATCATATACCATAAATGTTCATCATGGGGGACAGCTATTCTGAAAGGCATAGCCTGTTCCTGTAAACTCCGAGGTACCATGTAACAATTTTCATGCCAGCAGACCTTAATTTCAATAAGCACTGGCAAAATCAATAGGTCCATTTGGGATTAAATGGCTTTGCCAATATTTTTTATACATGCAGTACAGCATCCCAGATGCTGTACAGCATGGCTAAATAAGAAAAATAAACTATTGCATCATTTTATTGGCGCAGCACCATGCATAAGTGTGCCCAAAAATTATGCATATGCTTTTTTTCTATTTATTCAAAGATTCAAATTGCATCAGCAAATAAAAAGAAAAACCACACAAAAGAATTACGTTGTTTTGGAAAATGGGTGGTTGGAAGCAACACGGGCAAAGGGCATGGAAGCAACACCAGGCAAAAAGTGTGGGGGAAGCAACATGGGTGGTGCTGTGTGGAAGCAACAAGGGGGGTAGTGAGGGCTGAAGAAAAAAGGCGGCAAAAAGCAACAGGGAGGGTGCGAGTGGAGGGGAAGTAACACGGAGGGTGTAGGGAGGAGTAAACAGGCGTGAGGTCGAGCAACATGTAGTATGGGTGGTGGGATTAGAAAAGCAAATGGGCGAGAGACAGCAAAGTGGATCTGGATGGGGAGAAGCACACTGGCAAGAAATCAATGCATGTGGGGAGCACAAGAGGGCGAGTGCATCTCTGAGAAAGCCAGGAGTGAACCAAACTGTTGAGAGAAAGCAGTGTGGAGAGTGGAAGAGAAGCACACTATGGAGACAGCTTGGCAACACATTCACTCTAGTGAAGTACTTAAATAAAAAGAAAAATGTAGCTCCGGAAACAAAGAGCAGCGTAAGGACACAGTAATGCATCCATGCCTGCGGGTGACGGACAAACACAAGAAGAGGAAGGAAAGCCCAGTCATGCTAACGAATAAGAAGCAAACAAATGACAGTGACAATGATATCAACCAATGGTAGATAATATGTATTGCCTAAGCTCACTGTAAGCTAATAATACATCGTGCAACAGACAGTGCATGAGATGTCTATTAGGCGAGACCTAAAAACAGGTGATATTCCAAAATGGGCCCAATGCAACAATATGTGGTTCCTTACAATTATAATAATAATTTTTGAAATGGAAAAATCAAGCCCCCTGGCATTAATATGCCTTGCATCATCAAAGACACACAATAAACAACAACCCTATGGGCTTTTGCATTTACTTTTCCATAAACTTTTTCTATAGTACCTCATAGTTGCACAACTCCAAAAAGGCTGCCATACTAAATGTGACAATGTGATGTACTGAGTATACTTTTGATTTGTTAAATAGTTCCTTGTGCTATTGAATACAAGAACTATAATGGAGGTGGAAAGATACAGCCAATAGCATTGGGTTAAGAGAGAAACAATCCACAGGGCTCAGTCAAGTCGAGATTGGCAAAGTCTCAAGCCAACGGCTGAAAGAGACTAGTTGAGAAAAGCCAGTGATTGAAGGAAGTGCCCCAACGCCCACTGTAAGTACATTGGAAACAATAGGTCTGTTTGACAGCTACCCTCTTAAAACCCTGGCTTTAAAGATACTGTAGACTTGCTTAGTTCAAAACATGGTCATCGGCACGTTTGTTGTTGAGCAACCCCACTGGTTTCTGGTTCTCCTGGGCATTAAGCTGAAATCCTTCAATATTGTGAGACTCCATCGATAGAAGCCCAACTTTTCAAGTAGATTCCATTCCACTGAGCAAATTCTGTGGTGGAATCCCACCTCTGTGTTAAACGCAGAAGGCTGTTTGATATTTTCCAAAACTGAAGAAATTATCTCTTAATTCTTCTCAACATAGCCACCCTCCACTGTCCCTGGGGCAGCTTGCAACAGTCTCTACCCTATGATGGCCATATGCAGGAGATGTGCCACCACAAAAGTCAGTAACCTGACCAAGAAGGTATTTTCATTTTATGGATTTAAGGTATTTTCACCTCTGTGGCTTTCTTTTGATTCTACTTCTACAACTGTTCTTGTCCTTGTTGTAGTCCTTCCATACATCATCTACTGCCCTGTGGATGGTAGTGTACTCGCAAAAGCAATGAGTAGACTTTAAAGGGTTTAAGATGTTACTGCTAAGGTTATTCCTGCCTTGTATAGGTCCAGTCTCATTTTTCCTCCTCTAAATCTAATCTCATCTCGCCTCCTAGAGTAACTCCACAAGCTGCCAGTCAAGCAAAGGGTATTCACGCACCGTTTGTTGCTGTTACTTACTAGATACAAAAGGTATGGGAGAAGGTCCTTTACCCTTTCAAACCCTGTAAAACCTATTACCTTTGCCTGTTCAATATGAATCTGATTTCAGCCAGTACCCCAAACACCTGAAGATCCACATTTTCCCTCTAGGATTCAGACTTGAATCAGTTATGTTATGTTATACAGACCTATATAGCACATGTCTACCCACAGGTGTCTTGGCGCTTGCTGAACATCAGCATACTGAGCCAGGAGATTACTAGTTGTTAAATAGCAATGTCTTAAGTTCTTTTCTGAAGGCAAGGAGGGTGGGTATGGCCCTAAGATGTAGTGGAAGAGAGTTCCACAGCCTGGCTGTGCTGTTAGTGAAGCTCCTTCCTCCCCAGTTCACTTTTCTGATTCTTGTGGTGGTAATCAGTCTAGCACTAGCTGACCGAAGATGTCTGTTTGGAGTATGCCAATTAAAATTAAAAGCCTTCCATAAACATTCCGGACCTTCTCTATGCAAGGCCTTATGGGCCGCACAGAGCGCTTTAAACTTAATTCGCTGTCACACCGGGAGCCAGTGTAGTTCCCGGATGCCGGAAGATACCGACTGATATTTGGGAATATCCAGAATCAATCTGGTTGCTGCATTTTGCACCACCTGGAGCTTCCTAAGTAGTTTTTCCTGGAGGTTCATATACAAGCTGTTACAATAGTCTAGCTTTGACAGGACTAGTGCAGAGACCACAGTCTTCCTTGTGTTTCTGGAGATAAAAGGAAAAATGTTCCTTAAGGTTTTGATTGTATAGAATGAAGAGGACACTACCTTAGACACCTGGGCCTCAAATCTGAGCTTATCATCCACGATAAAGCCTAGGGGCCAGATGTATCAAGCTAAATTGCGTTAGCAAACGCTGAAATTCGCAGAATTTCAGTGTTTGCGATCGCAATTTAGCAGTGTGCTATGCAGGTAAGTTTAAACCTACTCGCAAAATAAGGAATAGCAAAAATTGCGATTCCCTATTTTGCGCATGCATTTAGAGAATCGCAATTTGCGATTCCCTAAATGCTATGCTAGTAGGCATCGCAAATTGCGATATTGCCTTAAGGAATCGCAAATTACCACCAACTTCAAGTTGGTGATAGTTTGCAATTTCCTAGAAAAAAGCACTTTTTTGCTTTTTTCAAAGTGCCATGTGGCACACATACATGCCCTTAGGGCATGTATGTGCGTCACATGTGCACACATGCACATTTCAGGGGTGCAACAGGGTGTCCTTTTGGAACCCTTGCACCATTGAAATTGCGTGCGCAATTTGCGAGTACCTATTGGGTACTCGCAATTTGCGCACGCAATTCCCTTTCATTCCTATAGGCCTCTTGGCCCATAGGAATGAATGGGAAGGGATTCCTTAACTGCGACTTGTAAATTGCGAGTCGCAATTAAAGAATGCGTAGGAATCGCAATTATTATTGCGATTCCTACATACATAGCAGTTTGCGAGTCCTTAATAGCGATTCGCAAAAAATCGATATTAAGGACTCGCAAATCTGTTTCTTGATACATATGCCCCTTGGTTTTTAGCTTTGGTCACTGGGAGGGGAGGTGAGCCCAGAATGTCGGGCCACCAGACAGGAGACCATGCTAGGGAGAGATTGCCAAATAGTATAAACTCCATTTTACTTGAGTTCAACTTTAGGCAATGTCTGCTCATCCAGCTGCTCAAGGCAATCATACAGTCATGTAATCTTAAAGAGTAGTTGACATCATTGTCCACGGCTGATACAACCAATTGGGTGTCATCAGCATAGGATGTTGGATTTAGATTAAAACTTTTGATTTAAGAGGCGAGTTCCAAGACATAGATATTAAATAGTGTTGGGCTTAATGAGGAGCCCTGGGGGACCCTGCATGGTTGAGTGAAGGGTGAAGATTTAAACTGACCAAGATTCAGAGTTTAGGATCTCTCCGATAGGAAAGATGTTAATAAGGCAAGAGCTTTACCTTTGACTCCTATGCCGTTCAGATGGTGGACCAATAACCCGTGGTCCATGGTGTCAAATGCTGAGGATAGGTCCAATAGAATAAGAGCTGCTGACCCTCCGCTATCTAGTGCCATTCTTATTTCTTCAGTGGTTTTTATTAGTGCAGTCTCCGTACTATGGTTCGCTCTAAACCCAAATTGACTAGGTCAATCAGTGTAAGTATTTCATGTGATGTTCCTTCCTCCATTCCCCTTTTCTTCACGAGCGCTTTGAAGTATTGTGTAGTTGCATTAGAGCTTTATAAAATCCATAAAATAATTAAGTAATCAAAATAAACACTCAGGGGCCGATTCCGATCTCGGTCGGAGGCGCACCTAACACCATTCGGTCGGGAAAAAAGCCATGCGAATGCCTGTTTCCCGACCGATCCACACATTAATCCGAACGAGCAAGTACGATGCGCACAACAGCACAGATTCCGACCCAGTCGTACTCACCCAATCCAGGTCCTGTTCCCCGACCGAGCCGGATCCGGAAACGCAGAATCGAGTCGCACAGAAGCCAAAATGCAGCCCCGTCCGGCCGGAATAGTACGATGCGCTTCTTGTACGCGCCGAACCCGTCGCTACGCACGGCACGTCAAAGCATCCGGGAGAGGCGCACATAAGCTCCGATTCGCGCCACAACATGATCCACGGCTACGAGACGAACACGCCAGCGACGAGGACGAGGCGAAGCAACGAGAAAGACGAACGAGACGAACCAACCATGAATCCCATCGTTCTGATCCTACCAATATTCTACATCTACTACCGGAACAGGCACGGACGCGTACGGCGCAGAAGGTAAGCCAGACACCAACCACAAAAACAAACTACACGTACCCGACATATCACACACACACAGAGGGATGCAGAAATTACTTACACCAGCAACAGCAGCACCATAGGGGCGGGATGGCCATCACCAATGCCACATATACACATAGGGGCCCGGATGCCTGTCACTACTACCACCCTTACCCAGGGGTGCCAAATGCCTACCACTACTACCACCTCTACCCAGGGGTGCCAGATGCCTACCACTACTACCATCTCTACCCAGGGGGTGCCAGATGCCTACCACTACTACCATCTCTACCCAGGGGGTGCCAGATGCCTACCACTACTACCACCCTTACCCAGGGGTGCCAGATGCCTACCACTACTACCACCTCTACCCATGGGGGGCTGGATGCCTGTCACTACTACCACCCTTACCCAGGGGTGCCAGATGCCTACCACTACTACCACCTCTACCCAGGGGTGCCAGATGCCTACCACTACTACCATCTCTACCCAGGGGTGCCAGATGCCTACCACTACTACCACCCTTACCCAGGGGGTGCCAGATGCCTACCACTACTACCATCTCTACCCAGGGGGTGCCAGATGCCTACCACTACTACCACCTCTACCCATGGGGGGCTGGATGCCTGTCACTACTACCACCCTTACCCAGGGGGTGCCAGATGCCTACCACTACTACCACCTCTACCCAGGGGGTGCCAGATGCCTTCCACTACTACCACCCTTACCCAGGGGGTGCCAGATGCCTACCACTACTACCACCTCTACCCATGGGGGGCTGGATGCCTACCACTACTACCACCCTTACCCAGGGGTGCCAGATGCCTACCACTACTACCACCTCTACCCATGGGGAGCTGGATGCCTACCACTACTACCACCTCTACCCAGGGGGTGCCAGATGCCTACCACTACTACCATCTCTACCCAGGGGTGCCAGATGCCTACCACTACTACCACCTCTACCCAGGGGGTGCCAGATGCCTACCACTACTACCACCTCTACCCATGGGGGCTGGATGCCTGTCACTACTACCACACTTACCCAGGGGGTGCCAGATGCCTACCACTACTACCACCTCTACCCAGGGGTGTCAGATGCCCACCACTACTACCACCTCTACCCAGGGGTGCCAGATGCCTACCACTACTACCACCTCTACCCAGGGGGTGCCAGATGCCTACCACTACTACCACCTCTACCCATGGGGGGCTGGATGCCTGTCACTACTACCACCCTTACCCAGGGGTGCCAGATGCCTACCACTACTACCACCTCTACCCAGGGGTGTCAGAGGCCTACCACTACTACCACCTCTACCCAGGGGGTGTCAGATGCCTACCACTACTACCACCTCTACCCAGGGGGTGCCAGATGCCTACCACTACTACCATCTCTACCCAGGGGTGCCAGATGCCTACCACTACTACCACCTCTACCCAGGGGGTGCCAGATGCCTACCACTACTACCACCTCTACCCATGGGGGCTGGATGCCTGTCACTACTACCACCCTTACCCAGGGGTGCCAGATGCCTACCACTACTACCACCTCTACCCAGGGGTGTCAGATGCCTACCACTACTACCACCTCTACCCAGGGGGTGTCAGATGCCTACCACTACTACCACCTCTACCCAGGGGGTGCCAGATGGCTACCACTCATACCACCTCTACCCATGGGGGGCTGGATGCCTGTCACTACTACCACCCTTACCCAGAGGGTGCCAGATGCCTACCACTACTACCACCTCTACCCAGGGGTGCCAGATGCCTACCACTACTACCACCCTTGCCCAGGGGGTGCCAGATTCCTACCACTACTACCACCTCTACCCATGGGGGGCTGGATGCCTACCACTACTACCACCTCTACCCAGGGGTGCCAGATGCCTACCACTACTACCACCTCTACCCATGGGGGGCTGGATGCCTACCACTACTACCACCTCTACCCAGGGGGTGCCAGATGCCTACCACTTCTACCATCTCTACCCAGGGGGTGCCAGATGCCTTACACTACCACCACCTCTACCCAGGGGGTGCCAGATGCCTACCACTACTACCACCTCTACCCATGGGGGGCTGGATGCCTGTCACTACTACCACCCTTACCCAGGGGTGCCAGATGCCTACCACTACTACCACCTCTGCCCAGGGGGTGTCAGATGCCTACCACTACTACCATCTCTACCCAGGGGGTGCGAGATGCCTACCACTACTACCATCTCTACCCAGGGGGTGCCAGATGCCTACCACTACTACCACCCTTACCCAGGGGTGCCAGATGCCTACCACTACTACCACCTCTACCCATGGGGGGCTGGATGCCTGTCACTACTACCACCCTTACCCAGGGGGTGCCAGATGCCTACCACTACTACCACCTCTACCCAGGGGGTGCCAGATGCCTACCACTACTACCATCTCTACCCAGGGGGTGCCAGATGCCTACCACTACTACCACCCTTACCCAGGGGGTGCCAGATGCCTACCACTACTACCACCTCTACCCAGGGGGTGTCAGATGCCTACCACTACTACCACCTCTACCCAGGGGGTGCCAGATGCCTACCACTACTACCACCTCTACCCATGGGGGGCTGGATGCCTGTCACTACTACCACCCTTACCCAGGGGGTGCCAGATGCCTACCACTACTACCACCTCTACCCAGGGGGTGTCAGATGCCTACCACTACTACCACCTCTACCCAGGGGGTGCCAGATGCCTACCACTACTACCACCTCTACCCAGGGGTGCCAGATGCCTGTCACTACTACCACCCTTACCCAGGGGGTGCCAGATGCCTACCACTACTACCACCTCTACCCATGTGGGGCTGGATGCCTGTCACTACTACCACTCTTACCCAGGGGGTGCCAGATGCCTACTACTACTACCACCCCTACCCATGGGGGGCTGGATGCCTGTCACTAATACCACCCCTACCCATGGGTGGCTGGATGCCTACCACCACCAACACCTCCACTCACAGGATGGCTAATACATGACACCACAAGCACACACCAACATAAAGAATGCAACATAAAGACATCCCCCCAACACCATGACAAGCGTGTGTAGACTGTGTCCAATGCCTACAACACTGAACATGACTTTGAACCTACAATGTGACCCCCTATCACATGTGCCACACATAAATGTGTGTGGCCCCCACAATGCAAGCAGGCCATGACCATTGTGGCAATGGGGTCCAAAACCCCATCATCACAGTGACCAAAATGTAAGTGTGGGGCCCATAGCTGAAGCACATCTTGAACTGTGTCAATGGGGTCCAAACCCCCATCATCACAGTGACCATAATGTAAGTGTGGGGTCCATAGCTGAAGCACATCTTGAACATTGTGGCAATGGGGTCCAAACCCCCATCATCACAGTGACCAAAATGTAAGTGTGGGGTCCATAGCTGAAGCACATCTTGAACATTGTGGCAATGGGGTCCAAACCCCCATCATCACAGTGACCAAAATGTAAGTGTGGGGTCCATAGCTGAAGCACATCTTGAACATTGTGGCAATGGGGTCCAAACCCCCATCATCACAGTGACCAAAATGTAAGTGTGGGGTCCATAGCTGAAGCACATTTTGAACATTGTGGCAATGGGGTCCAAACCCCCATCATCACAGTGACCAAAATGTAAGTGTGGGGTCCATAGCTGAAGCACATTTTGAACATTGTGGCAATGGGGTCCAAACCCCCATCATCACAGTGACCAAAATGTAAGTGTGTGGTCCATAGCTGAAGCACATTTTGAACATTGTGGCAATGGGGTCCAAACCCCCATCATCACAGTGACCAAAATGTAAGTGTTGACAAAGAAAAAGCTGCAACTGCCAAACTGCATGGATGATTCCTGGTCACAGAACAACAAACACATCAGTGGCAAAGTAGTGCTTGTGTCCCATAGCAACATAGATTGGGGGAGGCAAACAGTGCAGTGCAAATAAGACATACCTTTCGCCATGTGCAGACAAATATCACCCATGGGGGCTGACACTGTCAACATTCATCAATGACACAATGACAGAAGTGACCAACAGAATGCAGACCCACATATTTGCACCAATGGGCACACACATGCAGATACCCTGTGGAGACTGTAGATGTGAGGTGAACAGAAACCATACCATGGCAGCAATGGGACACACAAACAATGATAATTGTGCTGACTGATGTCCTAGGAGTCCCAGGGACAGCAGGGGAAACACACCAAACAACATACAGCCAATGGCACACTAAAGATATGCCAATGCAGTGGTGCAGATGCACAAACACAAACAGGCAGACCCACACTGCACATCAAACACAACAGGTGAGGGGGGGTACCAGTGTCCCCAGGCAACCACACAACACATGAGGAGGCCTGAATACCAATTACACAGATGTGCATACAGTGCCACACAAAGGCAACTCATGGATCCAAATCCCCTATGTGGGCAATCAGGCATTGTCAGATGAGAGGGAGCACAAATCACACATGTCACACAAGCATGTAGGAACAGCAACTGACACAGCAAGACACAGAGACACCACAGCACTACCCCCAGGGCCCCCACAATGTGGTGACCCTGGGCTGCATTACAATCCCACTCTGATGACAAAGCTAGATGTCGTTCACACTGTGAACCACAGTCATGTGTCCTGAGCAACAAACTACCATCACACCTACACAAGCACAAATCAATCAGCACGGCCAGTAAGCCAAGGCTCAACATGGAGGCAGGGGACTAGCCGGGCAACAACTCTCATCTGCACACACTCAACACCACACACCTCGACCTCCAACAATGTGCAGCAGTGAAGCTCACATGCACTGGTGACATTGCACATGCACCCATGACAATCCCAGGGGGGTGGTGGGAACCAAGGTGCAGAAACACATCACACATGGCCACTCAACAAGACTCCTGAATGTCTGACACACTGCACACTACGCTTTACATGGACATGACGGCAATACCACACAAACCAATACGATCCCTGCCACAGTCACACACCAATGAAGAAGCCAAGGTCACCCACAAAGAACACACATAGGCAACTACCAACATTGCAGCCCTGACCCTGAGGAGTGCCAGCAGTCACACACACAACGTGTCACAACCAATGACAGCTAACACAAACCGGAAATCACATGACAGGTGTAAACAACAAGTGCCAAGGGGAATCCTGACTGTGACCCATCAGCGTCTGCCCACAAACTCAGCCTGACAGCAAACACACCTATGGGTGACACCCTGATGACCAGTAATGTGCCATGCACCCACATCACAGAGAACCCAGGGAGAAGACTTTGGGGGAACATAGGTCAACTCAGCAAGCATCACAAACAGGAACATCACTAGGGATCCAAGCATGCACAGCAACATGGAAGTGAACACACAGACATGCTCATACAACACACACCTTGGGCACAGGCGATGTCACAGGAGTACACACTGCCATGAGGGGACTCCACTCCTGTGTGAGGAAAGCTGTGCCATATGTCGCATCAGTAGGGCTCCATCATGTCAGCAGAACACTTGGTCACACAGTCAACAATTAGCACCAAATGAAGGCTCCCGTCACATCAGCCTGGTCATGGGAGTGTCAACGAAATCATCAGCACAGATCCAACACACATGTATAGCAAGTTGCACTGACAACACAGATGAGTCCTTCCCCATTGATGCCCAAACCTGCATGTCCAGTGGAGATGGCCACACGGTCAGGGAACTAGACTAATTGAACAATGGCAAGCACAACAGATGTGCAGGGGTGGAAGCCACAGATGTGACATTGCTAATGTAAGTAGGAAATCCCATTGCCAAATATTGAAAACATGACACCCTCAGATGCTGCTAAGGATGACATGGATACACCACAGGATAGGACACAGTCCCCTGGACCACATGGGTTCCGGCACAGTAACACATCATTTTCATGAGACCAAATATCACCATCACTGCAGCAAGGGCATGGTTAGCATCATCAACATCATGTACATCAGAAGCAAAAGCACTAGAGAACAGAAAGTTGCTTTATTCAGCATATGTGTGTTCGAAACTTGAAGTCATTTAAAAAATAAACAAAGGCCAATGGCCAGTCCATCATGAAAGTCAAAACAGGGTGACAGTGGCAGATGTCACCCTACGCATGCCTGCACTGATAAAAACCAGGGACAATCCCCTAGGAGGGGCATACGGGGGGCAGGCCAGGCACCGCAGGGACAGGATCAGGGCTCACCAGGAGGAGGCAGGGAAGGGGTGGTGGTTGCTGGAGAGCCACTGACAACTGCAGTGGAGGTGTCTGACATGGTGTGTGCCTGCACAACTGGGGGGCATGACTCAGATGGTGTGGGTGCCGGCACGACTGCAGTGGAGCGTGCAGATGGAGTGGACAGGTTCACCACTGCAGTGCCCAAGTCAGACAGGGTGGTAGTGGACTCCACTGCAGTGCCTACCTCCAGGGGAGGAGAATGGGGATCAGGTAAGGTGGGCAGGACAGAGGGGAGGACACCCTCACCACACCAGTGGCACAGACAAGCGCAGCGGGGGTTGTGGGGCCGGAAGAGCAAGTGGCAGGGGAGAAGGCCTGATCCTTTTGGGGATGGTGTATCTGTGGGTGGGGGAACCTGGGGCAGGGGTGTGGTGGGGGCACCTGTGGAGTGGGGGCCTGAGGGATGGAGGAAGGAGACTTGGTGCCTGAGCTGCAGGGCGGCGGCGGGGTCTTGCTCTTCTGGGTCCGAGGGGACTTGCGGGTGGGGGCGTCAGTCGGTCTGCGCCTGGGGAGGGTGTCCGTGGGCGAGGGCACTCCGCTCCGTGTGGGTGGGCTTCCTCTTCCCCCTGAATGCTGTATCAGCTGGATCGGAGGGGAAGAGGCCGAGGTCACTGAGGAAGAGCCGCTGTGTCTTTGGGGTTACAGGTGAGGCAAGGGAGGGGGCTTTGGAGAGAGAGGCAACTGAGGACTGCGCAGTGCTCGTGGATGCGTGTGTGTGTGCCTGGGCCCCATCCCCTGTGAGTGTGGTTTCAGTCCCCTGACTGTGCGTGCGTGTGCATCTTGTTTGTGGCGTGTGTGTCTGTGTGCTGCACGTGTTTGTGCTGGTGTGTGTCTGTGCCGGTGCGTGTGTGCTTGGGACAGGTAAGGTGCTGGGGAGTGTGGATGGGGCAGAGGCAGGAGGGGTGAGGGACTGTCGGAGGAGGGACACTGCTGCCGTCAGGGAGGAGTCCATGGACCTATTGCCCCTCTGTAGGGCAGACATGCCCGATGAGATGCCATCCATGAGCGACACCAGCTGAGTCAACAGAGTGGTGTGGGCATGGAGGACACTCAGCATCGCTGTCTGCCCTACATGGAGCTGGCGAAGGAGGTACACAGACTCCTCACTCAGGGCAGCAGGGGACACAGAGGGCAGGGGGTGCGGTGCCTGGCCCGAAGGAGACACGCTCCCGAACATGGGAGCCTCCACGGACCTCGGGAATGGGAGCCGATGGGAGGGCGGTGGTGGTGGTGGCGGGGACAGCAACACTAGCTGGGGTGTGGTGGCTGCTGACACCCGCCTCCATAAGGAGTCATCCTCCGAGCTGCTGTGGTCCTCAGCTGAGGTGGATGGTGCTGAGGACTCCTCGGTGTGGCTCCCCTCGCCCTCCGTGCCACTGGGTCCCTCCGACCACTCCTCGGCTGCTGACCCAGTCTGGCTCTGCGGCTCCTCCTGGTCCGTGGAGCTGTCCCCTCCTGTGGCCGTGGATGTATCTGCAATCAATAGGGAAACAGACAGACATCAGTCACCTGCACCGAATGCACACACCACTGTAAGTACAGCACATTACAGAGCAAGCCCTGGCATCCTTAGTTGAACATTGCTAAAAGTGCCCAAACAGAACAGGAGAAGCCAATTGTCAGTCTGATGGTCAACCATGGCACTCACATCCCACCTGGCCTTGCACCCATCTGTCTGGTGTCTGTTGGATGGCAATACCCCAGTGTGGACACATGCACCACCTACACAGTAGTTGGACAGTGCAGAGAACACGGTGAAGCATGTGAACATGCACACATCACAACTCTTGCCACTGAGTCAGTACAGGTGTCCGGATGAAAGGGATGCCCAGAGTCAAATAGGAAATGCATGTGATGCATACCAGCGACAGACACCATGATGCACCCATGTCCTGATAGCCATTGCCACAATGGTGTGCATGTAGCACATGTCACTCCCCTGCAGGATCACTAATAGGAAGTCACATGCCATGGCACAGGCATGCCTGCTAAGTCATACATCACTGTCTCCAGTTACATGGGCAGGGCAGCCAGACAACAACACTCTGCACTGTGTCACAATAGTAGGTCATGGGGAATGCAAGTCCTGGAGCTGAACAAGTGCACATGTACATCCCCCACACACCACATCATCTGAACACTTATCTGTCCAGGTCATACCGATTGGACATATGGGAGACCTGTAACACTACCCTCTGAACCTGAGCACCTCACAATCTGCTGTGAATGGGAAACAGCTGCCTGAACTTCACATTCGCATACCCCAGTCTGCACAGTCAGGTGATCAAACACCTATGTGTCACACAAGTATCGTCTCCTATGATCACATCTCCGGTGGCATGCTGAGCCCCAACCGAGAAACACCCCAGCAGACCTGACAACGAAGCCACAGCACACTGACACAGAGGCAGACACCTGAGGGGACAAATCACTGAGCACAACGTGTCAGCTGATACACGTGAGTGGGAGTACAGAGTGTATTGTATGGCCTGGAGTAGGCATGACTGTCCTGCCCCACATGAATGAGGGATGAGCCCTGGACAGTAGGCAGCTGGCTAAGTATGTGTGACACACGTAATATACACACTCCTGGGGCCCAAACATTGTTCCCACCCGCAGCATGGGTGTGTGCCAGATACCCCAGGCACATGTGGTGGATCAGCTCTGCAATTGGACCACATATCAAAGTAACATGCAGATTACATGTCAGAACACAGGCATTGTGTAAGCAATGGACCCACCCATGATGCCCACCACAGAGTTAGGGAAACAGATGCTGTCCCCCACCTTGAGTCAAGCAAACTGCAAGGACACAGTACCCAAGTGAAACAATTCCCTGACTGTAAGGGCCACACCAGGGTATCAGATGAGGAGTGGGCAGTGCACAATGAGGGACATGGGTCCTGGACCACATGACTGATGTACTGTGGAAGTTTAACCAGGCCAGAGGAGGGCACATAGCATGGCAGACATAGTTCACAATGCAGTCATGGACTCACCCCCTCCTTGCTGCTCTCTGGCCTTCAGCTGCCCATCCAGTTCAGGGAAGACCACCGCCAGGATCCTGAGCATGTGGGGGGTCAGGGTCCGGTGTCCGCCCCTCCTGCGAGGAGGCGACAGCTTCAGGTGGACCTGTGCGATCCTCCGGGTCCAGCCCCGAAGGTCCTGCCACCTCTTCTGGCAGTTGCGGATCCGGCGCTTGTAGACCCCCACGGATCTCACTGCCCGGACGATGGTCAGCCATATCTGCTGCTTCTGGTGGGCATCAACCTGTGAGGATGACAAAGTGAGAATGGCATTACTACACATGCAACATATCCGTGCATTACACAGTTGTATATACATGTCTCAATCACAGGGGCACATGATGTACACAGGCAGTGCAACGATGGCCATGGACAGTATGCCAGCAGTTACTACATGGTATCATTGCCTGGGAAGTAAAACCTTGTTTAAATGCACTGTCACTGCACTATACCTGTCCAGTGCATGTAACTACACACTATGGGGGGTGACAACTACTCAGTGAGCCTGCTAGCCAGTGGCGTGCAGACTGTTAGCCTTGCTAGTCAGACAACATGCACATTTAGAAAGGCAGTGGACAGCACACTCACCTGCTCCCCTGCTTTCCCATACAGCTTGCTGTACTGTGGAAGGAGGTTGTCCAGCAGGGCCTGGTTCTCCACAGTGCTGAAGGCTGGGGATCTCTCCACAGTACGTGCCAATGCAGGGTCCAGAGGGTGCAGATACAGCAGCAGTGTAGTGGCAGATGTCGTCCTGGAGCATGTAGTGCAGGCAAGTGAGCTCTCAGGGGAACAGCCAGCATTATATGTGTGCTGCAGAGGCAGATACTGTCCCATGTGTCCAAAGTGATAGGTCCAAGTCGTTTGCATCTTCTGAATCTGGCCAATCCATGGAATTGCACCACTTACACACGCCCCCAGCATCCTTCAAAAGTTCAACTTCATGACACCCATGAATTTGCAACATTGTTGTGGGTGACCAACTGTATTTACTTTTTTTTAAAATTTATTTTTATTGGGCACATCCGGAAAATATAAATACTGATACATACATATATAATGGAGACAATTTTACACCCGGGAGATCGAAAAACAAACGAAAAAGAGAGAAAGAAGAAGGAAAAGAAAAAAAAAACAGCAAACATTTCATTACAGTTAACCCAGGATGATCAATTAGCAAGCATGAAAAAACACAGCTAGTTCATCCTCACATCTCTAGACCATTCAGCCATATGCGCCCAGATCTTCCTCCCCCGAACCCTGGCCTGTCTACCTCTACAAGCATATATGAACATCTCTTGTTTGTAAATCCCGAGAAGCCTAGCAAGCCACATATGAAATGTTGGTGGCTCAATATCTTTCCACCTTGTGACCAATAATAACCTAAATACTGCTGTCCCCAGAAACACACCATATTCTTGTTCGATGTTGAGACCCAAAGTACTATCAAATCCGAGAATCAGCAGGGTGGGGGTTAATTCTGGTCTGAAACCAAACAGAGTTTCCCAAAAACCTAATATGCCTTCTTTAAGTAAGGCCAGTTTATCACAGCTATACAACATATGTATCAGAGTGGCAGGTCCGGACCCACATCTAGGACACTTGTCGTCAACCCTCTTCCCCCACTGATAAAGTTTAGCAGGGGTAAAGTAAAGATTAAATATTGTTTTATACATTTGAGCTTTTAGATTCGAGGCTAAGAAGATTTTTGCAGTTAGGGATAGACTCATATATATATCCACATCAGGGTTGCCCAGTTTCGTAGCCCAAGATACTTCAGTTTTTCCATATCGTCGGGGCTTTTATCAAGGAGTATTTTATAAAAGTCCCTAATTCTACTCGTTTCCCTGTTTACCGCTTCTAAGAGCGGTATCTCATCCAATTTTATCTTAGGCTTCCATGTCGTTAGGACATTCTTAATCTGGACAAATTTAAAATATTGACTATCTAGAACACCAAATACCCATTGTAACCTAAAGAATTGAGCATCTTGTTTTCCCCACAGAAATCCCCTATTGTTCCTACCCCGTATTTTTCCACTTTTTCCCCATATCATCGTTGGCCAAGTATGGCAATAATGGTGATCGCCATAAAGGGGTATATCTGGTGATTCTTGGGATTGCCATAGCCTTGGAAACCTGCTTCCAGATTTTCCATGAGCCATAAATTACTTTGAACCGTACCTTCTTAAAGTAACTGGGTTCCAATTGTCTCAGTAGCAGCCCAGAGGCACCCTTCCCCATCGAAAGCTCATAGATTGTAGGTATTTTTGGGCCCTGCACTGGTTCCTTGATATTATTTATCGACAGCAGGGTAGTCATTTGATATAAAAGGCTGCCCAATAATACAACATAATATTAGGGACTGCAAGTCCTCCCCTATCCAGGGGTAGAGCTAAATACTTCAGTGCTCTTCTGACCTTCCCATATTGCCATACGAAATTAGAAAAAATTGTTTCCAGTGCCTTCAATAAATTATCATCTACGGCCAGTGGTATAGAAACGAAACAGATACAAAATTTTCGGTAATATGGTCATTTTTAAGTAATTCCCCCTCCCAATAATAGACAAGTGCAACCCGTTAACCCTCCTTAATTCATTCCCTATGTTTTTAATCATAGGTTCGAAGTTAATTCTACTAATTTCATCAACCTTGGCACTTATTCGAACCCCGAGGTATACTGCTGCGGTTGCTCTCCTAGGGTCGTTAAAATCAAGGTTATCCGTGCACAATACTATTGTTTTTCCAGCGTTCAAAGCATAGCCAGAGAGACGACCATATGCCTCGGTGATCTTGCCGATTTCTTCGATCGCCTCGAGAGGGTTAGGAGTTAGGACCGCAATGTCATCGGCATAAGCCAAAACTTTTGTCTCGAACCCACCCGTAATTATTGGTATGATCCGTCGGGTCTGTAACAGCTTTTCAACTAAGGGGTTGATATATAAGGCAAATAAAATTGGGGAGCAGGGACAGCCCTGTCTAGTCCCTCTTGATATTTTAATATTGCCTGATTCCCCCAGTAATTGCAGTCGGGCTATTGGCTGATAATACATTGCCTTAATAGCTTTTACAAACTGAGGGCCAATACCATTCTGTTCCAATATCAACCATAGAAACTCCCAAGACACTCGATCAAAGGCTTTTCCGCATCGAGAAGGATCATAGCCATCTGATCCCCCACCCCGGACATGATGTCAAAAGAGAAATAACTCTACGGGTATGGTCCGTTGTTCCTTTGCCGGGATAAACCCATGCTGCCATGGGGAGACCAGACGCTCTATGACCCTCCCTAGCCGATTAGCCAAAATTTTGAATACATTTTTGTATCAGAATTGATCAGGGAGATTGGCCGGTAAGAAGATGGATTATCAGCCGGTTTCCCTTTCTTAGGAAAGATTACAATGGCAGTCTCTTTCCAGGACTCGGGGGGTTCCACTGTATTGTACACCCCTAAATAGATCTAAAAGCAAGGGTGTTATAACTGATCCCAGAGTCTTATAAACCTCGAGAGGTAAACGATCCGGGCCCGCCGCCTTTCCTGATGCCAACCCTGATAATGCTTGTTGAACTTCTTCTAATGTAATTTCTACCTCCAATTCCTCTCTCGTAGGCCTATCCATACCACCGCCCATAGTAATGTCTGCGAACAACCCTGTCATACATTGAGAAACCTCTTCTCGGCTTATATTGATATCATCTTGATATAACACCTGGTAATAGTTTTGAAACTCTCTGATTATATCCTCCGAATTAGTGTAGGTTTGCCCATCTATTTTAATCAAAGATACAGCATTTAACGCTGCCTTCTGCCTAGTTCGGAGCGCTAACCTCCTACCAACTTGTTCTCCAGTTTCATAAACACTATTACGGTGAGATTGATACTCCTCTGCTGATTTCTGATTTAGCCAGTTAGTGAGCTCTGCTTTCAATGCAATAATTCGACACTGGATTAAATCTCCCTCCAGTCCCTGTACGATCAGCGAGGTATGCTCTTCTTCAGCCATAGCTAGATCTTGCATCAATTGTTGATTCTTTAATTTCTGCTGCTTTTTTGACCTGATAACAAAAGAAATCGTCTCACCTCGAAGAGCCGCCTTGAATGAGTCCCACACAACCCCCCTACTGGCACTAAACCTATTTATATCAAAAAATTCCTGCGCCCATTGTTTCACTGTGTGTGAGTGTGAGAGCAATGGCAAGTTGGCTAGGGGGGTGTGTGGGTGGAGCTGCTGGTGACTATGGTCTGTGCTGTGAGTCCTCCTTCCCACCCAGCCAGATATCCCACCATGGAACGTGCTTCCATTGCAGGGAGTGCAAGTTGTCTTTCAGGATGTCAGTCAGTGGTGTCCTGCTGTTGGTTGGTGGCCAGTTCCCAGCATGGCCTTGTGCTCCCCACAACAGAGCACCAGTGTCAGACATCTTTGATGGGGCTTTCCACTCTCTGTGGTGTGTGCATGCTTGGGTGTGAGCTTGCTGGGCCATGTGGGTGAGGGATGTTGAGCTGTGACTACCACTCCCATCATACTATTGCCTCCACCCCCCTTCCCAGCATGCCCATGCTTCCTTCCCTTTGACTCTGCTTCCCTGTGGGGTTGTGTGCCTGTGCTGACAAGATGGCTGACAGTGTTATCCTGGGGTTAGTTCTGCTACAGGTCCCATGTGTGTCCCTGTGCTTCACACAGCATGACCCAGGGTTGTGGTTCTTTGTGGGATATTTGATTGGAGTGTGAGGCAATGCATTCTCCCAGGTGAGTTGTGTGGAGTTTGTGTTAGGGGTGTGTGGGTGGAGCTGCTGGTGACTATGGTCTGTGCTGTGAGTCCTCCTTCCCACCCAGCCAGATATCCCACCATGGAACGTGCTTCCATTGCAGGGAGTGCAAGTTGTCTTTCAGGATGTCAGTCAGTGGTGTCCTGCTGTTGGTTGGTGCACAGTTGCCAGCAGGGCTTGTGCTCCCCACAGCAGTAGCCAGTGTCAGCCATCTTGTCAGTTGTTTTCCACTCCCTGTGATGTGAGCATGGTTCATGGTGGTGTTGATGTGCGCATTGTGAGGGTGGGCAATATCTGTGACTACGACTCCCATGATGCTATTGGCTACACTGACTTGCCCAGCATACACAGAATTCCTTTCTTTCACTGGGCTTCACTGTGTGGTGGTGTTGTAGTGGTGGCTACATGTCTGGATGTGTTTGTTAGTTGTATTTGTGCCACTGCCTAGCTGTAGTTGTAGTTGTGTTTGTACATGTGATGAGACAGTTACATGTCACTATGAGATGGCATGTGTTGTGTTTATCTGACTGACATACACATTTTGGGATGATTCTGTTCTGGTTGCTGTGTATTTGCTAAGGGTGCATGGTTTGACTCTCCCCTTGACAGTGATGTGTGTGTATTGTCGCACAATATTGTGTACATTTGTTGTGTACTCACCAGGCTCTGGGATGTTTTCTAGTCCATATACGCTCACTGGTGGTAGGATGGCCCGCACCTTCTCCTCCCAGGGCCTGAGGTATACTGGCTTGGCAGGAGGGCCACTGCCGGTGTGTTGGCTCACGAGGTAGTCCTTCTTCAACAGCCTCCTGACCCTCCTGCGCACGTCATACCACCTGTTCTGGATGTCTATCTTTGTGCGCAAACATGGTGATTGTGCGTTCACCCTGTCGACGATCCTCTCCCACATCTTGGTTTTCTGCGACATGGGTGTCTGTTGGACCAGTGTACCAAACAGCTGTGGCTCTACCCTGAGGATCTCATCTACCAGGACTTCCAATTCACTATCTAGGAACTTATGATTCTTCTTTGGGGGCATGGTGATGGGTGGTGATGGTGAGTGATGTGTGTGTTGGTGTGCAGGTGAAGGTGTGTGAGTGTGTGTTTTGCTGGGTGTATGTGAGGTTGCTATTTGTTGAGGTGCTGATGGTGTGTGGCTTGTGTGATGGATGAGCTGTGGGTGTATGGTTGCTGTCTGTTGAGTGCTGGCAGGTAATTTGAATTTGCAAAGGATCATGGTAGGGATTTGTGTCCTTTATATGGGTGGAGTTGTGGGTGTGTCTTTGTTCCCTGTCCCCCCAGTATTTATTGGCTTTGTAATTGCTTGTTTGGCCTTTTTTGTGTATTTTCCCTTTGTACTTTTCGTGCATGTAGGAGACGTTCTTGTGACCGAGTCGGACCCTGCAGTTGTCTCGTCACGAGCTTCTCCGATTCGTTCACGCTGTGTTTGTGCTGTTTTCTATGCTGCGTACGCGTCGGTCGCGGTGTTTTGGATTGCTTCGGCTCGCAGTTTTGTATGCGTGTCGGTCGTACGGCTTGTCCTCCGTGCAACTCGGTCGTGTTTTCCACGCGTTGCATCGTACTTGGCGGGTAGGAGTTCGCGGGTACGTTTCATTCGGGATTGTTCCGGGTGCGTGTCGGTCGGTTAGATTCGCGTGTTTTTCCGGCCGGATTGCTGTTTTCCGCGCGGCTCGGTCGTTCGGCTTGTGTTCCGTACGAGTCGGTCGGGTTTTGCACGCTTCTCATCGTACTTTGCGGGTCGGGCTGCACCGGTACGTGTCGGTCGGAATTAATTCCGGCTCCGAGTCGGTCGGTACGTTTTCCGGCCGGAATCGGAATCGACCCCTCAGAGGGAAAGTGTAGTTGAGCGCCTGGTAGCATCAACCAGATGTCCTTGGAACTAAATCAGGAGCTATTTAGAGCTGCAATGCATCAATGCGCTAGAGTACTTTAATTGATTTGATAGTAGCACCGTCTCTCACATTCCGCAAAAGAGAGATGGTAGATATGCTTGCCACAAATAGAGTCCTTGAAATGGAAGTAAAAAGAGACAGCTCAGATAATGTGTTTTAGAGTATGTGCTTCCTTCTATCTCGTGTCAAGCACCACGATGATGCTGAGAACTGAGGCCCTTGAGAAGGCAGAAAGTATGCATTCATGCATTCATTCGTTTTAAGTACAAACTGAGAACGTGTGAGTGTAAATCAGGCAATTTCTAGACTATTTCATTTATTTTGAGATAGAAAATAAAATAAAAGTCTTTATAGTAACAAACAGGACGAGGGTTGCCTTCAGGGATGTTTATTTTGTGTAGCATGATTTTATGCCGAATGTATTGATCGAACGTTCTGTTTTCAATGTATAATGTATTGTGTTTATTTATCTTCAGGATCCAAATAAACTATCTTGGCTACGTCACTGATTTATTTGCCAACATATTTACATTTTCATACAGCTATTTTGTATGAGAGGAGAAGATGGTTGTAGCAATCTGTTATCTTCACAAAGCGTAAAATGCATTTCGGCTTGGCCCCTCAGTTGGAGACTCCTTCCCTTTTGTGTGGCCATTCGCCCCGTGTCCCAGAATAAGTTATACAAGTTGTGTAGTTATTATTCAAAGGCACGGGGGTTGACAGGTAATCATAAAATGCCGTAATTAAAGGAATGACTGTTCGGAAGGCGTGCAGATAACAAGGACTTGAGGTACGTGTGACACAACGTTTCGAGATTGCTAAACGAGTCACATCGCCGCCTGTCATCTTTCACGGGGGCTGGCAGGTAAAGTCAAACTGCTTCCCCGGGGAGATTAAGGATTGATTAAAGTCTTTGTACTCGGGGGACAGAGATGTGAATTAACATTTGCATTATTTGTCAAATACTAAAGATCTCCGGTGTGATTTCAGTACCACACTGAAAGTCAACACTGCAGAACGGATCTAATTTTAATATGTTCCCCATAGCAATCTTTTTTTAAATATCTTTTTATTGCCATTTGGTTATTTATACTAGTACAATGCACCCCAGACCAGGCCATTTTCACATGTTAGCAATCTGTTGAGAGTGTAAGGAAATATTGCAGATATTTGGTAACAGCTGTCATACACACAAACATACATTCGTGCAGTGTACATTCCCAGATCTCTGGGGTCTGCGTAGCAGTTTGCAGTTTGGTGTCCCTTCTCATCTCTCCTGAGCAATCTTTGGGCTTTTTTTATTTCCACAGACAACGGCAGACTTTCTGTATTAGAAAACTGAAACAACTGGTCCCCAATCCTTAAATCAGCCCCGGTCTTATTGTAATGTTGACCTTAAGCAATGCATTTGTTTGCATAGGAGAGGAGACCTAGTTCAGTTTTATGCAGATATCAGGTTTTTTAAGGTCAAATTACCAGGTGATATGTGAGGGGGCACAAGCGTTAATGCATCTCTTAGTAAAGAACAAATTGACAGGAGTGGGCAATTGGTATTGGGTGTTACACAAGTACTTTATTTAATCTCGCTTTGGTTCCTGCATTTTTGGATAAAGTTTATAAAACGGCTTATTGCAAGATAACAACAGGGAAATGGCAATATATTTCAGAGTGGGTTATAAATCCGCGTGGGCTGCTAATTTTAAAAGAATGGGGCATATTAGCAAGGGCACTATCGCCGCTTTAGCGGCACTTTTTGCCGCTAAACCGGCGATATTCTTATCGCCCTATCAGCAAACTGTCTCTAACAGCAGTGAGCGACAGTTTTCGGGCATTAGCGCCCGTGTTTTTACCGCTTTGCATGTCAGCGATATTTATCGCTAATGACATGCAAAGTGGGCGTTCCCGACGAACAAACCTGGGAAACACCCGCTAACAGGCCTATCGCCTATTAGCAAGGTGGCCATGGCCCCAGTTAGCGACGTGAAAAGTCGCGCTAACCGGGGTCATCGCCATTTATTTAACACCTGCAATTAGCAGGTGTTAGCCATATCTAACATGGGGGTGGATTATGCTGATACGACCGCAGGGTCGTATCAGCAAGGTTATCGCCGCTTTCCATGAAACATCGCTGGAAAACCAGCGATGTTTCATGGAAAACACCGCTATGGCTGGAATAATTATCGCCATAGCGCTAAATGTCGCTAATACAGCGTTAGCATGGCAAATTATTCCGACGATAGCCGGCGATAAAAAAGTGCTCGCTAAACACGCTTTGCGATGTTTAGCGCACTTTTTAGATAATATGCCCCAATGTCTTTTTGGTCAAGATGGTTAGCATATTATATCCATGGTACTCTGCATAGGCTGTTTCAGGCAATCTCTGATCAATAGTCTCACTGCCAGCTAAATGATACAGGGGATTGTTTACATTTGTTTTTACATGTCCTGCGCTCTGTCAATTCTGGAATAAGTTCTTTCAAGAGCTAAGTAAATGTGCTCATCTGGCGATAGTGCCAGAAGCTACTTTAGTATTATTAGGCTCATCCTACGCTATTAGTAAGCATTTACAATATTTTATTTTAATTGCTATTTCGGTTGCACACTCCTTGATATTACAGTATTGGAGATTGAAAAATATCCTAGCCCTTGAACTTTGGAATGCTAAAATGAAGAGGGCGCAAGTCTTTGAGGAGTTGGGAGTTTGCCGAAGGTGGAGAGGTGTGGTGCTGCGGCCAGGGCAGCTGATTTCGGAGCACAGGGCTCACGGTTCGATGCCCTGCTCCGGTGGCAGCTCAGCACCATGGGACTCTGGGCAATAGCTCCCTTAATTTCCACGACGGCCCCCAGCGCCTTGAGACCCGTAAGGGTGAGTAGTTTGCACTTTACAAATACGGATTTATTTATTTAGCAATTTGCAACGTATTCGCATCTGTGAGCACAATTTATTTCCATGAACAGGTTTTTTGAATCAGTAATTTAAGTGTCTCCTTGTTAGAATGGGGAGCCACTTATTGGCAGTGGTATACACCTTGTCCAAGTAGGGACCCTTCCTTCTCATCAGGATGAGTAAAGTACAAATCGAAGTTTGCCTGTGCTCACCCTCTGGTAGCTTGGCACCAATCAGTCAGGCTAAACTACAGAGGCAATGTGTAAAGCATTTGTATATAACTGACAGTGACACACTGAAAACACCACAAATGGACACCACACCAGTTTAGAAAATAAAGTATCTTTATCTAAACCAAACAAGACCAAAACTACAAGAATCCAACATACAGTACTCAAAATATGACTTTTAAAAAGTAAAAACAGTTCTGTTCATAGGAAACTATGGATGTGTCACTTTTTGTGCAAAGTACCTGGGATGTGTCAAAATCACAAGACAAGCAGGCGCAGGGACGGTTATGCGTCGGTTCCTTGCACCAAGGGAGGGGATGCATCAGTTCCTTACTGCCACGCAGGGAAGGTGATGCATCGGTTCCTTACTGGAGAGGAGGTGATGCACCGGTTTCTTACTGTGCTGGTAGGTGATGCGTCGGTTTCTTACAGCAGCCCCAGCGCTGATGTAGATTTGGTGCACAGGTACCATGCATGTAATCCAGACGCGCTGGAGGTTGATGCGGCCACGGTCACACAGGCGCTGCGTTGATTTCTTCAGCCGCAGTTCCATGAAGCGTCAATTTTTTAGCTGCACAGTAGGGCCTGCGTCGGGGCAGTGATCTAGGACTTTGGAGATCGGTGCACAGGACTCGGCATGCAGCGGTTTTTCTGCCCGCAGACAGGCGCTGCATCGATTCTTCGGCCGCAAGGAGGATGTGCATCGGAATTTTGTCCTGCACAGCGGTGCAGAGATGGATAAAACAGCCGCATGAAGGGCGAAGCGTCAATTTTGATGGTTTCTTCAGTTCTTCACAGCTTTCTGTAGCAGGAGCAACCTCCAGGGGCCCAGGACTGGACTTGGTACCCCCTAGCAGGTCAGAACTCCTAGCAGTGGACTTCAAGGAATCTGTAGCTGAAGTCTTTGTGTCCGTGAGACTTCAGAACAAGAGGCAAGCATACACAAGCCCTTGGAGATTCTTCTCAAGCAGGTTTCACAGCAAAGTCACAGCAAAGTCGTCTTTGTCTCTCCTTGGCAGAAGCTGCAACTGCAGGCCAACCCAGCAAAGCAGCACACAGCAAAGGGGCAGTACTCCTCACAGCTCTTCCTCCTTGGCAGAGGTTTCTCTTGATTCCAGAAGTAATCTAAAGTTTTGGAATTTTTAGGTATAATGCTTACACCCCTTTTCCCTTTTTATGTCTTTGTTCAGAAAGTCTTGCTTGCTCATTAAAACCAGTTCTGTCCTCGCTGGTCCAGCCACACTACAGGGGGTGGAGACAGCATTGTGCAGGGCAGCCACAGCCTATTCAGGTGCTAGTGACAACTCAAACCACCACTCTAGCCGAAGGATGGCTCATCAGCATATGCAGGGCACACCTCATCTTCCTTTGTGTGAGTGTCTGGAGTGAATGCACAAACAGGCCCCTGTCAACCTAAAACCAGACGTTGATTCCACAGGCAGGCAGAAGCACAGGATGGTTAAGCAAGAAAATGTCCACTTTCTGAAAGTGCCATTTTCAAACATGCAATTCATAAACCACCTTTACTAAAAGATGTGTTATTAAATTCTGAGCTCAGGGAGTCCTAGCTATTCCCAATTGAAAGTTACACTTGTAAAATGTTACAAGGCAGCTCCAATAATCACCTTTGGGAAAGACAGCCTTTCAATAGTGAAAAACGAAATGCACAGTATTTGACTATCAGGGCATGTAAAATACACCACTACATGCCCTACCTTTTACACACACTGCACCCTGCCCATGGGGCTACCTTGGGTCTAACTTAGGGGTGACTCACATGTAAGAAAAGGGAAGGTTAGGGCCTGGCAAGTGGGTGCACTTGCCAGGTCGACAGGGCAGTTTAAAACTGCACATGCAGACACTGCAGTGGCATGTCTGAGACACATTTTAAAGGCTACTTGTGTAAGTGGCACAATCAGTGCTGCAGGCCCACTAGTAACATTTGATTTGCAGGCCCTGGGCACACACAGTGCACTTTACTGGGGACTTATCAGTAAATCAAATATGCCAGTCATGAATAACCAATCATAATCACAATTTACACAGGGCGCACTTGCACTTTGGCACTGATAAGCAGTGACAAAGTGCCCAGAGTACCTAAACCAGCAAAAATAAAATCCAGCACACAGTCAAAAATACAGGCGGTAGAGGCAAAAAGTCAGGGGAAACTACACCAAGGATGCTCTGTCTAATACTCCTCATGATTTCCAGGACTCCGATGTCTTATTTTATAGCACATTGGTACTTTAGGTGCTTTTTTTCTTACTCTAGGGGCTCTAGGTTCAATTGCTTTTACAATCAGTAGCAGAACTACTTGAAATAGTCAATAATGCACTTTTTTAAGGAGCCAGTAAATATGTGTGTTTGTGCCCAATTTTATAACATTTTTGCACTTTATTATAGAGTGTTCTAGGTCTAATAGGAAAACACTAAGAGTTAGCTTTATTAGGAAATAGTGATGACTCCTTGGTGGTTTACAGTAGACGAGTTATTCCAGGATTGCGCTCGCTTAAGGTTTACATTCATTAGCAAAATGACTCAAATTAGTCACCAAAGCACTTTATTAATGAGTAGTAACTCTATGTGCTATAGCATTTTCGTATTGTACTATTTATTGTTCAATGTGTAATAGGAGATGGATTAGAATTAACTTTGCTAAGGGATATTGATGTATTTCTAATTGTTTGGAATCAAAACCTTTAGGGGATGGGCTATTTCATAAATAGATATTGGTTAAGGTTTTTGTCAATCCTGCATATTCATGATGTTTTCAATGGCACAGCAATATAGCACTTTACTTTCTTGTGCGGTTTTAGGTAGGAGGGAGGCGATATCAAGGATTTGCTTCTAAAATCAATTGCATTTGATAGAAAGTTCTCATACTTAGCCTCATTACGATGCCGATGGGACCGGCTTCTACGGTCCTGTCGGAGGTGGTCGGACCGCCGTAGTCTCATTAGAAGCGGTCGCTCCAACCGCCGGATTGCAATGCTTACGAATACACAGACATCCAACCACTGCAGTCCTTCCGACTCCGCCAGGAAATGTCGACATGCGGTGGTGTCGGAAAGGACTAATGGAGCCAGTCGGAGAGCGGACCGCCTTATGAACCGCCCGCCCAATTATGATGCGCCTTTCCGACGAGCTGACCATGGGGGTCCAACCACCCCATCAGAGCTGGCGAAAAGGGAGGGATAGAAGGGCGAAACTCACCTGTATACAGCTCCTCACGTCTTGTGCCACCATGGAGCCTATCGTACATGTCCTGCCGCTGTTGTACCTGCTCGGTGATGCCAAAAATAAACACCATCATGGAGGCAACCACCGGTAAGTCTCACACCTACCCATGTACATGGAGTCCTTAGCAAATTGATGCACCACCATGGAAAAGCAGGTGCGTAGCTTGCTCAGTATGAGTGGGATGTGTGAGCAACAGGTTTCCAAGTCATCACACTTGGACATCTTGCCAATACATATTTCATGAGAAGCAGGGCCTGAGGGGGCCTGAAGGAACAGTGGAAAGAGCGAGTAGTGAGGGTTGTGTAGCAGGGCTTAAAATGGTCCAAGGTCTGTCAGTGGATAGCACCTGAAGGTCAAAAAAGCAGATGCAGAGATGGGTTCCATTGGACTCTCCATATTTGCAGTCATCCTCAGTGTGTGAATTAAATTCAACTCTGCAGTAGTCGCCTTCTACTGCCGCAGATGTAACTTCAAAGAGACTCGTAATACCCCATTCCCAGTGTTGTCACGTCAGAACTGAAGCATTATCATAGTATTATGCAATGAAGTCACAGTTGTTTCTCCAATAACTAATGTAATTAACAACCATTGGCAAATCCATTACTCTAGGCTTCTTGTAGGTGCAATGTAACTTGTTGTATCAGATAACTTGATGTGGTGCAATGACAGAAGTAGGAATATATTGTTTGTGTGGGACAATTGCCAATCACAGATGTGCAGCTTACATGCTTGTAAGCCACGCCCTTATGTACATCAGCCATGCCCCTGTGAGAGCCCCCCCACAGTATAGTCATCCCACTCAAAGTCCTCTTGTGGAGAAGACGAAAAACACAATGAAACACAAAATTCACAACACTGTACACGTCCACCACAATATAGAAGACAGAGAACGTGTGTATATGTCAGTGTGGGCAGATCAAACATCCCTGTGAAAATCTGAAGACACTGCACGTCACCTGAGTGAAAGCACTCCTAGCCAACTTTGTCCCACACGATACATCAATTGTTTGGTTGTGACAATACATAACCCCCTGAAGCCACAACATCGTGGAAAAGGATAGGGGCGTTGTATCCCTGGTCGAAACATATATTGTGGGTCCTTGTATGCAACATCACAGAATATATGTTTCCATCACATATGAATGATTTCCTCTGTGTCCAGGTCAGTGACAATGTACAGGCACACTCTCACAAACTCTCCATGTATGAACAGCTCAGAAGCTTGTGTAATGATGTGTGCAATAAACAGTGTCACAAAATAGCACCTCCTCATGAACAACATAGCTATCATCTTCTGTGACACCCTCACATTGTTCATAAGCTAGGTCATGTTGAGACATCGAACATACATCAGTATGGATGTCTGAGGAAAATGAAACACAGCTCCACTACTAAAGCACTGTAATGGGCCTTCAAACATCAGCCACATGAAAAAGGAAAGTCTGCTAAATGGGATTCCCACAAACCACGGTCTCATACATTTAAAGGCCACAATGTAAAGACTCCTTGCTGATTTGGGTTACCTAAACCAGAGGGACTCCTGGAAGGCAACGGCCCGAGGCCACGGTCCATATTGCACCTTCTTCAATGTCTTCATGTGCACAGGACCTGTGGCATGAGGCATATCAGGGACAACCAATATTGTCACAAAGTGGCATGCACATGTGGCTAATGTGTAAGTGCAAGTCCTGAAAGAAAACACTGTAGCAACAGCAGTTGTCAGACACCGATTAAAAGTATGTCGAAAGAACACACATGAAAAAGGGTACATGTGCATCCAAAGTACCAATTAGGTATGACAATACAACACCTCACATGTGTGGAGAAACAAATACCTACTTTGCACTCATTAAACACATATCCACCCTACATCTCAGGTACTACAGCAAGCCGAAAGACGTGGACATTGGCCAAGTCAAGCTGCAATACTTACCATAGAAGATCCCATCCAATGCAATGTCATCCCCAATTGGAATTCATCCCACATATACATCCATTGAACATTGACCCTCGCCCTCTGTAACACCATAACTTGTCCCAAGGTCTGACCATACTTAAACTGAAAATGGATCAGCTATTATGGTCAAACAAACACAGCTGTAGTCACACATCCCAAACAACAAGTAGCATCAGTAGCAATGGCCGGACAAAGGTTACTAAACAAAGCAAGTTGTTTATTGTGGAGTATAATTTGGGATCAAAAAACGAAGGCCAATGGCCAGTCCAAAATTCAGGATGTGATCCAGAACACATCTGTGCCACCTAACTTGCCAACCAGAACACTGCAAGGGAAACCTCCCCAGGAAAGGGCATCTAGTGCGCAATCCAGGCACCTGACCGATGTTATTTGGGTGCGCTGGGGTTGG
The DNA here is from genome assembly GCA_963921515.1 of Calotriton arnoldi. NCBI lineage: Eukaryota > Metazoa > Chordata > Amphibia > Caudata > Salamandridae > Calotriton > Calotriton arnoldi. Next base: position 1,029,889 of record CAWUFW010006761.1, read on the forward strand.
GATCGGGAGGGCTGGGTTGATCCTTGGGAGGGCTGGGCTCAGGATTTGGAGGGATGGGTTGGTCTGTGGGAGGGCTAGGATCAGGTTTGGGAGGGCTGGGATCGACCATGCAGGGTATTCGGTAAGCATGAACGGTAGTGATGTGTATAGGGAGGGTGGGAGCAGTTTTTTTTGTTTTTTCTTTGGCCTTAGAAGAATTGCAGGGGGGTGGGGAAGAGGTCCTTTGGGTTCTGGGAGGGAATGGTTGGGTTTATGGATGGGTGGTCTTCCTTTTTTATGGCCTTGTGGTGTAGGGAGGGTTTTAGTAGGGGGGCAAGTGTTCTTGGGGTGGACTTGGAAGTGGAAGGGTAGGGCAGGGGTGGGAAAGAAGTTGGTTTGGGAGGTGAGGCAGCTGTGGCAGGGAAGAGGTCAAGGGAAAACATGGTAAATTCTTTGGGAGATCGGAGAGGAGGTAAGGCAAGGGGTGTGTGTTGGGGGTAGAGAGATATGAAGTCTGAGGTGTGGGTGTGGTGTCTGGGTGTGTGATGTTGGTAGTGGCTGGGTCTTGTGGTGTGGGTGTGGTGTCTGGGTGAGGGATGTTGGTAGTGGCTGTGTCTGGTAGTGTGGTGTCTGGCAGTATAGGTGTAGTGGCTGTGACTGGTGGTGTGCTGCCTGGATGTATATGTGTAGTGGATATATGTGGGGTCATGGGTGTGGTGTCTGGGTGTATGTCACTGGATGCAGTGGTGAGAGGGTCAAGTGCCTGGTGAGTGGTTGTGTGCCAGTCTTTTTTCTTCTGTTTCTGTTGTTGTGTGCTGTGTGTGGATGTTGAGGTGCATGCGTGCTGATGGGTGCAGGTATGGGAATAGGGATTGTGGATGGGGAAGAGGCAGAAGGTGGGGTGGAAAGCTGGAATTGTTGGATGGCTGCTGTGAGTGTGGAAGCCAGAGCCTGAAAAGATCTCTGTAGGCCAGACATGTCAGCATGAATGCCTTCCAGGTACGACATCATCAGCATAAGCTGGTGGCTTTGCACCTGGATGCCATTCAGCTCTACAGTCTGACCCACCGAGATCTGCCTCAGGATGTCAATTACCTCCAAACTCAGGGAAGCAGGGGAGACAGGGGCAGGGGGTGAGGTGCGTGGGGCAAAGGAGACTCCCCCTTCTTCCCTAAGACAGCTGGCTGGAGAGCAGCAGGGAGGGCGGAGATGGAACGGACGTGGCGGACATGGATGTTGCGGACGCAGGTTCAGGGAAGTCCACCACCACCAGGGAGTGGCCACTGGAGCTCGACTCTGATGATGAAGATGACGATCAGTCTTCTAGCTCCTCCATGGCACTCCCATCACCCTCTGGGCCACTGGTTCCCTCTGTGTCACTGGTGCGATCGGAACCACTCTGACCAGCTGCTTCCCCCGGGTCTCGGCCCTGTCTTCTCCCTGCCCTGGGTTGATGCTGAAAGACTAGTAGAAATAAGGTCATTGCAATTGCGTGAACACACTGGGCAAACAGATCCTAACACAACACATTGCAAAATTGCATAGATCACAACATGTACAAGGATGACAACATTGGCTCCAACTGTGACATGAACACATGCATGAATGCTACATGACCTGTGCACAGTCCCACATAATGGTGTCACAACCACAGTCTTCTCCAACTGCATGTGTGACCTTGTCCCAAATCCACCCTCATGTGCGTAGCAGGAGATATCACCCTGTCAGCCTAGGCCCTTGTAGCATACCATTGTTGCCTTGTCATCAAATGGGATGGCCCCATGGATTGCATTACTACCTATCCACACAAGGCCCTGCAATCAGCAAATGGTGAGGTGTCCCTAACCCACAACATGTAGAACTGCTGGGCACCTGCTACAGCTAAGTTGCACTAGTTTGTGACTACCAAGAAGAAAGTGACATGGAAGTGACCATTCCACACTGTACACACTTCCCAAGTGACACTTTCACTTATGTCCACTGCCAGATGACGCAGTTGAAAGCTGCACATGAGTATCTTAGCTAGGTGTCACATGTAGTACAGAAGAGTAGAATGGAGACAATGTGGCTCCAACGTCTGTGAGATTTCAGCACAGAGAACCATTGTACATGAGTCTGCCTAGGAACATCCGCAGTCAAGATTGGTTCATGTGAGCACTCCTTTTACACATTGCAAATCTCAATGGAATGGAACTGTTTGCTTGGGAACATAAGGCCTCTGCCTAAACATGAGGTAGAAGTATGGGATCTCCTTTCCTCCAAACTCCCTGACATTTGCTTCCTAACCGAGACGTGGCTAAAACCAAGTTCCACCCCTGCCATAACAATAGCCCTACCAGAGGGTTATCGCATCTCAAGGTTAGATAGACCTATTAAGGTAGGAGGGGGTATAGCTATAGTATATAAGGACACCATTAAAATCACTATACTGGAGCAACTTAGCAACGACAGCATGGAAGTGTTAGTTTTTAGAATTGACTTACACCCACAACATTGTTGGAAAGGCGCTCTGGTTTACCGCCCTCCCGGGCCTATCCGCAAATTTACTGTCCAATTATTGGAACTAATTTCCCCGCACGCCATCTCTACAAAAAATGTCATCTTAGTGGGTGATTTTAATATGCATAGTGAAGACACCCTGAATCAGGAAGCCCTATCACTCTTAGCAGATTTACACTCCCTAGATTTAAATAAGATCAACGCGGCCCCACTCACCAAGCGGGACATATACTAGATCTCATTTTCACTAAATCACCGAACGTGCAATGTGGAGCTACGAGTCCTCTTACATGGACCGACCACTCACTGATCGAGTTCAAATTTAGGGGTCCCATGATATCTAATGCACAGCCCTCCACTCAAAGGAGCAGGCACAGACAGTGGCACAAAATCACGCCCGTTAACTTTCAAGATCTAACTCCCAACTCATGGAATCTCGATATGGAGAACATAGAGACTGGCCTAGCCCAATACAAATCCATCATAACAACGGCCATGGATCAATTAGCCCCACTAAAGCAGGGTATAAACTCAGGTAGGCGTTCTCAGTCAGCCTGGTTTTTTCCCAGTCTTAATACGGAGAAGAGTCTCTGCAGGAAATTGGAGCGACGTTGGCGTCTCTCCCATAATGCACTAGACAAAGCACACTATAAACTGGCTCTATCTAAATATCATAAAAATATAAAATATGCCCGAAAAACACATATTATCTCACTACTGGAGCAGGCTGGGAATGCTCCCAAAACTCTCTATTCGATACTTAAAACTTTTAATCGGGGCGTGGTTTCGGCGCCGCGTAAGATGGCCGCCTGAGCTTCGTGCTCCACCACACCGGGACGGGTTTGGAGCCGCGAGTGTGTTTTTGCGCACTCCTTGTCCACGGAAATCATCGCAGCCTGCACCGGAACATGCCGTGAGTCGAGTGAGGGGTTTAGAGAGTAAGTCGCATCGCGCTTCTCGTCATTCCCTGCTCAAGCAACTTTTCCTCTCTCGGCCGCCATTTTGATGTCGTGCTGCTGCTTCCTAATTAACCCCGTATGGGGCAGATGAAACCTCCTTTCTCTCTGGCATAAGTTATGATACGGCCACGCTAACACCTGCAGTATGGTTTTCCTCAGGACATTAAAAACATCGTAAGCTGAAAAAAAACAAAAAAAAAAACTTGTTTACCTTAATCTCCGTGGTCAGCATATTCTCCTCAGTGCTTCTACCAACGCTCTGCTTTTGAGCAATTTTTTGGACTTCTAACTTACTACAATGCCTGCTCAAATGCCCACAATGTTGCCTTGATATTGGGTGTTTACCTCTTCCTGACTAACTTCTCAGCGTTCATTACTTAACTGGATGTACTGAGTACAGTTTTGCCATTGCGGTTTTCCTGCGCCATTTTGTCATTGTATGCTTACGTCATTTCTCTTTGGAATCATTGTCTAAGCTTACTGTGGTTTGCTATTCTCTTTTGTGACAACATTTATTCAGCACGAGGCTCCCTTTTATTGTTCTGTCACCCACATATGGGCAGGCTACGCAAGCCACAGTTTGTTTTTGTTCATAAAACTTTCTGCACATCGTCATCTGCGCAATCTTCGACTTCTTCATCAGCGATTCCTTCTTCCACTGCAGGTATGGCTGGAGTATCTTCTGCTCGTTCCCAAGCATCGCAGTCGACGCCTCATAAATTGTCTCCTCCTACTTCCACTCCTAAAAGACTGAAACAAGATCCTCCATCTCTTGATAAATCGCCTCCTACTATTTCTCTGGAACTGTTATTGGAGGAAATCCGCGCCTTACGCCCGTTTGTGGAAGAAACAAATAGTAAGATGCAACATTTGGAAGAAAAATGGTCTTCAATGGAGAGCAGAGTTTCTACATTAGAGCAACAACTTTCGTCGACCCAGGATGATTCTCAAAGACTTTCCTCTCTTGAAACGGAAGTCCGCAAGCTTCAACAGCACACTGAGGACTTGGAAAATCGTAATAGGAGGAATAATTTGCGTGTCTATGGTTTGCCGGAATCTTTGGAAGGTGAAGATTCAGTCACCTTTTTCTCTTCCTTTCTGCCAAAATTACTTGAGATGCCTTCTTCAACAATGCTGAGCATTCAGAGAGCCCATAGACTTGGTCCACGTCCTTCACTCTCTTCTCCCTCGGTCAAACCCCGGGGAGTCATTATTCTCTTCCTGAAATTCACTGACCTGCTCTCGGTTCTTTCTGCAGCTAGGGCAAAACGGCAAATTTCTTGGCTAGGTCAGAGAGTCTTTCTTTCTCAGGATGTTTCCAATGTTACAGCTGCCAGACGGAAAGAGTTTCTTAATCTCCGTCCTCCTCTTCGCTCAATGGGTGCTCGCTATGGACTTTTTCACCCCTGCATCTTTAAAGTTACTTTTCAAAATCGAACCTTGTCCTTTCAAGAACCTGCAGAGCTCAAGAAGTTTATCCATTCTCATTCTTCGACCATCATGGATACCTCTAATCCTCCTACGGGATGATATGTTCTACTCACGCTAACAGGACTCGCATTGTTATTGCAATGTTAATATATGAGTCATCTTTGTCTTTATTTGTTCCTGGTTCAGCTTTCCCTGTCTGTTATCTGGATTGACATGTTTCTATTCTTATTCCTATTATTTATCTCTGTTATTATATTATATCTATTACCTTCAATTTCTTTATATCCTCGTTTCCTTTTCTCATGTTATAATTGATTGTCCTTCTTCTCCTATTGTTTCACATGACGTATTACTTTCTGTTATTTTCTTCCCCACTATTATTCTTCTTCTATCCTACTGGCCATCTCTATAGTTCATATTTGTTATTGTCCGTGCTCTCAGTTTGCTTTGACATATGTTCTCCATTTATTCCTTACTATCTTCATACCTTCTTAATTTCCCTTTTTCTTATCTTCATACAGGTTCGTTTGTCATGTTTATAGTTGTTTGATCCGTCTGCACTTTCTTACGTGTTCTGGTGTGGTTTGGACTCCCTGATTCGGGTGTCCCGTCTTCCGTTCGTCGCCATTGCCCCAGCCTTCTTTTGTTCCCGTCCCCTCAGGTATGTTCCTCTCAGTCGTCCTTTATGGATATGTACTGTCTCTCCTTACTGCTGTCCTTGCTTCCTTCCTCCCCTTTTTCTTCCCTAATTTTCATTCCCTATTCTGTACCTTTTTCTTCCTTCATATTTCTATTTAATGCATATTTGGTTCAGTATAAAGCTTTACTGTTTTTACATTCAGAGTTATTTCCTGGAATGTGAAAGGTTTTAATAATCCTATTAAGAGACAGAGAATCCTTTCGCACCTCGCCTCTTATAACCCTGATCTAGTACTTTTGCAAGAGACCCACCTAACTGAAAATGAAGCGTTAAAATTAAAAAGGGGCTGGGTGGGTACAGTATTATTCTCCCCTTCTACTAATAAAAAAATGGTGTCATTACTCTATGTCATAAGAAACTGATCTGCAAGGCTTTATCTCAAGAAATTGATACTGAAGGTAGATGGTTACTGGTTAAACTATTAATTAATAATGTTCCGTTAACCGTATTTAATGTTTATGGTCCTACACATCCTGACTGTTCCTTTTGGCCTGTTGTTACGCAAAAATGTGTTCAATTTCAGGAGGATTTTTTCATATTAGGAGGTGACTGCAACCAAGTTATAGACCCATTTCTTGATCGTCAATCTCAAGCTCGTTTTATTTCCACCAAGACCCACAAACATTTTCTCGACACTATTTCTCAAGCACATCTCATTGATTCGTGGAGACTCTCACACCCTGACTCTTTGGACTTCTCTTTTTCTCTCCTCCCCACGCTTCTCTTTCCCGCTTGGACTATATCTTTCTTTCTCAATCCTTATCCCAAAATCTCCTCTCTTCCTCTATTGAACCTATTGTTATCTCTGACCATGCCCCAATAGTAACTGACCTAGATTTGCTCCCTCCACATCCCAAACCATCTCGTTGGCGCTTTAATAACTCTCTCCTCTTAGATCCTCTTTTCTCCTCTTCCTTTCGCTCATTTGCAACTGAATTCTTTGATCTTAATTGTGCGCCCAACTCACTTCCACATATCATATGGGACTCCTTTAAAGCTACTGCAAGAGGATTTATCATTGATTTCGTCTCAAAAAAGAAGAAACGCTTTCTCCAGCAACGTAAAACTACCTTGGCACATATCAAGCTTTTAGAGCACAAATTTTACACTTCCCCGAAGCATTCTGTTCTACCAGAACTCATCCAAGCTAAATTTGCTTTTAATAAAACTACTACTGATAATGCGTCCTCTGTGCTTTTGCGTAGTAGCGCTCGCTATTATGGTGGTCGTAACAAAGCAGGGAAGCTTTTGGCTAATTATCTCAAAACACGTAAAGATCGTACCCTCATAGACGCTATATTTTCCTCCAACGACTCTCTTTTACACAAAGATCAGGAAATACTTAATGAATTCAAATTCTTCTATCAAAACCTTTACACTCCTGAATCTCCTCCTTCTTCTTCTAGCATTCAGGAATATCTTGAGAAAATTCCTCCCCCCCCTCATCCCATCTTAATCTTCTTTCTCTTGAATCGGACTTGTCCCTTACAGAACTATCCAATGCCCTAAATTCTCTCACTAAAGGGAGACTCCTGGCCCAGATGGCTTTTCTGTTGAATTTTATTTACACTTCTCAGATTTTTTACTGCCAAAACTTCTTGCACTTTTTCATTCCTTTTTTTAGCTGGTAGGACGGAGGGTACTTTTCAGGAAGCAACAATTTGTTTGATTCATAAAGAAGGTCGAGATCCTAAATATTGCAAGAATTATCGCCCAATATCTTTGGTAAATGTTGATTATAAGTTGTTTGCTAAACTGCTTGCTTTACGTCTAGACCCTCTCATGCCCCACCTTATTGGGAAAGAACAGTGTGGGTTTGTCAAAGGTAGGCACACTTCTGATAATTCTCGACTTTTCCTTAATGTCCTAAACAAAATTCCCTCTATCTCTACTTCTCTAGCGGCTATCTCAGTTGATGCTGAGAAGGCTTTTGATAGAGTGGACTGGTCCTTCTTATTTGCCTCATTACAGTGGCATGGATTTGGTCCTAAATTAATCTCACTTATCTCTCTTTTGTATTCTTCCCCTAGAGCCTCAGTATTAGTTAATGGTTCTATTTCATCCCATTTCCCTCTTCAACGCGGAGTTCGTCAAGGTTGCCCTTTATCCCCTCTTCTTTTTGTCCTAGCTCTTGAACCATTTTTGTCTTCTATTCGTAACAATGACTCCATTTCTGGTTTTTCTTTTGGGGACCAACAACTTAAACTTTCCGCATATGCGGATGATATCCTTTTATTTATTTCTGATCCTGACACCTCTGTCTCTTCTTTGCTTCATGAATTTGACTCCTTTTCCAAGGTCTCTGGTTACAAGATTAATTCGGACAAAACAGAAATCCTTCCCCTTACAAAATTTTGCTTTCCCCACTCTTTTTCGTCCACCGGTTTTGCCTGGAATGCTTCAAAAATTAAATACTTAGGTGTATGGTTTTCCAACTCTATTGCTTCTTCGATTAAGTTAAACATGTCTGCTGTTCTGTCTCGTATTGATAAATTACTCTCTTCCTGGAATCCCTTTTTCTTTCTTGGTGGGGTCGATTAGATTCAATTAAAATGATGATTGCCCCTATTTTAATTTATATACTCTCTATGCTTCCCGTCCACATCCCCGCCATATACATGAAACGCATTGATTCTTGTCTTTCTAAATTTCTTTGGAAGAATAAAAAAGCTAGAATTGCCCTTTCCTCTCTTCGTAAGACTAGATCTAATGGTGGCGTGAACTTTCCAGATTTTCGCCTTTATCATAAATCCTTTTCTCTTCGTCAAGCATCGAAATGGCTCGTAGCGGAGCACTCTCCTTTTACTCTTCTTTGGCTATCCATTGAGCAAACTTTATTACTACCATTCTCTCTCAAGGAAGTAATAGCTTTTTCCGTTAAAACTTCTCATACATCCTTCCCCCTGTTTAGACATACTTGTTCCCTTCTGAAGCCTTTAGTTTTGCCTAATCCTCTTTCTCGTGATGACTTCTTGGATTCTCCTATTTGGCACAATTCTCTTATTCTTCTCAATAACAGGCCCATTTTCTGGAATTCTTGGAGGGCAAAGAATATCATTTGGGTTAAACAACTTTTCAATGGCCTTTCGCCATGCTCTTTTCCCGAATTTCAAGCTTTATTCCACTGTCCCCGTTCCTTCTTACAGAGGTTTACCACTCTTATGGCAATTATTCTAGATCTATACTATTCTCTTCCCCCCTCATCTCCGACTGAAGCCCAAAACTCCCTTCTTAAACTTCTTCTCTCATTACCCAAAGCTTCTCTTATATACAAATATTACTTAGCCCCCAATCCATATCGAGTCAAATCTAGGTTGGAACTTTCCTGGTAGTCTGATCTGGGATGTGAATGGACTATCTGCTTCTGGGACAAACTTTGGTCTAGATCTTTAAAAATCTCTCGCTCTGCCTCTCTTACTCAATCTATGTTTTTTCTCTATCATAGGCTTTATCTCACCCCTGTCTCTATTGCCCGCTTTTCTCCTGACTCAAATTCTAACTGTTGGACCTGTGGTTCTTCTGACGCTAACCTTATGCACCTTCTTTTTCTTTGCTCTTCGGTTTCCAATTTTTGGAGATCCGTTTGGTCCTATATTTCTAGTATCTTTAACCTCTCTATCTCTTACTCATCACCCCAATTGTTTACTGGAAGCCTCTCTGACTCTTTATCTATACCCTCTCATAATCATGGTCTTTTTGATCTCATGCTCGCTCTAGCCTTTCAACACATTACCCTCAACTGGAAAACACTCAATAATCTTTCCACGCGTCACTGGTGGAATAGCCTTTGCCACTTTCATAGACTTGATGTTGCCTTCGCCTCCTCCTGTAAACCCTCACTTAATAGAGAGCTTTTTGGTTGCCCCTTACAACTTATTTAGATCAGATTGTTTTTAAACATAGCTCCTCTCTCAATTCTGAAAATTTTAAACCTCCTTGAACACCTTCTCTCTGTTCTCTTTCCATACCATCCAAGTTAAGTTGATATATGTTGTTAATTGACCAATAGCTTGTTCACATTTCGTTGTGTTATGCAATGTATTATGCATTCTATTTATTTTTTATTATATATTAATATGTTGTATTTCCCCCTCCTCTTTCTTTCCCTCCCTCCACTTCTTCCCATCCCCTTTTCCATATAAAACCTTAAAATAGCTTTTATTTCTTTTATTGTACTAGCCATATATATTGTTATAACTGTTTCCTTATTCAAATCTGTTGCTGGTATTTTTTTGCCTACTTCTCTGTTTATTCAATAAAGCTTTTCAAACATAAAAAAAAAAACTTTTAATCACCCGGAGGCATGTAATAATGAGCTGGCACCATCGCAAGCCTTATGCGACAAAATAGCGATGCATTTCTCAAAGAAAATAGATTTGATCTACAACACAATCACCCGAGATGGAAGTGGCCAACTCAACGCATCTGTCGATATCTCACCCACTCGAGCCCCCTTCCAGAAGCTGGAATATTTCCCCTTGGTTACACCCGATGCAGTGGAGTCTCTACTCGCTACTGTTAAATCAGGCTCACCCCTTGATATAATCCCGGCCAGGACTACCACATTACTTTCCAAACAGCTGGCCATCCCCATTTGCTCCATTCTTAACCTTTCACTAAATAAAGGTTACGTTCCCGATGAGTGGAAGGCAGCACAAATCATCCCTATATGGAAGAATCTTAAGTCCCCTATGGATGATTTAACTAATTATTGCCCTATCTCACTGTTACCTCTCCTGAGCAAGTTGTTAGAAAAACATATTAATAAACATCTTTCAGACTTTGTCGAGGAATCTGGCTGCTTTGATCCATCTCAGTCTGGTTTCAGACCCAGACACAGAGCTGAGTCAGCCTTGATTGCCGTCACGGATAACATCAGACAGGCTCTGGACAAAGGACAGGCAGTTATACTAGTGCTGCTTGACTTGTCGGCGGCCTTAACACTGTCTCACATCAAACTTTGCTCAGGAGACTCAGTGAGATTGGGATACAAGGAACAGCCCTACAATGGATGACGAGTTTCCTCTCGCATAGAACCCAGACTGTCAATCTGGGCCCCTTCCGGTCTGAGACTACGAAACTAACCAAAGGAGTACCTCAGGGATCCTGTCTCAGTCCCACTTTATTTAACATCTATGTCGCTCCTTTGGCAGGTTTACTCAGGAAGCTAGGTTTTACACCCATTTCCTATGCTGATGATACTCAGCTCCTGCTATCCTTTGACAAACAAGATCCCAATGCCCAGTCCACCCTCTCAGAAGGTATGAAAACCACTGCCAGCTGGATGAGACAAAATTTCCTCCAGCTTAACGTGGGCAAAACGGAAATCATGCTGTTTGGTGACGCTCCTCCGAGATGGTTCCCGAGCTGGTGGCCTACAGAATTGGGACCTGCACCGGAACCCAAGACTGTGGTCAAAAATCTAGGGGTTCGATTGGACCAGACACTAATATGAAGGAGCAGGTTTCTACCACCATCGGCGCTGGCTTCCATACATTAGGTCTCTTGCGAAGAGTATTTCCTTTCCTCCCTCTGTCCACTCGCAAAACCTTGATCCAGGCACTAGTATTGAGTTGACTAGACTACTGCAATGCGTTGCTGATCTCAGCCAGCGACGCTTCACTGAATAAATTGCAAGTGGTCAAAACACCGCTGCAAGACTGGTCTCTAATGCTCCTGCTCTCACCCCCCTTCCATTGGTTGCCTGTACGGAAGCGAATCCGCTTATAGATCTGTTGCATTGTGCATAAAGTCCTAAGCGGCAAGGGCCCTAGTTAATTAGCAGATAAATTTAAAAAATATCAGCCTCCCAGGACACTACACTCAGGGACCAAATCTCTACTTGTGGTTCCTCGCTGCAAGAAGGTCCGGCTAGGTGGGAAAGCCTTTTTCCACTTAGCCCCCACCTTCTGGAACCAACTTCCAATTCATTTGCGGGAATGCTCTGACCTCCTGAGATTTCGCAAGCTCTTGAAGACCTCATTGTTCTAACTTACTCCCTGTTTCTGTCCAACTATGCAGTTAGCGAACGCGGAGATACCCCTTGGGGGTGATTCAGGCGCTTTATAAATCCTAAATCAAATCAAATGCCATTAGAGCACTGAAAGTACATGAGGCTTAGGAGATATCCAGTCGATAAAGAGGTCCTAATTGTGTCCAGAAGGGAAGGGAATTCACTGTACCTTCCATGTGTCGCAAACACAAATACCAATGGAGTTCTGAGTGCTGACACACACATATGACCCCACCATGTCAGCATATCACTCCCTGATGCATATCACCAGCCACAGAATGACCCTCCACAAATGCACATGTGCATCCCACCTGACTGAATACACTCTTCTCAGTGGAATGCAAGCTCACATTGCCTGAAAGTACTGGAAGTGCTCCAACCATGTGTGTCATTGCCTCAATATTTTGACCTGGCTAATGACATCCATCAATGCCATTGGGTATATGTGACTCACCCACCCATGTCTACCCGCCCCTGTTTGTGGTTACACCTGCTCTGTACCCCCATCACTGAATTATATTGTCATGGACACATTGGCCAACACATACAAATATGATGGAATCTAGTTGAAAACCTTGTAGACCCTCAGATCGTGTATGGAGCAGTTGTACATGTGACAGTACAACACGTAAAGATAAACATGCCAGAATGTAGGCATCAAAACAGATGGCACCAGTGGTGTTAGCCAGCTCACCATACTGTACATTACCCACTTCCCAAGAGGAAGTAGTGCACAGTGTCTGCCTACAGAATGCATTGTATGCAATGCCACAAGTGGTCCACCTTCAAATGAGACACAGTAGTGAGGGAGCATAACTTCAGACACAAGGATGACAAGTGGCTTGTTTGGGACCACTGTCACACATTACATCAAAAGATAATGTAAATTATCTGAGACATCAGGCAGCCATGTGGCCGTCCAACTATGGAAACTCAAATTTGACTGGACCCTGCTTAGTTGCTGGTCACATGGACAATAGTCTACGGTTAACACCATGTACCTACTACCAGACCTACACATACAACAACACTCCCATTGTGTGGGACATGAGTCATTTTCAAGCTTGAAGGGGTAATAGCTGCCTGTAACAAAAGATAGTTGGACATGCATAATGTTTCACTCAGGTCAATACTCACCCCCTCCTTGCTGCTGTTGGGCTCTCAACTGCCCATCAAGGTCCGGATATGCCACCGCCAGTATGCGAGCCATTAGAGGGCCAGGGTCTGGTGTGTGCCCCTTCTGCCTGGGGAGGACATCCTCAGCTGGACCTCCATGATCTTATGGGTCAAGCGTCCTAGGTCCTCCCATCTTTTTCTGCAGTGAACACTGCGCCGACGAGCGACCCCCAGGGTCAGCACCTTCCGGGCAATAGCTTTCCAGATGGCCACCTTCTGATAGGCTTTGACCTGTATGGATACAATAGCTGAAGAGACTGAGTGAACATGCAAGATATAGGTTATCTGCTAGGTTTACACAGAGGTTGTAGACAGTTAGCATAACCTTCGATCGATAGTGCACACACTATATGTATAAGGTGCACATGCTGAGCACCACAAAAAACATTACTACTCCACACTGTTGAAGTCATCTGAGGACTACCCTCAATCCTGATTATGTATATAGTGACTAGGCCAGCCCAATGGGTCACACAAAATGTTCTCTGAAATGAGTTATAATGTGACACAGCACACCATTGTGTGCTCCTAAAGGGTACAGTACTAGCGCATCAAAGGACAGACACCAGAACAGTCTTGGCAAATGACATTACTCAAACAGTCCAAAATATCACTGCTACCCTTGCATTGACTACATTCCAAGCTTTGGGTCACAATGAAAGGGCAGGCATGTGTGTCACTGAGAGCTCCCACTCTGTGGATCAGTGGGCATGTGATTTACTCATTTGGACATCAGACTATGTCTGCATGTGTTTGTGTCGGAAGTCCTGGCATCACAGAACACCCTGTATGTCATATGTGGCAGTGTATATGGGAACAACATTAACATACCATTGTACATACTGCCTGACTGGTCATTCTTACACAGCTGGTGATGCACTTCTGAGCTGCACTGCAGAGGTAACCAACTATCTGCAGTGTACATGCTTCACATGAGCAATGTTGTTGTACAATGCTAGCATCACTCATAGGACAGTAAAATCTCAGACATATGGGAATAAGGTGCTTGTCCCAAGGCAACAACATATAGTGAAATGGGTCCATGGACAGTGGTCTCGGTTCAGGGGAAGTCATCATGCACCATACCAACTGTAGTAATACTAGGTGCATTTTGGCCTATTCATTGTAATGTGACACTAATTTAGGCTACATCGTAGGATCAACAGATCTACAGGGAGAGTACTCTGTGCATCAGTTCCATAGCCGCTTTATCTCAGCTCCAGGCTGGGCCATGGACCATACAGGGCACTACTCAATGTCAGGGTTTTCTCTCTGAAGGCTGAGCACACGGTTCCCACATGATCATCATATGCCCATATTTTCCATACATAACAGTACATCATTTGGCCATCCTATATATGACATGACCATTGTGGGTCACTCCGTAGGGTCTGTGAGGTGTTGGTATCTCCCAGAAAACAGTTTTGTGAGGTCTCGTGTATTGAGTGATATGAGGGACTGTACACATATCTCACATTATCCTCACATGCTACTTACATGAAACATACACATTTTAGGGTGTAAGCCTGTACAATTTTTAGCGCATCTGCATTGAACTGAAGCAGGCGAGAGAACCTAATATAGCGGCAGACACTTGGAAAGGACACTTTAAGGCCCTCCACACTATGCCGGAGGCTGAGGGAACCACCACAGCTCTAGTAATCACCCCACAGCAGAATACCCATAGAGAAGCCCCCGAGATTACTCTGACTGAAATAGTTTGAGCTATAAGTAAAATAGCCCCGTCTAAAGCACCTGGGCTAGACAAGTTACCAGTCGACCTCTTTGTGCAGAACCAACAATCTGGGGCCCTTACTTGTGGGTCTTATTTAATGCTATACTGCAGGGAATGGCGATACCTGCAACATGGGCTGGAGCTGAAATTCTCCCAGTATACAAAAATGGTTCACCACTTTTGCCTGTTAATTTCAGACCCATCAGCTTTATTGATGTAACTCAGAAGATCTCTGCCCATGTACTGTTGGACCACCTCCAGACCTGGAAGGACGGACACAAAATCTTGAGCCCATTCCAAGCCGGCTTTAGGAAAAACACCTCCAATATTGACCAAATATTTAGGCTCCAACTTCTTTATTGGAAAAACGGTGTCTATAGAGGGTGGCAGCCTCTATTTAATTTTTGTGGATTTAAAAACAGCATTTGACCTGGTACCTAGAGACAAATTATGGTCTGTATTAAGTGATCTTGGGTTATCTCTGCCACATGCTTAGGTGATTGCATGAAGGCAATTATGCCCAAATCAGGTATGGAAAATATGGTGAACTCACTACACCATTAGCAGTTAACAGAGGGAGGTGTCAGACAAGGAGATATGCTTGCACCTACCCTGTTTTGTCTATATATTAATACATTGGTTGATAGATTGAATAAGGAGAAGGACATACATGCTCCAAGGATAGCGCATAGCAAAGTGCTGGCAATGATTTTTGCCAATGACACACTCCTGCTTGGGTATCCAGAGGATCCTTGCCAGCTTCAATGCCTTTTGCAAATGCAGGGGGCTGGAGATGAATACCCAGAAGACAAAATATATGGTCTTCAACGCAGTTACTACGACACGTCCTAATCCCTGCTTGAAGGGCATGCCGCTGGAGAGAGTATCAGTATTTGAGTACCAAGGGGTTACCCTAACTGAAAAAATGGAATGGGGAACACAAATAAATAAAACATGCCTCAAGTTAGCGCAGGCAATGGGGGGGCTGGTCAAGCTATTTAGGAATTCTTTCCATAAGCTGGTTGGACCGATTGTGGAGATCTATAAAGTGCAAACAAGGGGTGCTGCAATGTATGGGGCTGAACTTTGGGGGCATTGCTCTCTAAGGAATATTATCAAGTCCGAGAAAAACTTTACCAGGCAGCTATTTAGTCTCCCCCTCAGCTCCCCACTTTTCCTCTGCGTCTGGACCTAGGGGTGAGACCGATCGCAGAGGAAATTTCTCTTAGACCTCTAACCTTCTGGCGTCATCTATGGGTGAGCCCAGAATTAGCTGTATATAGGGCGGAGCTAAAGGAGGTATTGGGTCTACTGGGTGCAGGGAAATTAGCATGGTTTGCATACTTCAGGGATGCACTCCGAAGTATAGGTAGATCAAGCCTATGGGAGAATCCTAAGGTAACATTTCCTGCAACAACTAGGAACAAACTGGTCAGGAGTTATAGGGAGGGCAAACTTGCCCACCTACAGGAGAGCTCAGCAATAGGCATTCTAACAGTTACATTCATGAGAGTTAAGGACCATTATATTTTAGAGTCTTTTCTGGATGATATACAACCAGCATTGGCGAGGAAATTATATATGCAATTCAGACACGGGGCCTCCCCCTGTGCGCACTTTCCAACAAGTGGGCAGGCACATTCTCTCTAGGATGTCCGGCTTGTAGCAATGAGGTGGAGACAGAACTTCATGTATATTTTTTCTGTCCTGGCTACAATAAAGCCAGACATCGATGGTTGATCCGACTGTGCAGAAACCTTGGGTCTAAGTGTTGTGCAGAGGTATTTATGCTCCTGAAATATAATGCCCAAAAGCCCATTGTATTTGCGGTGTCGCGCTTCCTATTTTCTATGTGGTGTGTGCATAAGCCATTTCTGGAAACCAACCCACAGACTTCAGTTGATCTATTTTTTAATGGGACCCGGTCTATTGTAATCATTTTATTATATATCTCTTGTTTTAAACAGTTCTTTGTGGATTTTTAGCTCGAGGGAGTATTGTATACCTACTATAAGCATTTTTATTACAGGGGTGATATTATTATTTTTATTTTGTAAATTGCCCCCAGGCATTAGCAGGTGTGAGACCCCATCTTTAGTGCTGGGCCATGGTATATGTAAATAAGGACTGTATTGGGTTAATAGACTGCATATTTTGCCTAATTGTACATTTTAGCTTTGTATATTATTAGTATATTTTAACAGGGTATTACATATTTGTTAGATCTCTTTTCGGATACTTAACAATGCGCAGGTCCATCAATTGAAATTGCAAACCAGGATTTAGCTGGATACGGGAATGTGTATTTTATGATTGTTTTAATGTATTGTATGATCTATTGCACTTACACTTTTATGGCCTATTGACCGAAATTAAGTATTCGGAATGGAATGGAATTCCAAAATCATCACAGGCAACACAATATTTATACATGCATATATGTGTGCATACAACCAATGTATGATTTAGGACTGATTAATCATTAATATGGTGATGAGAAGTCCACAAAGTACAGTGCCACATGAACCATGACATGATTGTCCTATGTAGGGGCCGCACTATCTGACTTACAAAACTCTGATGTCAGTCTGGGACTCTGAGCCGCACTGTGGCCAATGGGATTGGATAGGAGTTTTTGTTGCAGAATACAGACTGTATTACCAGTAGTCACCTGCTCCTCTGGTGAGCCAAGGAGGTGGCGATACAGGAGAAGGACCTCATTCACCAGAGTCTCCAGTGTCTCCAGCTCCTCTGGAGTGAAGGCAGGGGCCCTGCTCCCTGGACAGCATGTCATGACAGCTCCCAGAGATGGCAAACAGAGATGGCAAACAGCAGCTGAGGTTGAGGAGGTGTTGTAAGCAGCAGTGTCTAGAGGCAAGTGAATAGATTTTCAAAGCACAATGAACATATACGTCACATAGGCGGTCTTCTGTGTAGACGGCCACAGCCATTGGACAGGGGCGGTCACATTTTCTGACGTTAGCCTATGGCAGTGCCCGCTGAGGTAGAATCTGCCTACTGCGTGGTTTAAATCAGCTGGCGGTTGGCGAATCAGCATGTCCCATTAGCGAAGTCAGGCATCCAAATAGGTGGTCTTCTATGTAGATGGACACAGCCCTAGGACCGCGGCAGTCAACGTTAGCCTATGGCAGTGACTGCCATGGAGGAAGCCGTGGAGGAAGCCGCCTACTGCGCGGTTTGAATCCATGATTCAGCATGTCCCATTAGTTAGGTCTAGCATCCGCCATGTCAGTGTTGAAAACCACATAGAAAACTATCTTCTAAGTGCATCACCACCAGTACAAATATGTTGGAACATGTCACCTGAGGTATGTATGACACCATTCCTCTGCTTATAGCAATCCTAAAACATCAGTGTAATGCGTTACTATGCATGAACATACAATTACCACGGTGCACTGTACACCGGCGGTGCAGTAGTAATGTGTGCAATGTTGATTCCACAACAGGACAGTGTCCATCATACAATGTAAGTTTGTATGATGTGCACAGTGCTGTTACAGACACGTGGAGTCCAGAATGGGGATGTTAGGTGGAAATGTCAGTAATGGCAATGGTTCAGATCCATGCGGGTGACATGTATTTCTCAGGACAATAAATGTCTTACTTTAGGCTGTCTTCCACTTGGATTTGCTTATCCAACAGCAGCGGTCAGTGGGGGAAATCTCTCCTCCAGATCATTGTCCGGCATCTATTAGACTTCCCTCATCTCAAATGTATGCAATTGTTTCTTATGCAATCATGATGTGAATTGCTGTGTACTGCTAACATATGCTGGTATGTGTGGTCCCATGACTTTTGGATGTGTCTTGGTAAATGTCAGTGTGGACACTGTGGCCAATATACACGTCTGTACACTCCACACATAGGTACCCTTGCAGAGGGAGGGGAGCCTCCTGTATACCAGCCATTTCCAGACCTTCAAACTATGGAAGAGACGTAATCAGGAAGTTTCGTCTTAATAGGCAGACAGTGCAAGATTTATGTGACCAGCTGGAGCCTCATTTACGTCCTCGAAGAAACTATCCTGCATCTCTGACACCTATGGTGAAACTCATGGCAGCACTGCATTTCCTGGCCACAGGTTCCTTTCAGTACACTGTGGCTATATCTGGTGGAACGTCACAATTTATGTTCAGTGGTGTAGTACGTGATGTGCTTTGAGCAATGATGAGACACATGGACAGCCACATCCAGTTCCCCAGACGCGAAGATTTGGCCAATGTGAAGGGTGACTTCTATGGATTTGGTCGCATCCCACATGTGGTTGGAGCTATTGATGACACATATAGCCTTCGTACTGCCGCAAGACAGAGAACAGATTTATAGGAACAGGAAGCACTTCCATTCTATCAACATGCAAGTGTTTTTTTTACCAGATTTATACATCTCACACATCTGTGTCAGATTCCCTGGATCTGCAGATGACTCCATCATGCTGCGGAACAGCACCATACCCCAGCTGATGTCACAGCTACTACTGGAGAGGGCCTGGCTTTTTGGTGAGTATGATGTGTCCAACCTTTGTTTGTGTAATGCCAGGTCGTATCTTCTGAAAGTGTGTGACTCATTTTTGCACTTCTGTCTGTCTTCCATCTAGGAGACTCAGCGTATCCCAACCGCCCATGGTTGTTGACACTGCTGAGGAATCTGACAACACCAGGGGGAGTCCGCTTCAATGAGGCCAATGGAAGAACACGGCGGCCAGTGGAGCGGGCTTTTAGGCTCCTGAAGGCCAGATTCAGATGGCTGGACAGGACTGGGGGAGCCCTTCTCTTCTCACCCGGGACGGTGTGTCAGATCTCCGTAGCCTGCTGCTTGCTCCACATCCTCGCACTCCGACGGAACATCCCTCTCATCGCAGAGGATGGAGACCAGCAGGAGGCACCAGGTGAGGATCCTGAAATGCAAAATGATGATCATAGTGGCGAACAGGAAGGAGTTGACATGTGTCAAGAGCTCATCAACTTCTTCTCATGAGTGTAAATATGTTGTGAGATGTCATGACTTTGACTGTTACAGTGACTGTTGTGAAGCTGTGAGGAGTACATTCATGGATACATGTTAGGTATGTAAAGCTGTGGGAAACTGTGCTCAGCTGTTTGTGGAGGACGGTCTTGACACATGCACATGTTGTTTATGTTGCTTAGTGTAGGTGACATTTATCCAGGTACTGTGTACTCCAAAAGTAGACTGTGATTGGTGTCATATGTATGGCTTCCTAGCTAATCTCTTGATATGGGTCTGTTTTAGGTACCTTCACCGTGTCATCTTCATTTGGACATTTCAGAGTTGTGACATCAGTAGGCATATGATGCCGTTTTGAAGTACGATGTGGACATGGATTGTTCCTGGGAATGTCTGGCACAGACTTAGGGTTTACTACTCCGGTACCAAGCCAGCTTGCACAGCGATAGGATGGAAGTTGCTAAGACTCCATTGGACTTGTTCCCTGTTGTGTGGTGGTCCTTTTGCAATATGTGTGCCATCATGTTCTCCAACACAATGTTGTTGTTGGGCCAAATCATGCTAGTCTCCCTTCACATTGCCTAAGTCCTCAATGTGTATGAACTGGATATAGCTAATGATGTGTCTCATCATTGCATACCCCAGTGCTTGCAACACATCACTGACATATGTTTGTGACATTCCACCAGATGCAGCAACACTGGATTGGCATGAACCTGTGCTCTGAAACTTTTGTATTGCCATGTTTTGGTTCCTTGTTTTCATTGAAGTGGGATTTCTTTTGTGAGGTTGTCGATATGACTCCATCTGATTCCATGAGCCAGTTGTCATTTACCTAATCTATTTGACTATGTCAGATGTATCCCCTCAGACCACGTTCCTGAGGTCTGCACATGACATTTGTGGTCACTGACACAGATCTCAGTGATGTAATATTTAGTTTTTGACATTATGCCAG
Organism: Calotriton arnoldi; assembly: GCA_963921515.1. Lineage (NCBI taxonomy): Eukaryota > Metazoa > Chordata > Amphibia > Caudata > Salamandridae > Calotriton > Calotriton arnoldi. Next base: position 1,050,328 of record CAWUFW010006761.1, read on the forward strand.
CCTAAGGTTGGAACTATGCAATAAAGATGTCATGAGACTGTACACTTGTATGTCTGTGTTGGGGTGACATGGTTGTGATACTCATTTGCACATTGTTGACATTCCACATGTCCATGCTTGCACAAGTAGCTTCTACTTACATTTTGTAATTCACAAGGGGATAGCAGCATAATTTGCTAGATGTGAATGATACTTCAAGAGCTACTGATTTTGTGACAAATTAATGTATTGCAGTGTACAATGTGAAGAAACAAAACTAACAATTTCCAGTAAAATTAGTGACAACACAGGAGTGTAGTAGTCAGTGTTGGGGGATGAAACCATTGTTGTAGAAGCCACATTGTCTGAAGTCCAAAGCCCAACATACTCCTCCCATCAGAAATGGAAAAGTGTACAGGAATAGTCAACAAAGTAAACGTGTTGCACACAAAGGAGGTCATCAGGAGTGATGCTTCTTCTTGGCGGTGGTGGGTGCTTTGCCAACCAAGCTTCCTGGATGTTTTCTTGATATCCTAGCCCGCGATGGGGGATGGGGGGGGTCTGCTGCTGCAGGGTCTGGGGTGTCTGAGGAGTCGTCCTCTGACAGGTCCTCCCTTCTTGTGGCTGCAGCAGATGTAGAAGGGCCAGATGAAGATGGACCACAGGAAGGGGTAGGTGGCAGGGGAAAAGCCCTGCAGAGTGTGGTGTTAATGTCCCTCAGCACCCCTATGAGCTGGCCCATATTTTCTTTGTGGGTGTCCAGCCTCTGGTCTATGAACCTCTGTAGCTGCTTCATCTCCCAGAGTTCCTCAAGTTCCTGGCCCATCACTCCTTGGGAGTCCTCATAGGCTCCCAGGACTTGGGCGATGTTGGCCTGGGCGTCAGTGGCACCAGTGGCCTCACTTTGAGGGCCTGCATTTTCCCTCCCACCACCCCTGCCCCCCAGGGCCTGTGACCTTGGTCCAGCCTGCCCACCCCCACTCGTTCCTCTATCCTCAGTGAAAGTGTTGTCAATCCTCACCTCCCGAAGTGGGAGTGGGGTACAGGAGATGGTTCTGCTCATGCTAGGTCCACAGGTTGTTGGGGCAGAGATCAGTTGAGATGCTGCAGCTGGGGTAGGAGGTGTGGTTGTGGGCACAGTGAGACTCACTCTTTCCGCCGGCCCAGGCTGTTCAGATGGGCTAGGTAGGTCCTCTCCGTTAATGTGTCCAGGAGATTCTACATCACTGGAAGCTTGATCCAGGGGGGAGGTGGAGTCTGGGCAGTGCCCTGAGTCTTTGCCTGATGTTGTGCTGGATCGACCTGTTCAGACATAGAGTAGATTGTTATTGTTGTAAGTGTGGTATGTACATCCACATCATTTGCTACACAGTGAGTTCAGCCCTGGGAGGGACAAAAGGGTTGGAGGTTTACATAGTGAACTATTCCCATTGTGTTTGACTTGTGTGCAAGACTTTGGGAGACATCCATTACATGAAGTGGTACTGGCTTGATTATTTGCTGTTCTGATATGCTTCATGTTGACATGAGGGATGGACATGGCATCTCCCAATAACTTGAAGCCAATGCAGTGTAGAAGTTACATGTGTATCAGTAAGTTCCAAGTCCTAGGTGTGTACAATACAGGCATACACACTACTTGGTAGTCGATTTAGCATTGGTAATCATGCGTGCTGTGCAGTGTCAATGGGTCACCAGCCATTTCAAATCAGCTTGGCTACCTTCATGCATTACTGATATTTCAGGTACACACTTGATGTGGTGACACTCATGTCCTCATTCTTTTCATTTATGGAGACCAGGGAAGATCAGACTGAGTAGGCAGACATGAGCCTGAGCAGAGCATTGTGTGTAAGTTGCTCAGTCCATATGATCTGGGGATCAGTGGTAACATGGCTGACAAGTGAGTAAGGAAAAACAACACTGGTGCCTTCTGTTCAGAGTGAGAGGTAGGGGGCCTCATGGTAGTTGTAGTCATTTCAATCTCTCCTTCTCCAAACTTGACCAATGGATAACTGCCTGTGAGGGGGAACCTCAGTAGTCACATGGCTGACAAATGAGTAAGGACAAACGGCACTAGTACATCTTGTTAAGTGTTCAAGCAACAGGGCCTCATGGTAGTTGTAGTCGTTTCATTCTCTCCTACCCCAGACTTGACCAATGGCTAACTGCCTGTGAGGTGAACCTCAGTAGTCACATGGCTGACAAGTGAGTAAGGACCAACAACCCTGGTGCCTCCTGTTCAGAGTTAGAAGTAGCGGGCTTCATGGTAGTTGTAGTCATTTCAATCACTCCTACTCTACACTTGACCAATGGTTAACTGTCTGTGAGGTGAACCTTAGTAGTCACATGGCTGACAAGTGAGTAAGGACAGACAACACTGGTGTCTCCTGTTAAGTGTTCAAGCAACAGGGTCTCATGGTAGTTGTAGTCATTTAATTCACTCCTACCCAACACTTGACTAATGGTTAACTGCATGTGCGGTGAACCTCAGTAGTCACATGGCTGACAAGTGAGTAAGGACAAACGGCACTAGTACATCTTGTTAAGTGTTCAAGCAACAGGGCCTCATGGTAGTTGTAGTCGTATCATTCTCTCCTATCCCAGACTTGACTAATAGTTAACTGCCTGTGAGGTGAACCTCAGTAGTCACATGGCTGACAAGTGAGTACGGACAATCAACACTGCTGCCTCCTGTTAAATGTTCAAGCAACAGGCCCTCATGGTAGTTGTAGTCATTTCATTCTCTCCTACCTCAGAATTGACCAATGGCTAACTGACTGTGAGGTGAACCTCAGTAGTCACATAGCTCACAAGAGAGAATGGACAAAGGGAAACAGCCACCACATTGCATGCGTTACAACGTATGCGATATACAACGCAGTCAGTTACAACGACCGCGTTGTTAGATCCCAGTACCATTACAACGCAAGTCGTTACAACTACTTGCTCTAGGGGGCGCTCTAAACTAAGGAATAGTATAATTTACTATTCCAACACCTTCCCTAATGTTGCACACACTCGAGTTGGAATAGTAAATTATACTATTCCTAGGTCCAGCGCGCCCCCTAGAGCAAGTCGCTGTATTGACTTGCGTTGTAATGGTACTGCAATGTAACAACGCGGTCGTTGTAACAACCGCGTTGTAATCGCATGCGTTGTAAACTCATGCAATGTAAAAGGCTATATTCATGGACAAACAGCACTAGTACATCTTATTAAGTGTTCAAGCAACAGGAACTCCTGGTAGTTGTAGTCATTTCAATTCTGACTTGCTAACACTAGCAACACTGATTTGTGTTACATACCTGTTTGCAGGTGTATTGTAGTGTGGATGTTTGTGAAATATGAACTATAGGGCCCAATAATGCACAAATTACTTGCAAGACAGTACAGCAAGGCTGCTTGGGGTGTAGTGCTGTGTGAAAGGCAGAGTGCAGGATAGTGTGAGGTATAACAATATTTGACATATCTTGGCTAGTGTTAGGTCGCAAACAGATGGCTAGAGAAAATGCAGGCACCCTTGTTACATGGTGCAATGGTCTCTGCAGTGGTGCTAAGAAGCCAAATTTGCAACAGTGCAGGCAGAGAGCAGAAATGTACTGTACCAGGTAAAATGTGGCCCATTCCTTCACTCACTCTTTCAGGCAGGGCAGGACAGGGCAGCAAGCTGCCTAGCTGGGTTGCATTGTTTGAAAGCTACACAAATAGGCCCCCTAGGGAATACTGAGGTTGTGTGAACAGCGTACATGTATTGCCATGTGAAAAGCAACAATATTACAGCATGACCATATACACTTGTAGAAACATATGTTCCACAAGTGAGAAAAATACTGTCCAAATGTCACAAAAATCACTCATGTCATATTCAATCATGGAATCCTTGTAACATATATCTATTTTCTTTCCAGAAGGACAAACAACACCTCCTGGATATCAGCCTGTCTGTGATGCCCAACCTGTTGAGGACCCCATCCTGCCCCCCCATGGATGAAGACACCTTCCAGCAACTCTTGAGCACTTTGATAAGTCTCCCCTGGGACTGGCAAGGGAAGACAATGTTGTTGGTTCTCCAGTTAAACCAACACCTACTGGACATGGACCATCAACTCATGACATCACAGCTGAGGACCCCCAAGTTGCGTTTTAATGGCGGGTGGAAGGAGTCCAGCAGCGAATGGCTGATGAGGTTCGGTTGGGGATGTATACCATAGGGGCACTCTTGAAGGAGTCTGTAGGTGTCTTCGTCCTAATAAAGGGTTGACAAAGGCTATCACAGACACCTACTCTTGGCTCCATGGGATTGGTGAGTCCCTAGCTGGCACCGCTGATGTTATAATGCAAAAGGAACAACACCACCAGCCTTCTACATTTGACACCAATGAAGTTGTCAGGCAGCTGGGGGTCATTAATACATCCATCCAGTCCTTGGAGGCTAAGCTTGACTCCTTCAAAGCATCAAGCAATGTGGTTGCTTGTTGGCTAGCCAGCAAACCCTTGCCAAGGACTACCATGCTGCCTTACTGGCACTCACAAATGTTGTTGCGAACATGGGAGTTACATCTTCTGCCTCTGATGTGTGTGTGCCTAAGGCTAGTAACATCTCTCAGCTGTCTCCCATCCAGACACCACAACTTTCAGGGGAGGCAGAACACTCATCAGAGGAGGAAGATGTAGAGTTCCCCAGTTTCCAATTAAGAACATTCAGGTAAACATTTGTGAATGTCCCCTGTCCAGTTTTCTTCTCTGGCCTGTGTAGGACATCATGCCACCCTCTTTGGAACCCAGGACAGTACTCTGAGTTTGTGCTGCGCTTAATTTTGTCCACTTGTGCCCCTAAATACTATCCAATGCTTGATAATGGCAATGTTTTCCTCCTCATTGATGTCACTATACACATGTAAATGTGTTCTAACATGTGCAAACTAATGTATTTTTACACACAATACCTAATTATTTGACATATGTGTTTTTAAAATGTTCCTAAGATAAACCCATTCACATGTTGTTTTTGTGAAGATAGAAACCTCTGGAAGAAAATAAATATGGTTTCAGAAAGCATCATGAGATTTGTATGGTTGTTCCACAAACATCTACAGACATAATGTAACTATAACAACCAACAGCACTATTTTTAAGCTGAAGAACAGTGAGCTCAAATTAATTGCACATGCTGTCTTTGTAAGTACACCTACACCAATAACATCCATTGCAATGCTATGAAGGGCAATGTGTACCCTATCAATGTAGTGTCAGAGAGTATCAACAAGATGATTTTTCTTGATGAACACACAGTGAGAAGGTTCTTGCAAAGTACACACAAACTTACTACCTATAAATGGAATGTGTGAGGCATGTGAGGACAAAACACTGTAACATATATCAACATTAATGTTGCAATGTAAAGTTAACAACATCATTCCCAAATGTGAAAACATCACTGCTCACACAAAAGATAATCAACAATACATAACTCTGGGTGATTGTACCAACACTAGCCAGATACCTATGCCCATAGTCCACATGGATTAGCATTGTACTTGTGCCACAGAAAGATGCACAAGGGCAACCCAATACCGTAAATGACACAACCAACACATGCAAGTGCACCTTGCCTCGCCCTGTGTATACTGATAAGTGTTGAGTAATGCAGCACAGGCCAAAATAGCCAACGTATGTTACTCTGCCCCAGTGAGGCCTCACATATGTTGAGTGTGACTGCATCCACAAATAAATTAATTTGCACATACAGGTTTTGCATAGGTGGAAGACCATGAACCTGTATTAATTCTACACCTCTCTAGAGGAGGGGAAAATGGGAGACATATGGTAAAAAAATATTATATTTAGCTTTTACTAAGTGAGCTACATGACGTGGCACACTTAGCAAGAAGTAAATTCCAATTTTGATGGACGTTGTCCAGGCAGGTGTTACTTCCTGTGCAATTAAAATCCACACAACAATGTAGACCCCCTTGCAAAATGGTGCAAGGGTGTTTGCGTTAGTGCTAGGCTGCAGTTTAGGTCGCAACAGAGGCAGGGAGCAGCATTGTGTAATAAAAGGTCAAATTAAACACCTACCTACCCACTGCCTTTCACACGGGGTGCTATAGTAAGGAGACTACCTGTGTTGTACTGGGTGTAAAGTAAAATAGTGAGCCCCACTTACCTGTCCAGAGTACTCTGACAATGCAACATATACCCACAATGTACTCAGGACAAATTGTACATCATGTACTCACTTAATACAATAATACAAACTAATGACAAATAAATAATATTGAACTAAAGAACAAAGATACATTTCTTAAGTAGGAGAAGTATAAACTAAAACCATTAACATACCCTAACTATCCTACACTAACTGTCCTTATCACTAGCCTATACTACCTCATCTAAAACTTAAACTATCTTAACCACTATTGACACATGACAAGTTACACATCAACCCCCACCCCCTTAACACACATAGCTCAGTACAATACAAACATCAACTACATCCTAAACATTTACCAACTACACATAGAAACCTAAGCAAATATATATATTTTTGGATTTTCTTTTTTTATATATATTTTAATTTTGTGTACATTTTTTTCTTAAACACAAAAATTAACCCTCCCACCCACTTACAAGCCTACCATAATAAAAAGTCACTACAAAACTACTACTCAAAAATTTCTTAATTATCTAAAACCTACCTAAACTATACCAACATCTAGACTAAGCCCTAACTATGCCTACTAAAACAAAACATTTTCAATTAGTAAACAACAGGGAAGGAAAAACTTCTTAATTATCTAAAACATACCTAAACTATACCTACATCTACACTAAACCCTAACTATAACTATGCCTACTAAAAAAACACATTTTCAATTATTAAAAAGCAGGGACGGAAGAGTTAAATTTGGACTGAAATCCGCTCAATAGCCTGACTTGTAAGTAAATTTTACGTAGAAGCTGGCCTGCTCTTTTCCGATGTTGGCCTTCCTTCTGTTCAATTTGCACATCTGTCGGACCATCAACATGTTGAAATTGGAGGGTGCAGCAGCCCCGGCCCCCTGTTGCCCTGTGCCTGCCAGCTGCTCTCCACTTGAGGGTCCAGGAGGGGGGTATGTGCTGCCCTTCTGCTGCGTGTCACCCTGAGATTCTGTAGCCGCAGGGGTCTTCTCTTGTCTTGTGGTTTGTTGCCTGCCTTGTTATGTTGGCCTAGGCCTAGCTGCCATGCTGCTTTTCTTTGCGCACGTTACACTGAGCCAGGGCTCCCTCGCCCTTTGCTCTTGCCAAGTTCTTTTGCGCTGTCTGCATTTTCTGTCTTTCACCTTTTCTCTTGTTCGATTTGGGCTCAGACTGCACAACATGTACAAGGTCGCATAACAATGTATTTCGGTTCTTCCTGATATGGCCAGTCTCGCGCACCCAGACATAACATTAGGCGCAAATGCCATGAAACTTTGTGTGCCTTTAATACTGCAGTTTTTACTGGCGCTTAACACACTTGGAGGAATCCTTTCCAGGGAGAAGAGCTGTGATTGTCTGCTGATGTAGTTCTGCATCTAGAGACCGAGGTATGAGGGTTCGCTAGTCAAAGCCCAGAGGTCTTCTATTTTTATAATAAACTATCTTACTGCACGGGAGGGTGGTAATGTTATTTAGACATTTATCCACTGAGTTATGAAATGCTTTCCCGTTTGTATTCTATGGAATTGTAACCATGCTGCTTATATTAGTCATATGCATTATGCTATTAGTGCTGACACGTGTACTGTACATTAGAGCACGTAAGTTGGAATAAACATTTTAACCTATCCAGTGTCTCTTCCTACGCACCTTGTGGACAAGTACGAGTGAGTGACGAAAGAGTGTTCTTGCTTCTGCGAGTCCTGAGATAAAGATACCGTGTTCTGGGTTGTCCAATCATTGGTACTTGGGTGCTAATGGGATGCTAAGCTAGTTGGGTTGGGGTTTTGGGTGCTACGGTATATGGTAGGCAAACCACTGTATTCCGGGGTCCCATTATCCTGTGCATAGCTCTGTGTATGTGCAGAAACCTTATGACATGGCGCGACCACCGTGGGGCTGCTTATCTGCGAGATGCTTGAGTAGTACTTGTGCTTGTCCACAAAACCCTCACGTACGCTTCCGGAGGCGTAAGTGACGGTGATACCTCCTATATTGAACGCTTTATAGGTTCTTTCAAGCTTGAAGTTATTAAAAAAGGTTACATAAATAACCCATTTTGTGCTCCCTGTTAGGTTGTCGAATACAATTGTTTAGTTATGGCTGGTGTGGCGATAGCTGCACATAGCCGAGGACCACTCCGAGAACACCTAGGTGTATACGGAGTGCCCGATGCTGGGGTCGAGTTGGTCTTTGTGGTTCAAGCCGATCCGGCTTATCACTTTGAAGTGTTTTACACTTGGATCACTTTTGAGGCGGTGGATGCAGGTGATAATCTGTTTCATGAATATAAACCCACCGCTATTCCTGCTGCCTATCGACCCTATACTACTCTTGAAGTGCCTCTCACGGCTTGGCAGCACCGTGTTTGGTTTAATGGCGCCCTCCCACAACCAACTACCGCAGTTCGTTTAGGCCCCTTATCTATTCAGGGGGCCACTTGGCCTGTATTGGCCGGGTATACCCCGCATCCAAATTATCTGGCGTTACCGATTGCGGAACTGCGCACTATGCATACCGAACTGGTGCGAGTGCATCGAGCCTTAGTGACATACGTTACAGGTAGCCTACATGGAGCTGCCCCTGTAGTCGCTGGCCAACCAGCTGTTGCAGCTGGAGTGACCATAAGTCCTGTCATGGTAAATTCTGTGATGGGCAACGTCCACAAAGTAAGGACGATTATCCTTACTGGCTTGCCGAAAAGTTCGATCAGATAGAAGCGGTGTTTCCACATACGTCCCCAGTGGATAAACACCGCATCCTTACGATAAGTTTGCCAAAAGACTTAATCCCCGATTTGACATCATGTGAAAACTGGGGTAAGGTATTCGCAGCAGTTTATTCAAAATGTTTTGGTACTCCTTCCATGACGGTTCTACCCTCTGTAATTAAAAAGTACAGGACGAACATGGCCCTGAAGCGGCTGTGGAATTAGGGATGAGACTAGTGGGAGTGTTTGATGTAGTAGCTGAACTGATCCTTGGAAATGTCAAGGGCGATGCTATGAACTTTCAAGTAGCGAATGCTTTGGCTTTGGTCCCAGAGTTGGACAGGCCCCGCGAATTACCGAAAATTATAGCCCGGGCTTATAAAACAATTGGAAGAAATAGCCTAGGCAACAAGCCTTTTGTAAAAATGCAAACTCAATCGCAACCACAAATTACACAAACAAAAAGTACATCTGAGAAAGATGATAGACCAGTCTTCACTAAAAAGAGTTGGAGACAGAAAAAACAGGGTAAGCAACAAAAGAAGCCGGGGTCGAGAGGCGCTTCCCCAGTTTCGGTTTCTTCTGAACGTACTTATGATTTACGTGATAGGTCGAGAATTAAATCACCAGAAAGGTTTCAGAGCTCTGATACGCGTTCTCCTCGTTCTTCACAGGCCCAGACGTCGTCACAGGCTGGTGGAGGAGGACGGCAAGATAGAGGAAGGGGCCGAGAGGCTCCCCAGGAGCGAGACCAACCTCGACAACAAGTCAGAGGGAAAGCAGAAGACTTTCACCTTTCTCGACCGCAATTTCAGAAGAAAAAGTTGCCGCTGTAACAGCGAAATATGCCACAGACCGTGAGAACGAGACTCCAGAATTGGACGTGGGCAGTGACCCTCCTAGACAGCGCCGCGGAAGTTACCATAGTGCGGGAGGCGCTACGTCCTCATATGGAGGCGACAGCAACTGAAACATTCGTTACTGTAGAGACAGCTGACACGAGAGTGGCACCCCCTGACAGACTTTACAACATAGTCATCCAAATTGAAGGTGACATACCGCGTGAAATAAAAGGGATTTTTTGGGAAAATCTAACCTCTTCATATGACATTTTGTTAGCGGAGGTGGATTGGCCACCCCCATTCGTTTTAGCTGCACATAAAGGAGAGGAGGTAATCCTTCCAAGCTTTTCACGGCATGTCCCAAAAGACAAAGCTGAAGCACTTGCAGCTGAGTGGGCTGTGTACCTGGCACCAGCGTTATACCGCAACCATGTGGGATGGGATGAAGAATCACCTCCTCATGCAATACCTTTGCGGTCACTACCGCAGCCACAACCCCAATATCCCATCAAACGGCAGGCAAAAGGCCCCGTCTCCGAAATTCTGACACAGTTGGAATATCAGGGAGTAATCGAACCATGCGTATCACCTATGAACAATCCCCTTTCGTGGTTTCTAAACCCGATGGATCGTACCGCTTAGTTTTGGATTACCGGCATTTAAATTCCCATTGTCGGAACTTTGCGGTACAGAATACACATAGTTCTGCGCTTGTAGACAGTCTTGTTCGTAAAAAATATAAAACGACACTTGACCTTTCAAACGGTTTTTACACGCACAACCTAGCCCCGGAGAGTGGTCAATGGACCGCATTCACTTCCGGTGGTAAATTATTCCAGTTCCGGCGTTTACCCATGGGCTACAAAAATAGTCCGGGTATATTCGCCGCCCGTGTTGTTTCTTTGTTAAATGACATTGATCAAGACGCATGTTCGTACGTAGATGACATCTATCTGACAGACGACGAGTTATATCAGCATCTGTCCCGAGTGGACCGCATTATTCTTGAATTTGCGGAGCAGGGTTACAAATTTAACTTTGCTAAGTCACACATTGCTGAATTTACCGTTCTGTTCTTGGGCTATGAGCTCAACAACGAAGGGAAGGGCTTAGCCCCCATTTCTTGGAAAAATGTGCACATTTGTGCCCCCCAAATACTCTGAAGAAACTTCAGTCTTTGCTGGGTTTCCTGAATTTCGGGCGTACCTATATTCCCGAATATGCCCAGCGTATCAAGCCTTTGTATGCTCTGATACAACCTACTTATTCAAGGTCTTGCTGGCTGCCTGAGCATACCTCAATTCTGCAGTCCTTGCAGACAGACCTATTGGAGTCTAAATATCTTTTGACTCGTGATAACCACACAAACCTGGTGATTAGAATAATTCCGGGGCGGTGGGATTCACATACTTAACCTTTAATGAAGGTGATACAGTGCCTATCGCATACAAGTCACATCTGTACACTTCCGCTGAATTGCGCTTTACATCTGTCGAAAAGTTCTAACTGCAGTGCAAATGGCGATTCTAAAAGAACGCGCACTGGCACAGGGAAAGCGAATTCTGGTGGTAACACCCTGTCCTGCCCTAGAGGCAGTAACAAAGGCAAGTGTACCGAACTCAAAAGCAATGCATCCCCGTTGGATACAATGGGCTACATCCTTGACGTCATCAGACGTCACCTTTATTTTCGATTCTTCTCTTCAGACTCAGGAGTTCTTGCAGTATGAATTTGTTCATCCTCCTCCTTTGTTTTTACTGCCGCTTGAGGATTACAAATGTGTGATCTACACCGATGGTTCGGCGCAACCGGCCACTGGGTCCAAGCACGCTTATTCAGCTGCATGTGCTATTGTCGCGGGTTCTTTTGTAGATGGAACGTTCAAATCCTCTGTAGTGCACACACGCACACTTGGAGATAGTACCGCACAATTGGCCGAGCTGCATGCATTGCTACTTGCGCTTGAGTTCGCTTCTCAGGATGAGACCACTCTTATTGTATGTGATTCTTTTTACTGTGTACAATCTTACAATGACAATCTGTTTTTCTGGTCGAAAAACGACTACAAGGACGCAAAGGGAGCACAATTAAGCATAAAATGCTTTGGGTTCGAGTGGCAGAATTGCAACAACGTCTGCCCCTCACACAGGTGGTTCACACCTTAGGCCATCAGCGGGTGGGCGCACACGCTATTGGTAACGATCTGGCAGATGAAGCTGCCCGTTCAGCAGTAGTCACGTGTTCAGTAGCAGCGGTTACCAGGTCCATGTCTAAAATTGACTCTGTTATTTTAGCAGCTATTGCTGCAACCAAGGAAGGTGATAATTACCCTACAGGTTTCCCTTCCAAGTATTCTTACAAATTAAGTCCCGATCAGGTTCCTTATGTAACAATACCTGACGTTGGAGATCGGCTGATCCCCAACGCGGACCGCAGGAGTGCCTTGATATCAGCTGCACACGAAGGCATGGCTTCTGCTCATGCAGGTGTGTCAGCTACAGTTTCCATCTTGCAGCAGCGTTATTGGTGGCGTGGATTGTATAAAGACACCCGTGCTTTTGTGCTTTCTTGCGATGTTTGTCAACAGATTAAGCCTTCCACGGTAACACGCCCACCACAGACCCCGCTCTGCATTGCTAACAGACCCTTTGGGTGTGTTTACTTGGATCACTGCGGTCCATTCTCATCAGACACTGCCTATAAATACATTTTAGTAGCAGTGGACTCGTGCACACGGTTCCTCTGGGTCTGGCCACAACGTAGTGCTGACGCTCGAAATGTAATCAGGGATTTGCGTGTCTTTGTGGGAATTTTCGCATGCGGCACCTTCCATTCGGACCAAGGTCCGGCGTTTGCCTCTAGGGCTTACAAGGATGCAATGGCTTCGCTTGGGGTGCGGGTGAAATTTTCGTCTCCGTATAGGCCTGAGGGCAACTCTATCGTTGAACGAATGAACCGTGACTTAAAGCAATCCTTAACAGCTAGAGTTATAGGTACTGGCAGGAACTGGCTGGCCCACTTGTATACCGTTCAGCGTGCACTTAATAATCTCCCTAGAAGACCTCTGGGTGGGCGGACCCCATACGAAATGCTCTTTGGCATAAGAATGTTTGTGCCTGACCTTGAGGGTCCAGACATCGCGGCGCAATCCGCCAAGTTTGATGTAGATAACCATTCTGCTATGTTACAGGACTTACAAGAAGCCCGAGACAAACTTGCAACTACACATTTGCCTTCAGCCACAGATCCTGCGTTGCAGATTCCGGTAGCCGGCTGGCTTCCAAAGGCTGGAGAACTGGTTCGAGAGAAGGTTGAAAACAAAAAGAATTCGGCCCCTCTTTTCGTGCACCGGTTCCAGTTCTGGGCTTGAAGGGAACACGTACAGTTATTTTACCACCGCTTCCTGGTCGCAAGGAGAACAGATACATCTCAGTGGAAAATGTCAAGCTACAGCGCCTGGCCGATCCTGAATAGTGTCACACCAGCGGTCTCTTGTCCTGCCATTTATCGGACCTATGTTCGTGGCCCATCTACACGAACGGTCGCTGATGCTGTAATTGAGATGGTTGATTTGCCTGAAACTACACTTGATCCCCAACTCTCCACCAATATCGACGAGGACGAGTATACTTATCCTGCATCTGAATCGGTGGCACATCAACCAATAACGCCACTGAGCCCGACTCGTTATTCCTTTGATTCGGATTCCACCTCTTCAAAAGTCCCATCCAAGTTCAGTATTTTTGTATCCTGGTTTAGAGACAATTTTTTGATTCCACCCTGGACATACATCTGGTTGGTACTTTTCTTGATTTTTCTATTCATGTCCATTGGCTTTGTCACAGTGTTTTTCTACTAATCAATGGTCACTATTTACCTGAACGCTCTGCTGTAGACTATGTTTCTGGAACTTTGGCTCCTCATTCCTCGTCTCACATCATGAAGCGTGACCACACATTTGTGAACATTTCAGCTTTTCCAGTTGCTGATGGCATCGTATGGGATGCAGTGAACTATCAAATCCATGGTCCGACGGAAATTATTAATGTACCTAATGTCCTTCGTGTTTCAATGGGTGATGTAGTACAAAATAATATTCATTCTGATGATTGGGATGTGCATGCCGTTGAAGCATTGTTTGCCGATTTAAAATATTATGCATCTTTTAATGCTGAAGATTTATATATGAATTCTGCGAATTATGCCGATTTGTATTGTTACCAACATTGGGGTAATCATTTTCTCCATAAGCCAAGTGCCCTGCGTAGTTCTGTTAACTACACCCAATGGGAACATTGTCCAAACCCCTTGCCAGGTAGCTCACAAACTCTTCGAAATAAGTTTACCTATTTTACTGATTTTAATCGGTCGAACCCTGCATCCTATTATTTTAGACTTAATACCACATCAACTCAGAAAATTATGTTAACACACACCAAATTGCTTTATTCGGGTTCCTTTTTAAGTGCCCTAGCAGTGGGTGGTTATGAGTACTGGGAGGATACAATAGATTTGAAATCTATTTGGGGCTCCAAGCCATGGCAGGTACAGGGAACCGAGGCGTTGCATCGTGCTTGCCTCATCCCTACCCAAATTATGTTCCTAAATGCTTCCATCTATCAAACTACATGTTGGGGCTTAGCTACCACTAAACAATTAAACTCGCCCTCAATTCCATCCCTGTCGAGTTTTCCCAATGATAGCTCACGTTTTAACCTGTCCCTGACGACCCTACAGGCTCTATTACAGAATAATTCATTTAATGTTTCCGAACTGGATCAGTCACCCTGGTTGGTATGGCCTATATCATCTAATGCATGTCAAATGCGTTTTCATGACTCAGGTACTGGCTACACACAGGGAAGGCCTGATCCGAGATTTACTGCTTCCCGTACTGTCACTACATATTCTGTTGGTAAATTATGCAAACAATGGCTGCAACATTCGTCCCTTGATTCTGTTAAACAACATTTGTCCCTCCTTTCAGGCAATATTGATCTGTCCGACTTTGTTTTGGGACCTCGTGGTCCCCGACCTAAGAGATTCATTTATGAGACATATAATGAACTCTGGAAGCTATCACAAATGGAAGCTGCTTCCCGTCTTCGGGAAATAGATCAAGCAAATTTGGAAAAGGTGCTTGCTGTTGTTGACAATAGTATTAATACCCTGTCTTCTCGCATTTATACTTTAGAGAATATTGTGTCCTCTGTTGTTGATATTGTACAAGATGATGTTTCTGTGTTGTATCATGGTCAGAATCAATTGCGTTCAGTTATGCAGTTTGCATGGACTTTACAAACGCTCAAGTTAGGTAAAGTTCCTTGGCATTTTTTGAACACCTCTGCCTTGTTTCTACCTTTTAATTTAACTGACAAACAGCAATTTATGTCCATGAAAGATGCAACTTACACTTTATTACATATCGAAAAGATGGATCCTTTGCCGTTCTCTGTTGCAGAACTCGATTCTGCTGTGTGGCTAGTTCATGGGGTTATCGCTTTACCTTTTTCCTTGTTTGAATTTGACTCGTGCATGAAACATTATCCTGTGGGCCGTTACCAGCCCTTGGGCAGTGCTTTCCTGCATGAACTCTGGTCCTTGCCTTTCATGTATAAATGCCTTCGGGACGGCAAGGAAGTCTTTCTCACTGGGGAGTCCTGCGACTCGACTATGGGTCATTCGCTTATTTGTAAACACATTAAATTGCATGGCTCATGTAGCGTTTCCGCTCCTAATCTTGCTTGTGTGCTGAAAGGTATTCCTGCTCCTGTTATTTCTCCTACTTTCACTCTCCTTTCCAATGGTAGTTATTTACTTTTAAATAACGAAAACTGTTGTGGCCTGCAGGCTGGCATTCCTTACATTGTAACAGTTTCGCACAGGGTTGTCTGCTGCAAAAATGTGCTTTTTCCTCCCCCTCATTGTGAGAAGTTGGCCTGGCATATGCTGTCCACTAATTATAGTGGGCACCTTGCACCAGTCCAAATCGACTCTTATGGTAGGTAGGTTAAAGACAACCTTATTGAAAGCTATCCTAGTGGTAGCTATGGAGAGCAGCCTTCAGGCTAAGTCTTGAAGGAATGTAAAGCAGCTTGTTTTACCAGTCTATAATCTCTTGAGTGACCAAATGAAAGAGCACCACACCAGGTATATATTCAAAATATATGTATTTATTACTAAACACACCCCTCTAGTCTCTTTATGAGGCTAGAGTTCGAAGTACATAGGTTATAAGATCTTAAATCACAGTAATAGCACAAATACACGTTTGGGCCCTAGGGGCGTACCAAACCATATACCAATAAAGTGGTATGCGAACCACGACTGAACTAGACACTAGGCCTAGAGCCTCTAGAAGTGCTTGGACCACAAGGAACCACCCAAGGTAGTGACACAGGGGACCCACGGGAGACGCGTGCAGTGTAAATACACAACCGCGATACGCCGTTAACTTCTATGGAGAAAGTCGGGATCGGGAAAATAGAGGAAAGGGACACTTAAAAGAGGACTAGGACAAAACCCTTTGAGATCTAGGACTTTGAAGAGTCTCTACCCACGGGAGCACCGGAGTACTCGTGTTACCTCACCCAGGGAAGCCGGGTGCATAGGTGCCTTTCGGGGTCGGGTTTCGCTCGTCGGTTCTTATGGCGATCTGCTGCAAAGTGCTGCTGGCGACCAGGAGAAAAGTGTCCGGGTGGATCCAAGAGTGGATCGGAGTTCTGAAGAACCTGAAAGCAGAGGGGACAGAGTCTGGGTCACTAGCCAGTGACCAGGGAGGCGATGGACAGATGCCCACCGATGTCGAGTGCTTCAGGTTCGATGACGGTCGTCTTGACTCTTCAGCCACGAGGTCCGGGAGGCGTTGTCGGCGACCAGGAGCAGGATTCGGGCTGCTGCTCGATGTCTGTCGAGTGCAGAGGTGTCGGCGACCAGATTGGACCCAACAAGCCTTGGCAACGGCAAGTCTCGAGTAAGATGTAGATCGTCGATGATGCAGACCAGCAAGGTCTGGGGAACTCACCCAGCGAGGGTAAGTGAGGGCAGGCCTGGAGCAACCAGACTGCCAAGTAAAGAAAAGATTGGCCTTCGTTAAGGGCTACTAGCCAACGGGCTAGCGACCGCGAAGGAGCCTCGTGACGCCGCACGTGGAGCTGGCTTACAGGACACTCGTGGAGTGGGGGCCAGTGATCTTCGGTGCAGGTGGTGCTGGAGGCTAGGGCTACTCGGAGCCCAAAGCACGACTTCTTGGGAGACCCAGAAGATGGTGCACTTGCAAGTGTGCTCGGTGTCCAGGGGTCACGGTCTCAAGTCACCCACGATAGCCACGGGCCTCAGCTTTGCTGGGGACTCAGGGTAGCCTCGGGGAAGTCTGAGAATCCACCTCTGGTGATGCGATGACTTCGGCGTCCGACGGGAGCTTCAGTGATGCGAACCGGACAGATGCTTCTTTGGTGCCTGCCAAGCAGGGGAGTCACTCCTTGACCCCAAGGGAGATTCTTCAGTCCTCTAATCGTGTCGTAGAGCGTCGAAGGTCCAGGATTCCGTGTCAGAGTTTCGTCCAGGTATAATCTAAAGTCCTAAGGACTGGGTTCCTACCTTTATTCTAAAAATAGGGGATGGACTACTCTGTGGCCCCACCTATGGGTGGGTCAGGGCAGAGGGGTGGCTACACCCCTTTCCTTTGTCCAGTTCGCGCCAAAGCAGGGGCTGCAAGCCCCTGATCCGGTTTGAACTGGGGTATGCACAGGGACACCAAATGTGCCCCCAGTGCAGGACTTCAAAGCACCCGAAAGTGCTCCCGCCCAGCCCCAATACACATTGTCCTGTCTGGGGAGGTGGTCACACCTCCCTGGGACAGGAAACCTATTGTCCAGGCCTCCCTGCCGGAGTTTCGTCCAGCAGCAGGAGGCCAGACTCGTGTCTGTGGCAGCAGCATCCATTTTGTGATGCCAGGGCTCTGGAAAGAAGTTACCGGACTCGTCAGAGTTAACATGCCTTTCCTCTAGAAGGGTGGAATGCTACCCCCGCCGCCAGGATTGGCGGGGGGTAGTATTCCAAGATGTTTGACACCAAACACGACATGTTTAGGTGCAGCCATTCCATAGTTAGCATTTTACCGCGAGGATATAATGCGTTTAAGAGTATATGGTCAGGCTGCACTACAAACAGCATCAGAGATGGTCTCCGAACGCTGCAGAGGGGCCCTGCTCATGCAGGGGCACCCTCTCACATAGGAACCATGCACTCTGCCTTTAGGATTGATAAGGCCTGCCTTAGGAGTGACTTATAGGTTTATATGTGTGTATGCATTTAGTGATATAGGTAACCTATACCACAGCAAGGGGTGCATGCACCACCTTACCCAGGCTGCAGTAGCAGACCTGTGGTGTCAGTTTGGATGGCCTACCAGGGGTGGCATAATACATGCTGCAGCCCCTGGCAGGCCTCTGAGGTACCTATGCCCTTGGTACATAGTATACCATATACTAGGGACTTACAAGGGCACTCCAGATCCCAATCAGTGATGTGCCTAAGGCACATGGAGACCCTTTTAAAGAGGAAACAGCTAGGCTGGGGTTCTGAATAGCAGGGCCCCAGCCAGACTAATGTCGAAAACCAGTGAAGTATCAGCAAAAAGTGGGGGTACCCCTGTGAAGCAGATCCTACTCTCCTACACAACCCCCCAAACGTAGGGACATTAAACTAACCTTGCCCAGTTAAGTCTTCATGTTCTAAGTGGAAATACCTAGAGAGTCCATCTGCATTCGCATGGTTACTCCCAGGCCTATGTTCCACTGTAAAGTCCATCCCCTGTAGGGAAATGGACCACCTAAGCAGTTTGGGGTTTTCACCCTTCATTTGTTTTAGCCATAAGAGGGGCTTATGGTCTGTCTGAACCAGGAAGTGTGTACCAAACAAGTATGGCCTCAACTTCTTCAGAGCCCAGACCACAGCAAAGGCCTCCTCTCTATGGCTGACCAACGTTTCTCTCTAGGGGTCAGCCTTCTGCTAATAAAAGCTACTGGCTGATCCTGACCTTCTTCATTCAATTGTGACAGTACAGCCCCTACCCCCAATTCAGATGCATCTGTTTGAACAATGAACTTCTTGGAGTAATCAGGACTCTGCAGAATTGGAGCAGTGCACATGGCCTGCTTGAGGTCATCAAATGCCTTTTGACAGCTAACTGTCCACTGAACCTTTTGGGCATTTTCTTAGAAGTTAAGTCATTCAAGGGTGTCACTATTGATCCATACCCCTTGACAAATCTCCTATAGTACCCAGTCAGGCCTAAGAAGGCTCTCACCTGAGTCTGGGTAGTGGGAGCAGTCCAGTCCATGATGGTCTGGATCTTGCTCTGCAAAGGTTGAACCTGGCCTCCACCCACAAGGTGGCCCAGGTACACAACCTGACTCTGCCCTATCTGGCACTTAGTGGCCTTGATAGTCAGGCCTGCCTTTGCAGGGCCTGTAAAACATTCCTGAGGTGGACCAGGTGATCCTCCCAGGTGGAGCTAAAGACAGCAATATCATCTAGATAAGCTGCACTATAGGCTTCCAGTCCTGTGAGAACTGTGTTCACCAACCTCTGGAAAGTGGCAGGTGCATTTTTCAGACCAAAGGGCATCACCACAAATTGATAATGCCCACTAGGGGTTGAAAATGCTGTTTTGGGCTTTGCAGTATCAGCTAGTCTGATCTGCCAGTAGCCAGCTGTTAGGTCAAATGTGCTGAGATATTTGGCAGAGGCCAAAGTATCTATGAGCTCATCTGCCCTGGGTATTGGATGGGCATCAGTCCTAGTGACTGCATTGAGGCCCCTGTAGTCTACACAAAACCTCATCTCTCTTTTCCCACCACTGGTGTGAGGTTTAGGTACTAGGACTACTGGACTAGCCCAAGGGCTATCTGAGGGCTCAATCACTCCCAATTCCAACATCTTCTGGACTTCAGTCCTGATACAGTCCCTGACATGGTCAGGTTGCCTATAAATCTTGTTTTTAATAGGCAGACTGTCCCCAGTGTCCACTTCATGAGTGCACCAGGTGGTCTGACTGGGTGTCAGTGAAAACATATGTCTAAACTGATTGAGGACTTGCCTGCAATCAGTTTGTTGCTGGGTAGTGAGGCTGCCTGCCAAGGCTACACCATCAACTGACCCATCGTCAGGGTTCTGTGAGAGCAGGTCAGGGAGTGGGTCACTCTCTTCCTCCTGCCCTTCATCAGTAGCCATGAGCAAGCCCATGTCTGCCCTGTCCACATATGGCTTAAGTCTGTTGACATGGAGAACCCTTTGGGGACTCCTGGGTGTTCCCAGGTCCACTAAGTAAGTGACCTCACCCTTCTGCTCAACAATAGTGTGGGGTCCACTCCATTTGTCTTGGAGAGCTGCTGGGGCCACTGGCTCCAACACCCACACCTTCTGTCCTGGCTGGTAAACAGTCAGAACAGCTCTTTGGTCATGCCAGGCCTTTTGAAGTTCCTGGCTAGCCTCAAGGTTTTTGGTTGCCTTTTTCATGTACTCAGCCATCCTGGAGCGGAGACCAAGTACATAGTCCACTATATCTTGCTTTGGGGGCTTGAGAGGTAACTCCCATCCTTCCTTCACCAAGCACAGTGGACCCCTCACAGGGTGGCCAAACAGAAGTTCAAAAGGGCTGTAACCAACCCCTTCTGAGGCACCTCCCTATATGCGAATAAAAGGCAGGGCAAGAGTATGTCCCATCTACGCCTAAGCTTTTCTGGGAGCCCTTTAATCATGCCCTTCAAGGTTTTGTTGAATCTCTCAACTAAACCATTGCATTGTGGGTGATAGGGTGTGGTGAACTTATAAGTAACTCCACACTCCTTCCACATTGCTTTTAAGTACCCAGACATGAAGTTTGCACCCCTGTCTGATACTACCTCCTTAGGAAAGCCCACTCTTGAGAAGATTCCCAGGAGGGCCCTTGCCACCACAGGTGCTGTAGTGGTCCTGAGGGGAATAGCTTCTGGGTACCTGGTGGCATGATCCACTACCACCAGGATAAACCTGTGCCCAGAGGCTGTTTGGGGATCCATGGGACCAACAATGTCAATCCCTACCCTCTCAAAGGGCACCCCCACCACAGGTAGTGGTATCAGGGGGCCTTTGTAGTGCCACCTGCTTTGCCACTGGCTTGGCAGGTTACACAGGAGCGACAAAACTCCTTACTGTCTTCAGACATGTGGGGCCAGTGAAAGTGAGGGACAATTCTGTCCCAAGTCTTGTTCTGGCCCAGGTGTCCTGCTAAGGGAATATCATGGGCTAGGGTCAATAGGAAGCCCCTGAACTTCAAAGGTATTACCAACCTCCTGGTAGCACCAGGCTTGGGGTCTCTACTCTCTGAGTACAGGAGTCCATCATCCCAATACACTGTATGGGGACCACTAGCTTTCCCAGCAGCCTCAGCAGCAGCTTGCTGTCTGAGGGGTTCAAGGGAGGGGCAGCTCTGCTGCTCCTGGCTCAGATCTGCCCTAGAAGGTCCCCCTGTCCCCAAGAACTCAACCTGGTCAGGTTCAAGTTCCTCTGGGACAGTTCCTTCTTCAGGGCTGAGATCATCCCCTCAAGGGACTGATCTTCCTCCTGAGCCAAGGGGGAAGGCACTGCCTTAACCCTACTACTCCTCCTCTTGGAAGGCACTTGGTCCATTCTTCCAGAATCCAAGGCCTGTTCAGTTTTAGACAGTTTAGCTTGTGACCTGGTCACAGCAAACACATCTGCAGGGATCCCCAGCATTTCTGCATGGGTCCTGAGCTCCACTTCTGCCCAAGCAGAAGTCTCTAAGTCATTGCCAAGCAAGCATTCGACTGGTAGGTTTGCACTTACCACAACCTTCTTAAGGCCAGTTACCCCTCCCCAGGAGAAGTTAACAACTGCCAGAGTATGGTCTGTTCTGACATTGCTAGCATTGGTCACTTGGTACATCTCACCAAGCATAACTTGCCCAGGTAGCACAAGGTCTTGTGTCACCATTGTGACACTTGCCCCTGTGTCCCTAAATGCCAAAGCCTCTCGTCCATTGATTAAAGGCTGTTGTCTGTACTTGCCCAGATTACTGGGACTCACAGTGGAGGTCACATCCATGCCTCCATCACAGACTAACACAGCCTGAGTCAGTTCCCTGACTAAGTCAGAGCCCAACTCAGTTCCCAGGGTGAACCCTACTAAACCCTTTGCTGGAGCACTTCCACCAACTGTACTAGGGGGAACAGGTGCCTTAGGGGCATTGGTGGGTGCTGGACTGGAGTCTTTGGACTTGGTGCAATCACTGGTCCAGTGGGTCTTTTGCTTACAGACCTTGCACCATGGTTTTCTTTGGCCTTTACCCTTGGTAGACTGGGAATCCCCACCAGAAGAAGATTTTTGGGGGCCTGATGAAGACTTTTGATCTTTACCCTTCTCCCCACCCTTGTCAGAGTTCTTAGCATCTTGCTTCTTGGTTTCCCCACCTTGGTTCTGTACCTTCTGCTTCACCCTGGTTCTGACCCATTTGTCTGCCTTCTTTCCCAATTCTTGGGGAGAGGTCAGATCAGAGTCAACCAGGTACTGATGCAACAGCTGGTTTTGACAGTTATTAAGAATCTGCTCCCTCATTATCAGATTATACAATCCTGAGAAGTCACACACCTTACTGCCCATCAACCAGCCTTCCAGAGCCTTGGCAGAACAATCCACATAGTCTACCCAGTCTTGAGTCTGTGCTTTTGGGTGTCTCTGAACTTCAACCTGTACTGTTCAGTGGTTAGGCCAAACCCATCAATAAGAGCACTCTTCAAGACCTTGTAATTGTCAGCATCCTCCTCTCTAACAGTGAGGAGCTTGTCTCTACCTTTGTCAGCAAAGGAGAGCCACAAGATTGCTGCCCACTGCTCCTGAGGGACCTTCTGTACTTTACAGGCCCTCTCTAAAGCAGTTATCCATTTGTGGATATCATCCCCACTCTGGTAGGGAGGGACAATCTTGCTCAGGTTCCTATGGTCATAGGACCTTTCCCTATCTCTAGGGACATGGTTGCCACCATGGGACTCTAGTCCCAACTTTCTTCTCTCTCTAAGGAGATCTAGGGATTCTCTATCTAAAGCCAATTGCTTCTTCCTGATCTCCAGTTGAGTTTCCTCATACTGGACCAGTCTCTTTCTTCTCTCATGAGAGGATTCCCTCCTGTGAGAAGAAACAGAGCTCCCTATTGAGGTGCCAGAGTGGTTAGACTCCTGAGAAGGAGACCTAGACTTTCTGAGCACACTCATAATCCTTCCTGGGGGACAAAGGTGTGGTTCTCTAGATCCTCATCTTCATCTTCCCAGAAGGGATTGGGTTTTCCAGGTCAGGGTCATTGTCACCCTCCTGGTCAGTTTCAGAGGGGGCTGGGGGTAGTAGTACCCCTGGCCCCTTCCTCATCTGCTGGCCCACCCTCTGCTCCTACCCCTTCAGTCTCTGAAGACTTACTAAGATCATAAGCCACCAACAACTCCTGGAGGTGTTGGGTGGTGGGACTTTGGCCTGTCCTTAATTTCCTCACGTTACACAAAGCTCTCAGTTCCAAGAATGGGAGTGTGTCATACTTGGAGGGGGAAGCTCAATGGCTTCCTGCAGGGCATCTTTGGATCCTGCTTTTAAAGACATTACTAGTGTGGTGTGGTGTATGCACTACCTACTCTAGTGTGGCCTACTAAACTCTCTTGAGTTGTAGAAAGGGTTGTGCTATCCCTTAACACACAACTCTAAGTTCAGTAGAACTTACTGATATTCTAAGCTTAAATTATATGTACCTTAGGTACCTTTAGTGGTTTTCAGTTGATCAATTCAATTGAGATTATCTGGTAAAACAATAGCAAGCTGGAATCCCACACGCTGCACACCAATGTGAGAAGTTGGCCTGGCATATGCTGTCCACTAATTATAGTGGGCACCTTGCACCAGTCCAAATCGACTCTTATGGTAGGTAGGTTAAAGACAACCTTATTGAAAGCTATCCTAGTGGTAGCTGTGGAGAGCAGCCTTCAGGCTAAGTCTTGAAGGAATGTAAAGCAGCTTGTTTTACCAGTCTATAATCTCTTGAGTGACCAAATGAAAGAGCACCACACCAGGTATATATTCAAAATATATGTATTTATTACTAAACACACCCCTCTAGTCTCTTTATGAGGCTAGAGTTCGAAGTACATAGGTTATAAGATCTTAAATCACAGTAATAGCACAAATACACGCTTGGGCCCTAGGGGCGTACTCAAACCATATACCAATAAAGTGGTATGCGAACCACGACTGAACTAGACACTAGGCCTAGAGCCTCTAGAAGTGCTTGGACCACAAGGAACCACCCAAGGTAGTGACACAGGGGACCCACGGGAGACGCGTGCAGTGTAAATACACAACCGCGATACGCCGTTAACTTCTATGGAGAAAGTCGGGATCGGGAAAATAGAGGAAAGGGACACTTAAAAGAGGACTAGGACAAAACCCTTTGAGATCTAGGACTTTGAAGAGTCTCTACCCACGGGAGCACCGGAGTACTCGTGTTACCTCACCCAGGGAAGCCGGGTGCATAGGTGCCTTTCGGGGTCGGGTTTCGTCTGCCGGTTCTTATGGCGATCTGCTGCAAAGTGCTGCTGGCGACCAGGAGAAAAGTGTCCGGGTGGATCCAAGAGTGGATCGGAGTTCTGAAGAACCTGAAAGCAGAGGGGACAGAGTCTGGGTCACTAGCCAGTGACCAGGGAGGCGATGGACAGATGCCCACCGATGTCGAGTGCTTCAGGTTCGATGACGGTCGTCTTGACTCTTCAGCCACGAGGTCCGGGAGGCGTTGTCGGCGACCAGGAGCAGGATTCGGGCTGTTGCTCGATGTCTGTCGAGTGCAGAGGTGTCGGCGACCAGATTGGACCCAACAAGCCTTGGCAACGGCAAGTCTCGAGTAAGATGTAGATCGTCGATGATGCAGACCAGCAAGGTCTGGGGAACTCACCCAGCGAGGGTAAGTGAGGGCAGGCCTGGAGCAACCAGACTGCCAAGTAAAGAAAAGATTGGCCTTCGTTAAGGGCTACTAGCCAACGGGCTAGCGACCGCGAAGGAGCCTCGTGACGCCGCACGTGGAGCTGGCTTACAGGACACTCGTGGAGTGGGGGCCAGTGATCTTCGGTGCAGGTGGTGCTGGAGGCTAGGGCTACTCGGAGCCCAAAGCACGACTTCTTGGGAGACCCAGAAGATGGTGCACTTGCAAGTGTGCTCGGTGTCCAGGGGTCACGGTCTCAAGTCACCCACGATAGCCACGGGCCTCAGCTTTGCTGGGGACTCAGGGTAGCCTCGGGGAAGTCTGAGAATCCACCTCTGGTGATGCGATGACTTCGGCGTCCGACGGGAGCTTCAGTGATGCGAACCGGACAGATGCTTCTTTGGTGCCTGCCAAGCAGGGGAGTCACTCCTTGACCCCAAGGGAGATTCTTCAGTCCTCTAATCGTGTAGTAGAGCGTCGAAGGTCCAGGATTCCGTTTCAGAGTTTCGTCCAGGTATAATCTAAAGTCCTAAGGACTGGGTTCCTACCTTTATTCTAAAAATAGGGGATGGACTACTCTGTGGCCCCACCTATGGGTGGGTCAGGGCAGAGGGGTGGCTACACCCCTTTCCTTTGTCCAGTTCGCGCCAAAGCAGGGGCTGCAAGCCCCTGATCCGGTTTGAACTGGGTATGCACAGGGACACCAAATGTGCCCCCAGTGCAGGACTTCAAAGCACCCGAAAGTGCTCCCGCCCAGCCCCAATACACATTGTCCTGTCTGGGGAGGTGGTCACACCTCCCTGGGACAGGAAACCTATTGTCCAGGCCTCCCCTGCCGGAGTTTCGTCCAGCAGCAGGAGGCCAGACTCGTGTCTGTGGCAGCAGCATCCATTTTGTGATGCCAGGGCTCTGGAAAGAAGTTACCGGACTCGTCAGAGTTAACATGCCTTTCCTCTAGAAGGGTGGAATGCTACCCCCGCCGCCAGGATTGGCGGGGGGTAGTATTCCAAGATGTTTGACACCAAACACGACATGTTTAGGTGCAGCCATTCCATAGTTAGCATTTTACCGCGAGGATATAATGCGTTTAAGAGTATATGGTCAGGCTGCACTACAAACAGCATCAGAGATGGTCTCCGAACGCTGCAGAGGGGCCCTGCTCATGCAGGGGCACCCTCTCACATAGGAACCATGCACTCTGCCTTTAGGATTGATAAGGCCTGCCTTAGGAGTGACTTATAGGTTTATATGTGTGTATGCATTTAGTGATATAGGTAACCTATACCACAGCAAGGGGTGCATGCACCACCTTACCCAGGCTGCAGTAGCAGACCTGTGGTGTCAGCTTGGATGGCCTACCAGGGGTGGCATAATACATGCTGCAGCCCCTGGCAGGCCTCTGAGGTACCTATGCCCTTGGTACATAGTATACCATATACTAGGGACTTACAAGGGCACTCCAGATCCCAATCAGTGATGTGCCTAAGGCACATGGAGACCCTTTTAAAGAGGAAACAGCTAGGCTGGGGTTCTGAATAGCAGGGCCCCAGCCAGACTAATGTCGAAAACCAGTGAAGTATCAGCAAAAAGTGGGGGTACCCCTGTGAAGCAGATCCTACTCTCCTACACTCATGGCAAGGTTGATATCTCTATTTGACCTTCCATCCCTACCATGGAGGCAGATTTCAATAGACTGAGCAGAATAAAGGCACTATTATTGAACGAGGAAGTTATGCTCACGTCCGCCCGGGAGACATTCATTCTCCAGGTGGCGAGTACCCACAGTGAAATACAGGCCCTTTGAACACTAATCTCCCCCAACATTTTGGGAGTTAATTCATCGCATTTTTAACGCATCTAACACAGAGGGTCTAGCACACTTTTTTAAAGTCGTGGGTCTGGTTTGGTGTCCTCCTTCCAAACTATTTTTGGTGTCATCCCGGCTTTTATTCATTCTATTTTTTCCAGCGTCTTTGGCGGTTTCCCGTTGATCATCGCTTGATGGCTGGTGTCCTGTTATTAATTTGTTTTATGCGTAATGGCTGCTCCCCGATGGGACCTGCTCAATCCAGAACGCTCCAGCTGCTTCGTGAGCGCCTTTGGCTGGTTTTGGTGTCTTGCTATTGCTGGCGTACACTGAGTGTGTCATATACTCTTTCTTTTCGCTTGCGTATTTCACTTGCGTGCAACCTGTAACGACTCTGCATCCGCTGTCCTTTCACCTGGACCTTGGATTATTGCCTTCCAATTCGTCATTGTCTGTTCCGGATTTTGTTCAGTTGATGGGTCCCTTAGAGGCCCATGAGCAGGACTGTTCCGCTGCCGGTTGTATGGCGCCAGTGCGGCTGCACTGGGGATTTTGGCGCAATGGGATATCTGGGCGGCTGCCCAGGATCTCCTACAACAAAGCTGTTTCGTTTATCACGCAAGTTGTCCCGCATTGCTTTTGGATGCTCCTCTGCTGAGGAGCATTCCTGCTCTTTTGATCTCATGGATTGATGGCATCTATGTTTTTCGGACGATTCCAACGATGCCCTTTGGAGGGTATGCGCTTTTTTCTGCACTTACACTTTCATGGATTGACTTGTTTTTCGCCGTTTGGGCGCTCCTGTGCTGCACCGGATTTTTTATTGGATCTCTGTCTTGGCCGCCGGACTGACCAGGGGAGGGTGTCTTGTGGTTTGTTGCCTGCCTTGTTAGTGTTGGCCTAGGCCTAGCTGCCATGCTGCTTTTCTTTTGCGCACGTTACACTGAGCCAGGGCTCCTCGCCTTGCTCTCGCCAAGTTCTTTGCGCTGTCTGCATTATCTGTCTTTCACCTTTTCTCTTGTTCGATTTGGGGCTCAGACTGCACAACATGTACAAGGTCGCATAACAATGTATTTAGGTTCTTCCTGATATGGCCAGTCTCGCGCACCCAGACATAACATTAGGCTGCAAATGCCATGGAAACTTTTGTGTGCCTTTAATACTGCAGTTTTTACTGGCGCTAACACACTTCTGGAGGAATCCTTTCCAGGGAGAAGAGCTGTGATTGTCTGCTGATGTAGTTCTGCATCTAGAGACCGAGGTATGAGGGTTCGCTAGTCAAAGCCCAGAGGTCTTCTATTTTTATAATAAACTATCTTACTGCACGGGAGTGGTGGTAATGTTATTTAGACATTTATCCACTGAGTTATGAAAATGCTTTCCCGTTTGTATTCTTATGGAATTGTAACCATGCTGCTTATATTAGTCATAGTGCATTATGCTATTAGTGCTGACACGTGTACTGTAGCATTAGAGCACGTAAGTTGGAATAAACATTTTAACCCTATCCAGTGTCTCTTCCTACGCACCTTGTGGACAAGTACGAGTGAGTGACGAAAGAGTGTTCTTGCTTCTGCGAGTCCTGAGATAAAGATACCGTGTTCTGGGTTGTCCAATCATTGGTACTTGGGTGCTAATGGGATGCTAAGCTAGCTGGGTTGGGGTTTTTGGGTGCTACGGTATATGGTAGGCAAACCACTGTATTCCGGGGTCCCATTATCCTGTGCATAGCTCTGTGTATGTGCAGAAACCTTATGACACTCTGAACTGGACCTGGTTTTCTGAATCCATGGGCTATTTTATGAATGTGCCCATAGCGTACCCATCGTAGGTCAAAGGTTCTGCCTGTGTCTGCTGTTATGTTAGCTAGGAAGTAAATGTAAACTCATATTAGGTTGAGTTCCATATGTACAGCATGTTTTCCACAATTTGTCTGACATTGTTATGCAATCATAAGTGCCAATTCACACCTACACCAAATCTTGGGATAGATATATGTACAATATACCTTCAGTGCAATTAAATCTCCTAATACAATATGTCAAACTGACCCAAGTAAGGTAAGTGTACAATATATCTATTTTGTCACCATATAAAAACATGCATATCACTCATATCAGTGATCCACACTCATTCAGATGTGTTAATGACAAATTCTAGGCAAGGGCCAGACATGTTTACTTTTGGTGTTGGACTTGCATTATGCAAGGCAAGGTCTTGGCAAAATCCTAAGTGAGATGTGTTAATGTAAGCTAGTCCACCTTGTGTGACTCTGCATTTCATAAGTTATCTGGAGTTACACAAGGCAGCACACATTGCTGACTTGCCTTACTCTACAGCAGGAAGCCAGTTCATAGATGGAGTGTGGGTGTCTCACTGCCTCAACGTCCTTTCATTTTGGAGACTTAATAGATTTTGCATCATTGATCGACCTGGAAACATAACAAAATGCATCATGTACTGCAGCGTACCAAAACCAGGATAGAGTTCTAATTTTGACATCACTGTACAGTCATTCTCTTTGTGCTGCATTCGGCAGCACAAAAAGAAAATGCTAAAGGCCTCTCAGGGGTGTGTGTATGCAGGAAAGAGAACTCACATAGCCAAGAACTATGTTGCCAACAATGCAGGGCCCCTTGCACCATGATGCAAGGGTGCCTGCATTGGTGCTAGGCAGGCAAAAGTACCCCACCAGTAGGAAAGCTCAGTTATGTGCTGTATCATGGTATCACTGTGCATTCCAGCATTTTCACTTTTACACAGTACAAAGGTTAGCTTGCCACCTTGCACTGTATGAATACTTCACAGAAATGCCACACAGAGGGTACACTGACCATGAGACTGGCATTGATATGCCAATCCATGAGACTTTTTGTGCATTTTTCCTGCAGCCCACACTCATGCCATTGACAATGTATCCATGCAGTCAGGCCTACTGGAGCTGCATAGATTTTACTACAATGAGATTTGTACACTATGCTCTACAGCATACGTAGCAGTACATGATATGACTGATATATGCAGGCTGACATCCAATGTACAGCTGCTAAGCCACTGAACAAGAACACTGCCATGTGGACATCTACCCTCACAATGTGCATCAGACAGGCTGAGAGCTTAGGATCTGAACAACAGAGTAGCTGCTCTATATCCCTGCAGGCTCCAGGGCATCAGTGTGATTGGTCCTCTGTCACTCCATTTTACATAGGTGTGACTGACACCTCTGTGGGAGGCTCAGTCACCCCTGAGGCAGGATACCTCTGGTAAGTGTTCATACTGATGAAATGTCTAGACAAATTCCCCACACCCCTGCAGAAACACATGTTGAGATGTCAATTGTACCTTTTCATGGGTTGATTTTGCGATCCTGAAAATGCAACTGCCACATTCCCAGCATCTATCAGTTGTGCAATGATTGCAATGTGATGTCTACCCTGGAGACGCTGTCCTAAATGTCTATTCATATTGAGCTTAGGTTTGACGAACAGGTACAGGAACAGGTATGAGTTCCCCATATTTCAGGTGTGGATCTGCAGGAATATTTACCCACACCTACATTGACTCTACATTCATATTAACATGCCTCCTGATCAATTCAAAATTAATCTGTGGACATGTGCTTTTGTGTTGGCACACTGAATGTCATTCCTTGCCAGGTGATGAACACCTCCCCGTACACATCACACTGTTACAACTATCATGGATTACACACAAATGTCACAGAGCTACATCCATGTAGTTATGACACGTACCTTCCGCAGTTAGTATCCTTGAAGCTGTCCATTTCAGCTTGTGTAAATGGACAATGTCCAATTGCAAAACAAAAATGGACAAATTGGATTTAAAATAAGAGCAACTACACACATTTCCAAATGCAAACTAAGCAATATGACATACCAGTGTAATGGCACATTTAGACACCCTATACACACACACATATATAAACATTTTCAGACCATGGAACACAGCTAATCACCTCACAGGGTTCATGTGCCTAGAGGTGAAAGGTCAGAGATGTCTTATATCATATGCCAGAATCATCCCCCATGCATGTGATGTTATAGAGAACTTGCCCCAGCTTAATCACAGGCCTCCTTGCAACAAAGCACAAGGGTGCAAGTATTGGCACTTGGCAGCCAGAAGTGTGCCAGTGCTAGGAAAGGGGAGGAATGCACAGTAACATGTTTAATACACGACACATTCCTGCCCTTTCACTTCGTGCAACAAGGGTGACTTGCTGTGTTAGCGCTGCGTGAAATATTTATAAATATGTCCCTTGGTACATACATACTAGCCTTGCCTCACTGACAGACCTTGTGCAGTGTGGATAATGACATGTATTGTGAATCTAGCCAGAGGGACTAATTTTGCCACATATTGTGCAGCGCTTGCATCACATGAGTGAGGGAAAACAGCAATAAATTAAGAATCCTACTACATTTACAAGCCCAAACATTCTTCAGTGCTGGATATTGCCAAAAGTAACTCTCATTGCTTTGCATTACTTAGCGTCAAGAGTGCTAGCTCCCCTGTAACACAATGCAGCATTTATACCCCGTGTGCTGCTTTGTGTGACAGAGGGATACATCGACACCCTGAGTGTCACTCTCTCTTGCCTTGTGCGTAACAAGGCATCCACACATTGCAACTAAATTTTGATATTGATATGTACCCTAACTATGTTATCTACATTACTACATGCTGATGGTACATCCAATACATACCTACGGGACCTCCGATCTCCAGACTCAGCAGGTCCAGCAAATCAGCCTCATGGAATAGTACGTCCACACACTGATGTTTCAGCTGCTAAACTATTCGCTCCTCACGGGCCAGCTTGGCCATGTGCCACTGCAACCTCTCCCATTGATCCTTCCGATCCTTGGGATGGTATCCTTTGCTGACCCTTTCTTCTGCAGCCAGCATCTGCGGCCGTGAGTGCATGACCAGCCAGTTCAATGCACCTACTTCTCCCTCTGTAAAATGTTTCCCTCTCCCCTTCCCAGATAGGGCCACAATGGCACAAGCCCTATCTACACTTAACCCACTATCAACAAATACACCCCATACACCCATAACTCTACATAATAAACTCATACCCCAAATTATAGAAACATCCAAAAATACAAAGATAATTACAAACACAAAAAACAACACATCAGTACAAAAACTGCACAAAATATAATTCACACGGACAGAACAGACCAGACTTCACCCAAAAAACAAAAAAATGCCAATTTCGCACAGCACTCAAACCACCAGTACCAACCATCAGACACTAACAGAAAGTGAAAGTAAGATTTACACTTCCTCGTATGCAATCACACCCATTGCTTCATTTCCTGGGTGTGACATTCAGGTTCTCGACATTTTGTGTCGATTTTTGTGATGCATTGCTACACGAATGTACATTGCGTGATGCACTACTCTCTCCCAAACAACGCTAGGTCCGGCGCTATGCCAATATACCTATGCAGTGGCCTATATGTGTGTGCCGTAAATAGCCATGCAATGCATATGTTTCCTACACAGTGGCCTATGTATGGCGCAACACATTTAGTCACGCAGTTGCACTTATGCGGCAGTAATGCAAAGGGCCACATAATGGCCATATAGTGCGCCACAAATAGCCACGCAATGCATATATTTCCCGCACAGTGGCCTATGTGGTGCAATGCACACTGCCACGCAGTTGCACTATACAACAAGCATAAGGGCTATGCAGTTGGTGCTATCCAGACTGCGACTAATGGGAATGCCACCCTCACTGGTACAGCAAAATGTCACCTAGCTCCCCTCAAAACTACTCTCAACGCAGCAGCCAGAATGGTCACTGGAATTAGGAAATACGATCACATTTCACCAGCACTCAGAGAACTAAAATGGCTCCCAATCGGAGTGCGTGCCAGTTTCCAGAACTGCCTGCCTCACGCACAAAGTCCTGCACACAGGAAAACCTGAGTATCTGGCTGCTAAACTCAAGAGGGCTGGTCAGACAAGGAACCTCAGGAGCTCCAGCCGCCTTACTACTCATCCCTATGAAAAGACGCAAACAAAAAACTGCCGCACGGTCCTTCGCCGGAAGCAGCGCCCAAAATCTGGAACTCCATCCCAGTCGGTATCAGGACTATCTGCTCGCCCTTCACAAAATTAAAAAAACACCCTAAAAAGTCCTCTTCCTGAACCGCGCCCTCCCGAATGGATAGCCGCCGCCCAAACGCAAATTCCTGCTCGCCCGTTGCTCCCAGACATTGTGTCACTAAGACCTACCTCCTCCTTGCTATTTGACCCCTACCTGCTCCTCCCCCCTAAGAGGTTCAACCCAAGACAACGTGCTCTCAATGAGGTTATCTCAGGACTCACATACTACACCTCAATGCTGCTCAGCACACTTGGACTTCCGGACCAATGTGTATAATACTGCTCTATTGTATGACTCTTGCACAAAAAACTGTTGTAAAGCGCTCCGTTACCCTCGGAGTCAGGCCAGCGCTATATAAAACTCCTTAAATAAATAAACTAGAGCAACGCAACGACTACACAGCTCATATGTTAACAATCGCTACAGTACACAGCTGGTTGTTGCATATCTCAATCTGACTGGGACATTATTTTCCATGAGTGTCATATGTTTGATAGGCCACATGGGGACTTAATTTAAAGATATTTCAAACTTTGACAAAGTTAAAGTCATTACATAGTTATTTTACATTATGGAGTTAAAGGATGGAAATGGGACTTGTATGGTGAAGCGTTGATAGCTGAACAGTCAGGGTGATGTGATGGGATTATTTCTTTATGAGATCCATACATTGAGGCCCATGTATTTTATGTTGGCTCATATGTATGGCCTTTCAATCAGTATTTGTTGATAGAGGATCTGATGTCACACACACATATTTCATGCCTTCAATATATTGGCTGGACAAATTCCCATGGCATGTTACATGTTTGTCTCATAAGTCTTCATTTTTATGATGACCGTGACAGTGATTAGATGAGCATTCTCAAGGAAAACTTAAATGATTCACACCTGTAGATTTTTGGAATTATGAACATTTAATTATTCTTACATCACAGAAATCATGGGTGAGTGAATATTGCTTTTAAGTAGATTATGCAAAAAAAATTGCAACAATTTGGTTTCGTCTCACACGACCTGCAATTGTGTGCTCTATAGCTGCTTCAGTTTCATGTTCCGGTTCAGGTGAGATTTAGGTTTTATAGTCCCATGGCACATTTGTTTTGAGACAGATAGTTATGCAATATTGCACAGACTAATATATTCTTGCAGATCATAGGAGGTGAGTACAAAAGTCTTCCGCCTGATTTGTCCAGGCAACAGAAACGCACGACTATAGGACACCAAACATTCGCTCTGCATTAAATTTGTTCTGGCCATCCGTCCGGGGATTTGTATATGGGGTCATGATTCATGGCTGCAAACCATATCCTTGGTCACCTGAAAAGTGGCAAATACCAACAGTCAATGATTTGGTGCATTGTTACTTAGACATAACTAACTTTGTGTGTCATGTATGTGGGCAAACTCATACACATTTCTTTAACATTTAGCAGATATGTCTTAGGTACTGTTGACCATTGCTTTACACATGTCTGTTCAACATATATGAGTCATTACACATATTGTACATGGTGTAAGACATGCAACACATCAACATGCTAACTTTCATGTTTGGCTCGAAAATTACTATGATAAGTGAGTTAGAATATTTGTATCAGCTATATGGAGAAATTCACTCAATATGTATGCAAAGTATGAAACTTAGGAATTGGATCAGATTTTCTTGCATACATTTTGCACCATATAGGTAGTGACAGTGTCAACATGTTTGACACTCACACATACATTTGTCCTATTTTCACCTATGATGTCCTTGTTTTCTACATAACAGTTGCACGGCCTTAGATGAGTAAACATCATTTTGCATGGCTATTTGCTTAGTAAATGTAACCATTATTCAACATGTAACATGGATATTTTATTTGGTTTTAATCATACGTCAGCTAATGTTTTTGTATGGCAAGTTGTCTTGCCAGAACGTAAATTGACACATAGGTATGGCAATGTAGGCCTTTTCGTATGGGACAACATGATGTTGATATAAGTGACTTTGTACTGCAGACCAGTACACAGCACTTTCTGTATTCACATGTATGTATGTGAATTTGCCTTATTGGTGAATATGTACTTATCTGCCTTGATTCTTACCTCATTTCTTTAGCATGAGATAGTTCAGATTCTGAGTGTAAATACACTGTGATACCTTACTTTGGTTACATTTCACCTAGGTTATTTCCTAGTGTATAACATATTTTCCAGCCTATTTATTCACTGTGTCAGTTTTACATTGATATACTTAGATGCAAGAAATTTAGACAACTTGAGGCACTACTTTATTCATCTATCACATTTTATGAAGTATGTAAATGTGGCTTTTTATCTATGTGTATATATTGCGCTTAGAATGTTGGAATGCCAGAAAGTTAGCTGCACTTTGTTCTTTTGTTATCACAAATGTACCTAGAGTACACATTTACACAAGATTTGATGCTACATTTTCAGTGCATGACATACGTGGAATTTAGTTGCTATTTTTCCATTTTGTACTCCTGATACTTTGATCAGCCTGCAGATATATCTGCCCTGTGTGACACATATGCTTAGGATCACATGATTTGTTCAACTACCATTATTATAGTGGAAAATTGACTACTAATCCAGATTTGCCACACCATTATACATACACACATCTCACACTTTTCTAAGTTTTTCTTATCCTTTGTTACTATATTGAACAAAATCGTGGACCACATGATGTGCCAATTGATATGTTTAACACTGCAGAAATTGTGCTCTGCTCATACAGTGTGAGATGACACAATACTTCTCACTGAGGATTTCTCCTACTTCCATTGCAGAATCCGTGAGGGAATCACACAATGGGATATCATTGGCTACTTGTTAGAGTAAGATGCTACAACTTTGTGCAAATGACTCAATATCCAGACACAATCACAGAGATGGCAATTATGTCACACTTTCCAACATATTAGTTGGTATATTGAATAGTTTTGCTTTCCTTACCAATAAGTAGGCCATTCCCATATCTGCCATTCTGAAACCTCTCATTGATGGTACTGTGGTGAAAGGTGTATGCATCATGGGCACTTCCAGGATACTTGGCAAGGACATTGATGAACATTCCATGATGACCTACTATTACCTGGACCTTTATTGGGTAATTGTGTTTGTGGATTCTGTACAGGTGTGATGTGGCTGCAGGGGGCACAAATTGCAATGTGTGCAATTAATGGCATCAAGCACATGAGGAAGTCCAGCAATGTTGTAGTAAAACTTGCTTGGTATCCAATAGTTGTTGGGCAGTTTTCAGGACGAGAAGGTACTGGGGTGTGTGTTTTATGATGACATCTAACACCACAGATGAGAGAAAAGCAGACAATGTTCCCTGTGGGAAATGCCTGCAAATCTTGCTGCTCTGCTTTGGAAGGATACTGAGGCCAATATGTGTATGTCAATTTTACATGTGGTGTGATGGCATTGGTCCTTGCTGTTGCTGGCTGGAGGCTTGGCGCTATCTTCTCCAGTAATTCCATGATGGAATCCCTCTTCTGTCTGTAAAACAGAATAACCTCCTCCTCCCTGAGGTGAATGAGGGATATGCGCTGATGGAAAACCTGCTCCTTCCTCCTTCTCTGCCTACTTAGTTGTCTGCTAGCTTCTCTAGTTACAGTAAAATGACTGCCATGGCATAGTTGAGCTTTCCAAAATGTATTGTGATTGTGAATATTTTGGTCTTCAGTCACTGCATCATTTCCTATGCCTGGGTTGCCGATCTGGAGATGATACTAAATACTGCTGCATTACGTTTGCTTTGGATTTTGCATGTGAATGCCTACATTGCATGAATGAAATCCTGCATGATGCAGCTGGATTCGCTTGCAACATTTGCACCATGTAATTGCCAGAAATTTATGCATTTGTGCTATTGCGTTGTTTCTTAAATCTGACTTAATGCTTGCGTCGCCCTTGCGTGCAGTACGTGATGCAAGACCTTGATGCCTATGCCCCTTAATACTCTCTTGCTTCCTTCATTTTTTGAACATGAACATCATAGCTTGTGCCCTCCAATTTGTTCACACGGGGCTAGCACACACCACTACTTCTGGCTAATTGTCACTCTGCAAACATGTCATGAGAGATCACTCTGCAAACACGCCATCGAAATCTGGAACACCATCTCCACCCTTGCCCCAACGTGACCTTCATCATGGAGACCTGGCTCACCCCACATCAGCCCCTGACATTGCCACGGCTACCGCCCAGTGGCTACAAGATGGACACATTGTGACCACACCAACATGCATAGAGGAGGCATCGCAATCGTACATCGAGTCAATCACCTGCACCATCACCGATGATGAGACCACGCCAATCATGGAGCACATGAACTTTCAGCTCCACACCAACGCCAAATCAACCAATACAGGCGCCTTCGCATACAGACTGCCAGGATCACATACCGGCCTCTGTGGCACCATTGCTAAATTCATCACCCCACTCACCTTAGAAGCAGAGCACTACATCTTCACTAGGAGATCTCAACTTCCACCTGTATGACTCCACCGACACCAATTCCACAGACCTCATGGAAAGACTGGACAACATCGGCCTCAAGCAAGGGTTACTGACCCCACCCATAAAGCAGGACACATGCTAGACCTTATCTTCACATCCAGCAGCAGAATCCAAATACAGC
This sequence comes from Calotriton arnoldi, assembly GCA_963921515.1. Taxonomy (NCBI): domain Eukaryota; kingdom Metazoa; phylum Chordata; class Amphibia; order Caudata; family Salamandridae; genus Calotriton; species Calotriton arnoldi. Next base: position 1,087,664 of record CAWUFW010006761.1, read on the forward strand.
CACACCTGCAGAACTTACCTGGCTGGACCCACTCCATCATGCACTTCACCCTCACCGGACTGTCCCGCACAGCACCCAACCAACACAGTGCCCCCTACTCGCTACTGGACCAAGGCACAGCTTACAGCAACAATGGACGAGGATGCCCTCAGCACCCATGGAGCCCCACATCACCGTAAACCTGGACCAGACATTAGATAACTTCAACCCTGGATCACCAGGCAGTCAGCCAAGTCTACTCCTACAATACCAGCCAGAACACACAGGGCCACCAAATGAGTCAGCTGGTACATGCCAGAACTCAGCATGTCAAAGTGCAGATGCAAACAACTGGAGAAAATGGTGCACCAGCAGAAACCACTCAGACTGAGCCACCTACAAATCAGTCCTTAACAACTACCACAGCCAGCTCAAAGCCATGAAGAACTAGGCCCTGACCCACCGGATTGAGATGAGCGCTAACAAATCCAAGGAAGTCTTCATGATCTTCAGAGTTCACCTGCCCCTCAGCCACAGAAAACTCTTCCTTCTCACAGGAACATTGTGACGCCCTTGCCTACCATTTCCACAACAAGATAGCAGCCATTTGCAGAAACTTTGAACCCCAACCCTCTAACTTGCTCAGCAACCGATCGACCACAAGCACCGACCATCCGCTCACCACATGGCAACACCTCAGCGTGCGCGTCATCACAACCACGCTGATGCACCCCATCCACTTGGGAGCACCCACCGACTTATGTCCCCATCAACTCTTCAACCCGGGAAAGCTGTGATCAGCCACCAGCTCACCACCATCCTCAACACTTCCATTTCACAGCTGCCATTCAGATACACGGAAAAACAACCTGCTGGACCCTTCCCCATCAGGCTTGAAATCCAACCACAGCACTGAAACAGCCCTGATCGCCGCACCAAATGGCATCCGCGCTTCTCGACAGAGGAGCATCAGCCACCCTCATCCTCTTTGACCTCTTTGCAGCCTTCGACACCGTCTCCCACCAGCACTCATAACTGACTATGCCAGATGGGAATCACAGATGACGCGCTCAGATGGATGGCATCCTTTCCCACTGGATGTACCCAGAGAGTTTGCACCCTCCCTTCACTTCACAACCTAAGTCCATCATCTTTGGCATACCCCAAGTATCATCCCTCAGCCCAACCCTCTTTCAACATCTACATGACACCTCTTGCAGCCATCGCCAGTTCACACAACATCAGCATCATCTCCTATGCAGATGACACCCAGCTGATCCTCTCTCTCTCTTCAGACCCACTGGATGAAGATCAACTTCCACAACTCTATGAAGAATGTCACAGCATGGATGAAAGACAACTGCCTGAAACTCAACACGGACAAAATGGAAGTCCTGATCTTCGGTATGAACACACCGCCCTCTGGAACAACTCCTGAGTGGCCGAAGAGTGTGGACCAACCCCCACAGAATGGGCTTAGGAGTAACCAACAGTACGGAGACAGCTCTCACTGTAGCCACTGAGAGTATCAGATGCCAGGTATCTCTGGGTGGTGTGACTGTTTTAGAGCTGCTGGACTTGTCAGTGGCATTTGACACCGTCCAACCCCTGTGCCTTGGACAACATCTTCAGCAGGCTGGAGTGAGTGGCAAGGCTCTCAAACTTCTCCACTCCTTTCTTATTGACAGTGTGCAAATTGTTAGTTGCAGTGGTTTAAAGCCAAGGTATTCAGTCTCCAGTGCAGGGTTCTGCAGGGCTCACCCCTTAGCCCAACCATTTTTAATTTGTATGTTGCTCTTCTTGCAGAACTGCTATGCTCATTTGGCTTCCAGATCTTTCTTATGCGGACGGCACACAATGTATTGTGTGCCTATCTGACAACTTGCCTCTGGTAGCTAACAAGTTTAATCAGTGGGTGACCAGTGTTAGCACTTGGATGAAAGACAACATTTTAAAACTTAATTCGGAGAAAAACTGAGGTGCAGGTGTTTGGGGCACAGAGGTCAATTTGGACTTACACCTGGTGGCCAGAGGCTGTAGCCTCCCTCCCCATTCCCATGAAGTCTGCTAAAAATCTCAGTGTTATCTTCAACACGGTTTTTAATTTTGAGTCTCAGGTCAACCGCACTATGAGCACCTGTTTTTATATCATCAGAGCTTTCAGGAAAATCTTTCCTTTTATCTTGCAGGAAATGAGACATTTAGTAGTCATCACTGATTGCCTCACTCCTTGACTACTGCAATGCATTATACTTGAATATTAATAGTTTGTCCCCGAACAAACTCCAATTAGTTCAGAATATGGCGGCTTGCCTCATTCTGAATATTCCTAAGCGTCTCCTAGTCTACATTTTGAAGTTAGACTCTTTCTTCCTGTTTGGGGAAAAGCTTAAAACTTGGGGGCATATTAATAAGACCGAGCGATAAAGTTATCGCCGATTTATGCGACAAGGAAACTGCCGGCTTAAGCGGCGATGTGCGACTGCTTGATATGCGTCCCATAAATTCAATAGAAGCCCAGGTTAAGATGTCCTGCACATCCCAACACTGGGCTTCTGTTGGAATTCACCTGCTTGCGCATTAGCAAGCCCGTGTATGCCGTTTTAGCGGCGCAGTTTCCTGCCGCTATTTCGGCGATAATTTATATCGCGGTCTTGTATATGCCCCTGTGTTCTTTTCATCCTAAGGTGAGCTTGGGCTATTCAGGTTTCTGTTGGGGATTTGACATTTTCTGGCTTTGCGGTTTGACACCTTTGAGTTTAGTGTGCTTTTTATAAAATATATTTTTTCATTTTCATTTTTCATGAAATATTTTATTTAATCACGAAGCAAATATTTATATAAAAATCTAAATATTTGTTTTAATGGAAAGGCTGGCATTTTTATAATTTATGTTTAGGCCACCATCATCCATACTATATTCCTGACTTGATCGCACTTGCACTGTTTCACACAAAGCAATCTCCGAGGCATACTAGCCTCATTTTTACCCTCCAGTTTAAAAAACCTTCACATTTACAAGAACTTGAGCCCAAATTTAGAATTTTAAGTTTTGCTTCTTCCATTTACATAAAACTATATTAGTCTGGTAATATTGATCTACTTTCTAAGCAGTCACAGACCCTTGAGTAGGCATCATGGACACTTGGAGGTCACCGCGGACCTGGGTTAAAGACAACATGCTGCTACTTGAGGCATCCACACTTCCTGGGAGAGACCCACCCTCAACCTTCCTAGCACACTGTTTTGTCGCTCAGCCATGGCATTGTGCCTACTGCTTGACATTCCAGCTCTCTTCCAATGCCCGCCACCTCGCTCGATCACCCCTTCTACCTTTTCCTTCCCTCATTCCCATTTCATTAAATCATTTTTTACTACCCAATGAAGGTCAAATACTTGCCAAGTACTAAACTTTAGCATATGTTATTGTCATCAATCCTAATGTGCTCCTGTGCAACCTCTGCTTTATCTGATACCCGATCGCTCTTCTGAGAGGGCACCTTCAAAGCAATCAACAGAGAGGGGAGACCCGAGTTATTTGTGACAGTGTCTGTCTTGCCTGTATCCGAGACAAGTGGCGTAATGCACCCAGGGTAAGTCGGTGCTTGCTTCACAATTTCTCAGACAGTAAACTTTGCAGGGACACAGGGAGACGCTACGGCGCGAGCGGGCCATACTCTTGATGAATGTGTCACTACCGCAGAGTCCGTTCCTCCCCTGATACCCCTATGATGTCTGTTGAAAAAACAAGTCATTTACAACCCATACAAAGGAAAAGGTCCTATATTTTTGCTATTTAATTGCACAGAAAATTAGAAATCGCAAGCAGTAGAGGGTAAAGCAGAGGTCATGAGAAAGCCTACTGACCCTTCACAGGCTATATAAAAGGCTGAAACATGTCCCTGAGCTATTGGATGCCTAGGAACATTAAATCCTAAAGCCTCACACTGATCTATTTTAACCTAGCCCTAGATCCCAGAATAATGCATTTGTTATAAAGGATTTAAAGGCTGTTTGACTTACCTCATTCCAGCCCTGCCTTCACTCACTGCTACCACTCAGAGAGCTCCACTTACTAGCGTGGCGAGGCAGCCACCCATTCACGCGTTCAGTGTCTGGGTGAGAGGTCCAATGATGAAGCATGCACACAGGTAGTACCTGTGGGTGAGGTCCCTGTATATATATAAGACTTTGATAGAAAAGCAGATATTTGAGGTGACCAAATTTAGAGTGTAGAAGCTGGTGTTGAGAGTGCTCTATATTTGGAGCCGCTTTCCACCTAAACTTGAGAACTACACCCAGAGTCACTCTATGCCTGAAAGGGTTTTGTTTTGACTTATACTGCGTGCTCCCTTGTGTCTGGACAAAGCTATACACTCTCTGAAGTGCTCTAGTGAGAGCGCAAGGAAACACATGTCAAGGTGTTGCTTTTCTTCATTTCAGGTTGGCAGTTTGGAGATGGTATTTTGCCAATCCAAATCTGTGTCTACTGTGCCTGGAGTGGTAAAGGCTTTGGCCATTTTACAGCTCGGCATGGATAGAGACTGTGCTAATCCTATGCTTAAAAACTTTGCTGTGGAAATGGTAAAAGACTTTGTCCCCTTTCTATCTTGGCTTCAATGGCACTATGCTAATCCTACACTTGAAGACTTTGATAGAAAAGCAGACATTTGAGGTGACCGCAAATTTAGAGTGTCGCTGGTGTTGAGAGGGCTCTATATTGGAGCTGGGTTTCCACCTAAACTTGAGAACTACCCAGAGTTCTCTGCTTCTTTTGCATAATTTATGCGTCACTCTATGCCCTGAAAGGGTTTTTGTTTCGATGCATATAATAAAATGAAAATAGTTTTCATTTTTTACACCATCTCAGAGAGAAAGTTTACTGTCTGAGAAATTGTGAAGCAAAGCACCGGTTTACCTGGGTGCATTACGCTCACTTGGCTCTCGGATACAGGCAAGGCAGACACTGTCACAAATAACTGGGTCTCCCCTCTCCTTGTGTTTATTGCATAGTAAAATAGGGAAGCCGAGGATATACCCTTATCATATACTTCTCACTCCTCTTTGGTGTATAAAGCACCTCCAAAGCTTATGCCTTGCAGGAAAGGATATGACCCACCACACCATACTTGGGTTCCCAGCTTGCTTGGGTGTATTTCCCCAACTTTCCTGCTCACTGGTCTTTCCTCGGGTAAGCTTTCATTTCTCCCTAATCTCCATCCAGCATCAGAACCCTCCCCCACCATCTGTCCATAACTTCTGCTACACCGTCTTTCCTCCAATTCTCAGTCTCACTTTCTGAGGCACGCATCTATGGACCTTGCTGTCCTTCCATCCAATTGACCTCAGCCACCAGAACTCACTTCCTGTACCCTGCAGGCTCCTTACTTTGTATGGTCCTCCATGCAGCCTGTAATCTCATTCCTTCCACCACACAGTATCTTGGCTGTCCCATGGTCTGCTGGCAACCACTGGGCCCCTTGGCTCCCTCACCCCGGGTTCATGACCAATCCAAATTCCACTACAGATCTTTCTTAAGGTGAGGGCCCTCCATCCTCTCTCCACCTACTGGGGTTTGCCACACCTTGCTACCATGCTGTGAGTACCCTAGTCTCCTTAACCAGCATGTTTGGGTCTAGACTAAGCTTTCACTACTTACAAAATGGTCCCCACTCCTTTCTCACCTGCCAGAGCCCAATATGTCAAAACAGGTCTTGGCTGCACTTGCCGTCCCGATGCAGCTGATCCACGGTCTGAGGGGATGCTCCGGTAACCTAGTCTCCTTCAACAGCTGTTTTGAGCCTGGGCAGGTGTACTCCCTATAAGAAGATACACGCTTCCTTCTCATCTGCCATAAGCCCAGCATGTCCCAACCAGGCTGGACCACATCTTGCCATGCTGTTGGGAGTAGACACTCCAGTGCCCAAACGTTCAGTGCTTAGACTCGGTGCACTCCTACTAGCGGTGTCCGCTCCTATCACTTGCCATAACCTCTATCTCCAAGCGACCTCCTACATAAAATGCTCTTCCACCACATTCAGGTCTCTTGTAGAATTATTGGGGGTCTGTCCCTGTCACTCTGTACCTGCTAGTGCTGTACTACCTGAACAATCCTCTTTGCCCAAGATACACAGTTGCATTGCTGCATGGCCTGGCCTGCACTTGTCTATCATTACGCTGGTGCCACCATTCTCCAGTAAACTACAGCTATTGTTGGCTACCATAACTTTTGGCTAATCCCCATCTTTCAACCCAAACCCTCCTCAACGAGCCTCAATTTCTACTGTGAATTAAACTATTGGCACATTGCACACTTTCCAATAACCTTCTTTTACCAATATGAGTTGACTTACATTCTACCTTTTGGTTAGAGGCTTGAATATGGTCGGGCATCCTTTTCTTATCTGTAAACTCCCCACATTCAGGTGGTGCTACCCTCTTTCCACATTTCTTGCCTTGCATGATAAAATGTCCCCATAGGCTTTGATGAGTACCCCGCTTGCTAAACCTATCTCATGCTCCAAAAGTGTTGCTTCTATCTTCATCCCAAAGGGATCACCATCTAAAATGCTGGCATTCACCCTCATATGTTAGTCCGAGATTGCAAGTATGCATACCTCCACTAGATGTGTCACCATTCGTTGCAGACTTGAACTCCTACCGTGGGGCGGGGAATCAGTCCCTTAACTATTAGGCCAGGAGTGATGCTCTTTCTTATAGGCACTAGGAATCAAACCATTACATTTCAGACTGTTACACCTTCCTCAATGGGCCGCAAGTACCTCTCTCTCCCATAAGGGTGTCATTTTCCAGAGAAAAACACAGTGGTTATCGGTGAACACTTTGCTATTTTGGAAAGGTAAAGAGCTGGTAGATGTGAAACAATGTTTGTAAAATTCTCTTTATCCTGTTGTGAAATTGTAATGAACCCTCAATTTTGCTTCTGCAATGACCAGGGCACAACTTAAACAGCTCTCAAATATTTTAAATGATTTCTTCATTGGGTGACTGCTTCAGGAGTATGTGAAAAACAGTATTTAACAGCACCTCCCAATTTTTTCAATAGTGCGGGCATAAAACCCACACAATGCCAGTTAAATAGATGGCAAACCTAAAATGTGTAGCCTTATGAGACCACCCTGTGACCCTCACTAATCCCCTTAGTGTAGAGCATTTACATCTCAACCTACATACCAATTGACAGCCCTATCTGAAGTGTGAACTGCTTTCCCCCGATCACTATTTGGGTAAAAAGTGGGGTTGGCAATTGATCGGAAGGGTGGGTACATCTGAGGCCTCTACCCTACAAGGGGATGCTCCCATAACCTCCATGCCGGTATCCTCATGTGGGCAGCACCTTAGTACCTTGGTCCCACAGGTCAATAGGGACTCCATCTTCAAATCAAACCCAAGCTGCCTGAACCTCAGTTGACTTCCTCATTTTCCTCACCGTACCGAGGGATTGAGACATCAAGCAATCAATCAATTAATCAATCAATCAATCAATCAGGGGTTGGTAGAGCGCAACTACTCACCCATGAGAGTCTCAGGCGCTGGGAGTTTGGGGGTAGATCCGTTGAGTGCTGGGGTCATCAAAAAGCCAGGTCTTGAGGTCATTCCTGAAATGGGGCAGTGTGGGAGATTGCCGGATGTGGAGGGAGGGTGTTCAGGTTTGGCTGCACAGGTAGGAGAAGGACTTTCCTCCCATTCTAGTCTTGCTGATACATGGGACAGTGGCCAGAGAAAGCTGGGCAGACTGGAGGTGTCTTTTGGGTGTGTGGAAGAAGAGGCGGCTGTTCAGATCTACGGGTATGGTGTTGTGAAGGGCCTTGAATGCGTGAGGTGAGGAGTTTGAAGGTTATTCTTCTTTCGACTGGAAGCCAGTGGAGATGTGCAGAGGTGTTGGGTGATGTGGCTGTGAGGGGGTGTCGAGGATCAGTCTGGCTGCGGCATTCTGGACAGTCTGGAGTTTGCAAAGGAGTTTCTTGTTGATTCCGACTTAGAGAGCGTTTCCGTAGTCCAGTCTGCTGCTGATGAGGCGTGCATGTCAGTTTTTCTGGTTTCGTTTGGGATCCATCTGAAAGTCTTTCGATGCCTGTGGAGGGTGTTGAAGCAGGTCGGGAGACAGCGTTGATCTGGCGGTTCATTGTGAGCGATGAGTCTAGTATGGTGCTGAGGTTTCGCTTCGTGGTCCGTCAGGGGTTGGGGGATTTCCGAGGGCAGAGGGCAACCAGGAGTCCTTCCATGTGTAGGGGTGGTGTCAAGAATGAGGACTTTTGTTTTTTCTGAGTTCAGTTTCAGGCAGCTGTTCTTCATCCAGGTGGTGACGGCTTTCATCCCTTCTTGGAAGTTGTGTCTGGTGATGTTGGAATCAGTTGAAGCGAGGGAGGGGATCAGCCAGGTGTCGTCGGCATGGGAGATGATGTTGAGCCCGTGGTTCCTGGAGGATGGTTGCGTGGGGGGCCATGTAGATGTTCAAGAGGTGGGACTGAGGGAGGAGCCTGGGGCACTCCACAGTTGGTCTCTGTCGGTTCCGAGAGGTAGAGAGTCTGAGCCGCTGAGTTCTGTCGGTGAGCAAGGAGCGTTACCAGTCAAGGGCCTTACACGGATGCCGGCGCCGTGGAGCTTGGTGGCTAGGGTGCGGTGGGAGACGGTGTCAAATGCAGCTGAGAGGTCTAGAGGAAGAGGGTTGCCGTTTTGCCCTGGTTGAGGAGGGAGTGGATGTCGTTGGTGATGGCGAGTAGGGCGGTCCCGGTGCTGTGGTTGCTTGGAATCCAGGATTGGGAGATGTCCAGGACGTTGTTAGCTTCCTATGAAGTTTGTCAGCTGGGTGTTGACGGCATTTTTGATCGCCTTGGCTGCGTAGGGAAGCAAGGGGATGGGCCTGAAGTTCTTGAGGTCCGTCGGGTCTGTGGAGGGTTTCTTCAGGAGGGGATTGACTTTGGTGCTTTTCCAGTCATCGGGGAAGGTGTCGGTCTCGAAGGAGCAGTTGATCGTCCGACGCAGTTTGGCTGCGTAGCCCAGGCGGCTCTGTGGAAGATGTGGTGTTGGCAGGGGGTCTGAGAGTACTCCAGAATGGATGTGGTGGAGGCAGTGGGCGTGCTTGTGTATGGTGGGTTTTTTGAAAGAGAAGTGGATTCAGTGGTGATCTGTCCACAGGAGTTCTGTGGTCTTCAAGGTGTTTTCTCTCGTGAGCGGGATCCATTTGAGAAGGGTCTGTTGGGTGGTGCCGCATGAGGGGGCTGGAATGGTGAGGTGGTCTTGGTTGTCAAAGGAGGTCATCTTGATCTTGTAGTGGAAGAAGGTGCTGAGTCTGTTGCAGAGGTGTTGGGAGGTTGGGATGTCTGTTGTTTCGCTGTAGGGTTTGGCAAATTCCTTGATTATGGAGAAGAGCTCTTTGGTGTTGTGTGCGTCGGTGAGGATTCTGTCTTGGAGGGATTTCTTCCTTGTGGATTTGATGAATTGGTGATGTGAGGTGGTGGCTGCTTTGCAGGCGACGCCTGTTTCCCGGGGTTTTGTTGTTCCTCCATGTCTTTTAAGTGCGTCTGCAGGAGCATCTGGATTCTTGGAGTGCACAGGTGAACCAGCATGCTTTCTTTCTGTGTCTTGTGGTGGCTTTCTTGAGGGGGCAAGTGTGTCGACGCAGTTTGTGATTCAGCAGTGGAGGTTATGTGCTGCGGTGTTTGCATGTGACACAGTCGGTGGTGGGGGTGCTGACCAGGGCAGAGGTGAGCTGGTCTTTGCTGATTTTAGTTCCAGCTTTGGCGGGGAAGGCAGTGGACGTGCTTGTGTACGGTGGTTATTTGAAGGAGAAGTGCAGTGGTGATCTGTCCAGAGGAATTCCGTGGTGTGGCTGTAGGAGACGCTGTTTCCTCTGGGGAAGACGGCGTTGAGTGTGTGTCCTGCTGTATGCATGGGGGTGGTGACTAGTTGTTTCAGTCCTATGTTGGCGAGGTTCTCTAGGAGGGAGGTAGTGGTTTGAGTCGCCGTGGTTGTCCAGGTGGAAGTTTAGGTCTCCGAGCAGGATGTAGTCTGTGGATGCCAGGGCATGGGGTGCGATGAGGTCAGAGATGGCATCGGTGAAGGGAGCACAGGGACCGGTGCAGCCTATAGATGAGGGCTCCACAGAGAGTCGTTTTGGGGTTGGTCTGGATCTGGAAGTGGAGATGCTCCACGAGGGTCGTTGTGTGGTCCGGGCAGGTGCTCATGCGGAGGGTGTTTTTGTGGATGACAGCGATGCCTCCTCCTGGACGGATGGGGCGGTCTTTGCGCAAGATCTTGTATCCGTCTGAAATGGCGGTGGCGATGTCGGGTGCAGAGTTGGCGTTGGTCCAGGTTTCCACGAGGAACGGCAACGCCCGGGCGAGTAGGGTGTTGAGGAGGTCCCAGATTTCTATGGCGTGTTTGTGTGGGGAACGTCCGTTGAGGAGGATGCAGTTGAGTGGTTTGTGAGCATTGATGTCCGGTAGGTGGGGAGATGCTGCTGGGGTGCGGAGGTGGGTGAAGGTGAGGCGGTAGTGCAGACAGGAGAGGGGGCCATGGGTGTTATTTGGCATCAAGAGCTGGCATCTGGGGTTGAGATTGTGGAAGGTGCGGGCGTTGTAGCGGTGGCAGGTCAGAGGGCCAGGGTCCCGGGCGCTGGCTGCAGCCGGGCACAGAAGGCTTGCACTGTGGCACGCCCTTGGCATGCCAGGCGGCGTGCCTGCACAGAAGGCCGCCATTAAGTAGGGACCGGGGAGGCGGGTAAGCTGGGAGGTAGGAGCAGAAGGTCACACTGAGGGGGGAGGGACCATGGGGGCATCAGCGGCGGGGGAAAACAAGGGAAAAACAAAGGAAAGAGTGAGAAGAGTGAAAAAGAAAAAGAGAAAAGTGACAGAAGGGTAAACGAAGGAAAGAGAAAGAAAGAAAAGGAAAGGAAAGAGAAAAGAGGGCACAAAAGGAAAAGAGGCAAGAGAGGCAGAGACAGAACATCAGGCGAGCAGAGTGCTCTCCTCTGGACCACCAGGGATGAGGCACAGGCAGGAGGCCTGCTGGTGGAGGAGGGCCTCGGGCACCCTGCAACTGTGAGTTCAGGTGGCTCATGGGGCAGCACTTAGTGGTGGAGCTGCGCGGGGAGAGCAGTCACACTGACTCAGGTCAGTGGTCCTCAGGCACATGTGCATTATAAGCGATGATGCGGCAGCCAATTGGCAGCCAATGTCACTTAAACCTGCAACTCCTAAGTGGCCTTTCCGATGGGGCCCGCTTTAGCCGTACAGATTTAAACTACGCAAGAGGTCTGGATGGATGTTGAAGTGCTTATGCAGTGACTGAATGATTTGAAGGGACGTGTCTCTTATGATCATTTAGTGAGCTGCATTTTCATGATATACTTTTTCTCTGACTAAGCAGTTTTGTGCATGAGGTCTTCAGAGCAGGGTACATACAGGTCTTACCCTCAAAATATTTTGTTGCGTGACTGAAGAAAGCAAGCATCTCTGCTGTTTTTTCGACATGGTTTCCTTTTAAGCCCGTTAGAGGTATTTAATATGCAATTTCAGCAGGGGGATAGGTCTCAAACCTCATTATTTTACAGTGCAATTAGCTAAGTCCACACCATTCAAAATTAACATACAAAAAACTTATTATTTTTGTTGTTGTTACTATTGAAATGGCAGAGAATGCAATTAGCAGTATGGTCAGTCGAATGGCCCTTTGAAAACAATATTAGAGTTTTGTGGAAGCACACTCAGACAGAACCCCCAAATAGGTGTTTTGTTCTGAAATAACAAACTAATATGTCCTTCTGTCGAGGAGTTGTCGCTCAATGCATCGAAATCTTTTATCTGTTCACGGCTGCCTCATCTACATACTGGGGAAATGTGTCTATGTAGTCACAATCACTGTAGAGGTGCCTGTGGTTCAGAGACCTTGCTACTTAACCACAATGATAATTAATGCTAAACTGACTTCTTTTAGTTGACGCATGGCATACTCCTTTGAACTGACCTAAGATTTATGCCAGAGATCACGTTCCAGGAAGCTATTCACTTTATCTTTTGCCTCATTTAAAAACAATCTCATTGTGATTGTCAGCACTCAAGTCAATTTTACTGACGTCCATACACATGCCTCTTGTGGCCCATTCGAGCTTGTATTTGTTGTGATTCACTGAGAGATCAGGACCCCACCCCCTCAACATTAGTTAGTCCTACAGATGAGGACTCCCCTTTCAGGAGGCTGGTCAATTAACACATTTTAACAGGCCAATTGGATAGAAACTTGCCACAGAGTACCAATGTTTACTTCTGCAAACCCTCTCTATCACAACTTCAATGTCCCTCCACTCTCTACTTCTTCCCGATTGGCCCTCTTCACAATATTTTCCAAATCACACTCCTGACCTTTCTCTCACCACCCTTGCCTCCCCCACCGGCTCTCTTTTCCACCTCTCTTCTTACTGTGATTTTATCCAAGCTTTGGCAACGGAGAGTCCTTCCACCACATATACTCTTACATGCCCACACCACCAAGTCACTGCTTATGAGCCTAACCCCACTTGAATGCCTACACAAATTCCCACTGTGCCTGCCTCTGCTGTCCCACCTCAACCTCTGTTTCAGATAACTATGCAAATCCAATTTTACCCTGAGCAACCAGGGAATCTGATAGAGGACAAGAACAAAAATATATTTACTCCAACAAAGAGCTACGGTAACACATGGAAATTGTGGAAGGGTTTTGTAGAAATATCTTCAGCATACCACTGACTGCTGAATGATTGAGGTCAGACATAGAATGACCCAAACGACTTCCTTTACCCTTCAACCTATCCCTTGTGTTAATTCTTAGTGTATCTGCATTCTATCCACAAAAAGGCGATAGCTAAAGCCGGAAAATTAAAGGCTAATAGCCCGACTGGATATCGAGGAGAAAGCCTTCGAAAAGGTTCTACTATGTATTGTATTGTAATTGCATTTATATGGCGCTCTACTACCCCTGATGAGGCGTCAAAGTGCTTTTTGGCAAGTAGCATGCTACTCCGGAACCATAAATGTTTAGGTGGTGAATTAGTATAGTGAAATAGGAAATTAATTTGAGCTGTGGATATGTTAGTCTGTTATTTGGATTGAGAAGGAAAGTGGAGGGATAGAAGAGGGAAAAGGTTTGCATTTTATAGCGCTTGCTACCCCAGATTAGGTGTTAAAGAAGCACTCTTTGTGAGTAGCACGCTACTCCGGAACCCAAAAAGAATTAGTGGTGAATTAGTCTGAAATATTAAATTAATTTGAGCGGTGGACATGTTAGTCTGATATTTGAATTAAATGGATAGTGGAGGTATAGAGGAGGGTCTAGAAAGGCTTTTTTTTTAACGTTTAACCACACCTTTACCACAAAATATACTGATAATAAACGCTGCACTAAAATCTGGGCTTGACCTCCCAGCAGTGTCATACCCCAATGCAGCAAGTTGCAGTTGAGGTGTGAGTGCAAGAGTAAATGGAGATGTGAGTGAACATTTGAAAGAGGTTACTGGTGCAAGCGCCACTGCTGGTGTGAGTACTAGTACCGTGCACGTGTGAGTTTAATTGAGAGTGAAGGTACTGGTGCAAGCACTAGTACAGGTGTGACTAAAGCTGCTAATGTCTGTGTGAATGCAAGTGCCAGTGCAATTGCGAGTGCCAGTGGCAGGGTGAGTGGAAGTGGCAGGGTGAGTGGAGAGTGGCTTGAATGCCAGTAGCAGCGTGATTGCCAGTGAACATATGAATGCATGTGCAGTTGAAGTTATTGTTACTAGTACCAGTGCATGTGTGAGCAGACGGTATTAGTGCATGTGAGCTTGTAGGATTGGGTAAAGGAAAATAAGATCATTCCATACCATCAGTTTCGCCCTGGACAACGTCATTGCTATGTCCTTCTTGGCAAATAAAGCTGCAAAAGGGTCATGTCCACTATATGCATGCTTTGTAGATTACAGTGTGGCATTTGACCGGCATAAACACGCAACATCTTAATGGGCAAACCTAGCTGAGTGGGGGATACCAAACAACTTTCTTAATGCAATAACCGCCCCTATACATGTTCACCTGGGTCTAAATTTAACTGACTCAAACCCATTCCTCACCATGAATAAATACAAATAAAGACCTAAAACAGGGCTGCACTTTAGCATCCATGTTTTTAATCTCTACACTGCTGATCTAGGGCCGGCATTATCCAAAGGGAATTTGTTCCCAAAGAGTGGAGCATTAAAACTACCAACCATACAATACGCAGATGACCTTGTCATTCTGGATCACACCGTATTGGGATGCAGAGCAGCCTTAAGTATACTCTTCCTCTTACAACATCAATAACAGCCGCACTGTGCCCATTCCAGGAACCATACCATACTTGTGTATCTGCCTTACCACAAACAGCCAACAGTCATTGTATTTTTGTGGTGGTTGTTGGCCGCAGCTTTATTACTCCTTACATACGTCGTATTTGTACAACTCCCCTGGACACCTTCTTGGGGCCAGGGGTCATAAATCATTATCATACATTATCACAGATTGGGTATCAATCAGTGTCATTTGGACATCATAAATCACGGGTCATAAATCATCGGGTATCATAAATAATTCTGCCGCAATCGGCCATTATTTTGTTTTCATAAATCACTCTGCCTGATCATCATAAATCAGCAGCCATAAATCATGGTCATAAATCATCGGGAGGTCATAAATCATTCTGTCACAAATATGTCATCATTTTGTTGTCATAAATCATTCTGCATGGGCATCATAAATCATCAGCCATAAATCATCGGCTGGCCATAAATCACTGGTTTGTCTTTGCTCATTTGCATCTCCTAGGGTCGTAAATCACCCTGACAGCTCGTAGATTGCTCTTTGTTGTTTTCCACGCCCCTTGCGTGTGGGGGGTAGCCTTTCCCCGGAGTTAGCCCCAACCGCTACCTTGCTAGTCTCTTTTGTGCCCTGCCATCTGGTGGGGGCTGGGCCGCGAGTGCCGTCTCCGTTTGCTACCCTGATTTTTGTCATGCGTACTCATCCAGCCGTGAGGCAAACCAGAGTGAGTGGTCCTCCTTCTACACACCGCCCTGTCGGTGTGTTTCCCACAACCAAACCAATACACCTTTTGTTTCCGTCCCTTTTGGTTGGATTTGCGCTCTCTTTGCGCTATTTTTTCTGTGGGGTTAGCTTCTTTCCGGAGTTAGGCCACAGCTCGCTCCCTTGTTAGACTCTTTCGTGCCCTGCCGTCCGGGGCGGGGCTGGGTTGCGAGTGCCGTCTCCATTTGCTGCCCCCTTTGTTAGACCACTTCACTCAGCCGTGAGGCATCCCAAAGTGAGTGGCACCACTTCACTTAGCCGTGAGGCATCCCAAAGTGATAAGAAGGAGCCAAGAGTTACCGGAGAGTGATAGAAGCTGGCAATAAGGAGGCCGATATGGATATGGGAGCTGGAAGCTCCTTATTGCCAGCTTCTATCACTAACTCTACAAATGTGGGTGAGGATAGTCAATAAGGTCAATGC
>CAWUFW010006762.1:0-66118 GCA_963921515.1 Calotriton arnoldi
AACTCCACTGAATATTCTTAAACATTCATATTCACACCGATGTGTCATGTCTATGGTCTTTCAAGTGTGGAAGTATGGATGAATGTAGGCTCACTGGACTCCTCTTACGTCCATGTGGCTCATGTCGTAGAACAGGGGTCACAGGGTGACACATTGCCCAATGCGGTCCGGGTGGCGCTGACACAACAACAGGGACACACGCATGAGTTACTTCCTTGTCCAGCCCAGTACGGAACCACGCCCAGGGCCCCTGGGTCATTTACAAACCCTTACGCTGGACTGGCACACGCCAGGCCAGCCCACTCCGCTTACGCTCACAGGGGGGGACGGCAACTCTACATGTCCCATGTCTTTCCTGTAGTGACCTGCTGCTCACAGGTCTAGTTGTCAGCATGCCACAGCCACTCCCTCACAGCTGGTTTACACCCACACCACACCCATCCAGCACACGCGTCACAGGACATGTGACCCTGCCAATAAAAAGGGCCGGGCGCACATGCTCGACGCCATTTCCACTCTCTATCTGGGTGCATCCGTGTGGTGTTGATTTAGGCATGAGGGCCTCGGGCCCTGCAACATCACATTCCCCAGGACCGGAGGTGACATGATGGCGTCTGCAACAAGATACCCAATCATACAGGGTCCATGACTTTGGGACACAGACTTGGTGGCACCGGATACATTGCGGCCGGCACAGGCACACCGCCACGGGATGGTGACTTTGGGTGCACTGAGGTAGGGGCACCTTAAGTGCTGAGCGGGTGTGCAGCCTACGATGATGCCCCGTCCCGGCTGTCCGGACTGCTCAGGATTTGTGTGCCCTGCTGGACCGCAGTGTAGGCCAGAGCCAGCGGGCAGCGCGGGCCTACCGCCATGTGACGTCGCATCCCGGATCACAGAGTTAGTGGCACCGCAAGGGCTGGGCGGGTGTGCAGCCTGCAATGATGCCGGGTGCACTGGTATGTCCTCTGCCATGGAGAAATCAAGACCCAGAATCATATGTGAAACCTGGTGGCCTGCGGAGTGGGGCTGCATGATGTGGAGGGTGCAATGTCCGCGGGCACTGGGCATGTGGCTTGCAGCGGCACGTGGTGGGCCCTCATTGCTACACGCCAAGGGCGGAAGGTGAGCAGTGAGGCCTGGGTGTGCAGGGGCGGGCATGCACCGCTGGGTGGCGGGAGGGGCTGGAGTACATCTGCCTGGGTGCGCAGGGGCGGACAGGCGATGATGTCTTGTGCAATTGTATGTACTTTGCCATTCATGTATCTGGACTCTGTTTCAGATGACGGATCTGTTTCAGATGTGTGACCTGGTGAGCTGCACTACATACAGGCACTTGGTTGGAGACACACCTGTGGCAGCAGGTGAGCAGTGTGGCCTGGGTGCGCATTGTCGGCACTCTCTCTCCCTGTCCATCTCTTCTGTTATCTGTGTCTCGCTCCCCCTCTCTGTCCGTCTTTCTCTCGCTCCCCCTCTCTGTCCGTCTTTCTCTCGCTCCCCCTCTCTGTCCGTCTTTCTCTCGCTCCCCCTCTCTGTCCGTCTTTCTCTCGCTCCCTCTCTTTCTCTCTCTCTCTCCTTCGCTCTCTCTCTGTCCTTTGATGTGCGCAAGACACAGCTTCTCATCATGATTTTTGTCTTGCAGGCTGTGACCTACGGATTGTCCCGAGGGGAGCCGCCATGTGTCTTCATTTCTGTTCTGTGTTTCTTTGAATACATTTTCATTTGTTACATCGAAGGTGAATGTGTGATGCTCATTTTTGTGACGACACATGCATGTCACCAAATGTGATTGTGCGACATCAGGCGGATTATTTGGTACATGATTCCGTGTAGTTGATGTGGCATGTCTTTGGCCGAGGGGGGGATCCTGGGGGTGGTGGAGGTGGGTGTTGTGGCCCTGTTGGTGCTCCGAGCTGCATGATCAGTGGCTCCATGGCATCTGTTGCCCTTCAGGTGTGGCTCTGGGCTGGGCTCCATTTTGTGGTGCAGGCTGTGGTCCGACTTTGCACCAGGTCAGAGCAGGTGTTAATTTCCTGCTGCTAACGCGCCTTATCCCCTGTTTTGTGGTCTTATCGCCGATCTGGCTGGTCATTGAGAATGTTGCGGAGTGGTGTTTTCTCGGCTTTTTGTAAGGGAACGCCTACTCTGCATCTCATTAGCGATAGTTGTGGGGGTCATCTGTGACGATGTTTTTGCGGCTGCTATCGCGGGTGAACTGGTGTTATGGGCTGTTAACACCAGCTTGTGAATGGGGCGATAAATTTATCGCAACTTTGGCTGCGATAAAGTGCCGTTAACTCGGCGATGGCTCCTTGAGAATATGCCCCTAAGTCTGCCGATGTGCTGCGTGAAAGGGAAGCCGCTGCGGATATTTTGTTTGAAAACTTACCTGCTTTGGAACACACAAATTGCCAAAGTGGAGACGGCCACTGCGGGTGTTGCTGATGTTAGGTCAAAATTCAGAACTTTGGAAAAGTGTATGAAAGAGGTGCAGAAAGAGGGAAGAAGGGTATAGAAAGAGGCAAGATGGGTACAGAAAGAAGCAAGAGAGGTGCAGAAACAAGGAACAGAGGTGCAGAAAGAGGCAAGAGGGGTACAGAAAGAGGCAAGAGAAGTGCAGAAAGAAGCAAAAGAGGTGCAGAAAGAGGCAAGAGGGGTGCAGAAAGAGGCAAGAGAGGGGAAGAAAGACACAAGAGGGGTGTAGAAATTTGCAAGAGAGGTATAGAAAGAAGCAACAGAAGTGCAGAAAAAAGCAACAGAGGTGCAGAAAGAGGGAAGAGGAATGCAGAAAGAGACAAGAGGGGTGCAGACATTTGCAAGAGAGGTGCAGAAAGAAGCAAGAGCAGTGTAGAAAGAACCAAGAGAGGTGCAGAAAGAGGCAAGACAGGTGGAGAAAGAGGCAAGAGAAGTGCAGAAAGAAGCAAAAGAGGTGCAGAAAGAGGCAAGAGGCGTGCAGAAAGAGGCAAGAGAGGTGCAGAAAGAGGCAAGAAGTGTGCAGAAATTTGCAAGAGAGGTGCAGAAATTTGCAAGAGAGGTGCAGAAATTTGCAAGAGAGGTGTAGAAAGAAACATTAGAAGTGCGAGAAGAAGCAACAGAGGTGCAGAATGAGGCAAGAGGGATGCAGAAAGAGGCACAAGAAGTGCAGAAAGAAGCAAGAGAGGTACAGATAGAAGCAAGAGAAGTGCAGAAAGAAGCAACAGAGGTTAAGAAAGAGGCAAGAGGGGTGCAGAAAGAAGCAGGAGAGTTGCAGAAACAGGCAAAAGAGGTGCAGAAAGAGGCAAGAGTAGTGCAGAAAGAGGCAAGAGAGGTGTAGAAAGAGGCAAGAGAAGTGCAGAAAGAGGGAAGAAAGGTGCAGAAAGAGGCAAGAGGGGTGCAGAAAGAAGCAAGAGAGGTGCAGAAAGAAACAAGAGAAGTGCAGAAACAAGCAACAGAGGTGCAGAAAGAGGCAAGAGGGTACAGAAAAAGGCAAGAGAAGTGGAGAAAGAAGCAACAGAGGTACAGAAGGCGGCAAGAGAAGTGCAGAAAGAGACAAGAGAGTTGCAGAAACAGGCAAAAGAGGTGCAGAAAGAAGCAAGAGCAGTGCAGAAAGAACCAACAGAGGTGCAGAAGGAGGCAAGAGGGGTGCAGAAAGAGGCAAGAGGGGTACATAAAGAAGCAATAACAGTGCAGAAAGAAGCAACAGAGGTGGAGAAACAGACAAGAGGGGTGCAGAAAGAGGCGAGAGAAGTGCAGAAAGAAGCAACAGAGGTGGAGAAAAAGGCAACAGGGGTGCAGAAGGAGGCAAGAGAGGTGCAGAAAGAGGGAAGAGGGGTGCAGAAAGAAGCAACAGAGGTGCAGAAATTTGCTAGAGAGGTGCAGAAATAAGCAACAGATGTGCAGAAAGAGGCAAGAGGGGTGTGGAAAGAGGCAAGAGGAGTGCAGAAAGAAGCAAAAGAGGTGCAGAAAGAGGCAAGAGGGGTGCAGAAAGAGGCAAGAGAGGTGCAGAAAGACACAAGAGGGGTGCAGAAAGAGGCAAGAGAGGTGCAGAAAGACACAAAAGGGGTGCAGAAATTTGCAAGAGAGGTACAGAAAGAAGCAAGAGAGGTACAGAAAGAAGCAAGAGAAGTGCAGAAAGAAGCAACAGAGGTTCTGAAAGAGGCAAGAGGGGTGCAGAAAGAAGCAGGAGAATTGCAGAAACAGGCAAAAGAGGTACAGAAAGAGGCAAGAGGGGTGCAGAAAGAGGCAAGAGATGTGCAGAAAGAGGCAAGAGAGGTGCACAAAGAGGGAAGAAGGGTATAGAAAGAGGCAAGAAAGGTGCAGAAAGAAGCAAGAGAGGTGCAGAAACAAGGAACAGAGGTGCAGGAAGAGGCAAGAGAAGTGCAGAAAGAAGCAGTAGAGGTACAGAAAGAGGCAAGAGAAGTGCAAAAAGAGGGAAGAGATTTGCATAAATGGGCAAAAGAGGTGCAGAAAGAGGCAAGAGAACTGCAGAAACAGGCAAGAGAGATGCAGAAAAAAGGAACAGGGGTGCAGAGAGAGGCAAGAGAGTTGCAGAAAGAGGGAAGAAGGGCACAGAAATAGGCAAGAGGGGTGCAGAAAGAATTGAGAGAGGTGTAGTAAGAAGCAACAGAGGTGCAGAAAGAGGTAAGAGGGGTGCAGAAAAAGGCAAGAGAAGTGCAGAAAGAGGCAAGAGTGGTGCAGAAAAGGCAAGAGAAGTGGAGAAAGAAGCAACAGAGGTGCAGAAGGAGGCAAGAGAAATGCAGAAAGAGACAAGAGAGTTGCAGAAACAAGCAAAAGAGGTGCAGAAAGAAGCAAGAGCAGTGCAGAAAGAAGCAACAGAGGTAGAGAAACAGACAAGAGGGGTGTAGAAAGAGGCAAGAGAAATACAGAAAGAAGCAACAGGGGTGCAGAAAAAGGCAACAGGGGTGCAGAAAGAGGCAAGAGAGGTGCAGAAAGAGTGAAGAGGGGTGCAGAAAGAAGCAACAGAGGTGCAGAAATTTGCTAGAGAGGTACAGAAAGAAGCAACAGAGGTGCTGAAAGAGGCAAGAGGGGTGCAGAAAGAGGCAAAAGAAGTGCAGAAAGAATCAACAGAGGTGGAGAAGGAAGCGAGAGCAGTGCAGAAAAAACCATTAGAGGTGCAGAAAGAGGCAAGCAAGGTGTGGAAAGAGGTAAGAGGAGTGCAGAAAGAAGCAAAAGAGGTGCAGAAAGAGGCAAGAGGGGTGCAAAAAGAGGCAAGAGAGGGGCAGAAAGACACAAGAGGGGTGCAGAAATGTACAAGAGAGGTACAGAAAGAAGCAACAGAAGTGCAGAAAGAAGCAACAGAGGTGTAGAAAGAGGGAAGAGGAGTGCAGAAAGAGACCAGAGGGGTGCAGACATTTGCAAGAGAGGTGCAGAAAAAAGCAAGAGCAGTGCAGAAAGAACCAACAGAGGTGCAGAAAGAGGCAAGACAGGTGCAGGAAGAGGCAAGAGAAGTGCAGAAAGAAGCAAAAGAGGTGCAGAAAGAGGGAAGAGGCGTGCAGAAAAAGGCAAGAGAGGTGCAGAAAGAGGCAAGAGGTGTGCAGAAATTTGCAAGAGAGGTGTAGAAAGAAACAAGAGAAGTGCGAGAAGAAGCAACAGAGGTGCAGAATGAGGCAAGAGGGATGCAGAAAGAGGCACAAGAAGTGCAGAAAGAAGCAAGAGAGGTACAGATAGAAGCAAGAGAAGTGCAGAAAGAAGCAACAGAGGTTAAGAAAGAGGCAAGAGGGGTGCAGAAAGAAGCAGGAGAGTTGCAGAAACAGGCAAAAGAGGTGCAGAAAGAGGCAAGAGTAGTGCAGAAAGAGGCAAGAGAGGTGTAGAAAGAGGCAAGAGAAGTGCAGAAAGAGGGAAGAAAGGTGCAGAAAGAGGCAAGAGGGGTGCAGAAAGAAGCAAGAGAGGTGCAGAAAGAAACAAGAGAAGTGCAGAAACAAGCAACAGAGGTGCAGAAAGAGGCAAGAGAAGTGGAGAAAGAAGCAACAGAGGTACAGAAGGCGGCAAGAGAAGTGCAGAAAGAGACAAGAGAGTTGCAGAAACAGGCAAAAGAGATGCAGAAAGAAGCAAGAGCAGTGCAGAAAGAACCAACAGAGGTGCAGAAGGAGGCAAGAGGGGTGCAGAAAGAGGCAAGAGGGGTACATAAAGAAGCAATAACAGTGCAGAAAGAAGCAACAGAGGTGGAGAAACAGACAAGAGGGGTGCAGAAAGAGGCGAGAGAAGTGCAGAAAGAGGGAAGAGGGGTGCAGAAAGAAGCAACAGAGGTGCAGAAATTTGCTAGAGAGGTGCAGAAATAAGCAACAGATGTGCAGAAAGAGGCAAGAGGGGTGTGGAAAGAGGCAAGAGGAGTGCAGAAAGAAGCAAAAGAGGTGCAGAAAGAGGCAAGAGGGGTGCAGAAAGAGGCAAGAGAGGTGAAGAAAGACACAAGAGGGGTGCAGAAAGAGGCAAGAGAGGTGCAGAAACACACAAAAGGGGTGCAGAAATTTGCAAGAGCGGTACAGAAAGAAGCAAGAGAGGTACAGAAAGAAGCAAGAGAAGTGCAGAAAGAGGCAACAGAGGTTCTGAAAGAGGCAAGAGGGGTGCAGAAAGAGGCAAGAGATGTGCAGAAAGAGGCAAGAGAGGTGCACAAAGAGGGAAGAAGGGTATAGAAAGAGGCAAGAGGGGTGCAGAAAGAAGCAAGAGAGGTGCAGAAACAAGGAACAGAGGTGCAGAAAGAGGCAAGAGGGGTGCAGGAAGAGGCAAGAGAAGTGCAGAAAGAAGCAGTAGAGGTACAGAAAGAGGCAAGAGAAGTGCAAAAAGAGGGAAGAGATTTGCATAAATGGGCAAAAGAGGTGCAGAAAGAGGCAAGAGAACTGCAGAAACAGGCAAGAGTGATGCAGAAAAAAGGAACAGGGGTGCAGAGAGAGGCAAGAGAGTTGCAGAAAGAGGGAAGAAGGGCACAGAAATAGGCAAGAGGGGTGCAGAAAGAATTGAGAGAGGTGTAGTAAGAAGCAACAGAGGTGCAGAAAGAGGTAAGAGGGGTGCAGAAAAAGGCAAGAGAAGTGCAGAAAGAGGCAAGAGTGGTGCAGAAAAGGCAAGAGAAGTGGAGAAAGAAGCAACAGAGGTGCAGAAGGAGGCAAGAGAAATGCAGAAAGAGACAAGAGAGTTGCAGAAACAAGCAAAAGAGGTGCAGAAAGAAGCAAGAGCAGTGCAGAAAGAAGCAACAGAGGTAGAGAAACAGACAAGAGGGGTGTAGAAAGAGGCAAGAGAAGTACAGAAAGAAGCAACAGGGGTGCAGAAAAAGGCAACAGGGGTGCAGAAAGAGGCAAGAGAGGTGCAGAAAGAGTGAAGAGGGGTGCAGAAAGAAGCAACAGAGGTGCAGAAATTTGCTAGAGAGGTGCAGAAAGAAGCAACAGAGGTGCTGAAAGAGGCAAGAGGGGTGCAGAAAGAGGCAAAAGAAGTGCAGAAAGAATCCACAGAGGTGGAGAAGGAAGCGAGAGCAGTGCAGAAAAAACCAACAGAGGTGCAGAAAGAGGCAAGCAAGGTGTGGAAAGAGGTAAGAGGAGTGCAGAAAGAAGCAAAAGAGGTGCAGAAAGAGGCAAGAGGGGTGCAAAAAGAGGCAAGAGAGGGGCAGAAAGACACAAGAGGGGTGCAGAAATGTACAAGAGAGGTACAGAAAGAAGCAACAGAAGTGCAGAAAGAAGCAACAGAGGTGTAGAAAGAGGGAAGAGGAGTGCAGAAAGAGACCAGAGGGGTGCAGACATTTGCAAGAGAGGTGCAGAAAAAAGCAAGAGCAGTGCAGAAAGAACCAACAGAGGTGCAGAAAGAGGCAAGACAGGTGCAGGAAGAGGCAAGAGAAGTGCAGAAAGAAGCAAAAGAGGTGCAGAAAGAGGGAAGAGGCGTGCAGAAAGAGGCAAGAGAGGTGCAGAAAGAGGCAAGAGGTGTGCAGAAATTTGCAAGAGAGGTGCAGAAATTTGCAAGAGAGGTGCAGAAAGAAACAAGAGAAGTGCGAGAAGAAGTAACAGAGGTGCAGAATGAGGCAAGAGGGGTGCAGAAAGAGGCAAGAGAAGTGCAGAAAGAAGCAAGAGAGGTACGGAAAGAAGCAAGAGAAGTGCAGAAAGAAGCAACAGAGGTTCAGAAAGAGGCAAGAGGGGTGCAGAAAGAAGCAGGAGAGTTGCAGAAACAGGCAAAAGAGGTGCAGAAAGAGGCAAGAGTAGTGCAGAAAGAGGCAAGAGAGGTGTAGAAAGAGGCAAGAGAGGTGCACAAAGAGGGAATAAGGGTGCAGAAAGAGGCAAGAAGGGTGCAGAAAGAAGCGAGAGGTGCAGAAAGAAACAAGAGAAGTGCAGAAACAAGCAACAGAGGTGCAGAAAGAGGCAAGAGGGGTGCAGAAAGAGGCAAGAGGGATGCAGACATTTGTAAGAGAGGTGCAGAAAGAAGCAAGAGCAGTGCAGAAAAAAACTTCAGAGGTGCAGAAACAGACAAGAGGGGTGCAGAAAGAGGCAAGAGAAGTACAGAAAGAAGCAACCGAGGTGCAGAAGTAGACAAGAGAACTGCAGAAAGAGGCAAGAGAGTTGCAGAAACAGGCAAGAGAGATGCAGAAAAAAGGAACAGGGGTGCAGAGAGAGGCAAGAGAGTTGCAGAAAGAGGGAAAAAGGGCACAGAAATAGGCAAGAGGGGTGCAGAAAAAATTGAGAGAGGTGTAGTAAGAAGCAACAGAGGTGCAGAAAGAGGTAAGAGGGGTGCAGAAAAAGGCAATAGAAGTGCAGAAAGAGGCAAGAGTGTTGCAGAAAAGGCAAGAGAAGTGGAGAAAGAAGCAACAGAGGTGCAGAAGGAGGCAAGAGAAGTGCAGAAAGAGACAAGAGAGTTGCAGAAACAGGCAAAAGAGGTGCAGAAAGAAGCAAGAGCAATGCAGAAAGAACCAACAGAGGTGCAGAAGGAGGCAAGAGGGGTGCAGAAAGAGGCAAGAGGGGTGTAGAAATTTGCAAGAGAGGTCCAGAAAGAAGCAAGAACAGTGCAGAAAGAAGCAACAGAGGTGGAGAAACAGACAAGAGGGGTGCAGAAAATGGCAAGAGAAGTGCAGAAAGAAGCAACAGCGGTGCAGAACAAGGCAACAGGGGTACAGAAAGAGGCAAGAGAGGTGCAGAAAGTGGGAAGAGGGGTGTAGAAAGAAGCACCATAGGTGCAGAAATTTGCAAGAGAGGTGCAGAAAGAAGCAACAGAGGTGCCAGAAAGAGGCAAGAGAGGTGCAGAAAGACACAAAAGGGGTGCAGAAATTTGCAAGAGAGGTACAGAAAGAAGCAAGAGAGGTACAGAAAGAAGCAAGAGAAGTGCAGAAAGAAGCAACAGAGGTTCTGAAAGAGGCAAGAGGGGTGCAGAAAGAAGCAGGAGAGTTGCAGAAACAGGCAAAAGAGGTACAGAAAGAGGCAAGAGGGGTGCAGAAAGAGGCAAGAGATGTGCAGAAAGAGGCAAGAGAGGTGCACAAAGAGGGAAGAAGGGTATAGAAAGAGGCAAGAAAGGTGCAGAAAGAAGCAAGAGAGGTGCAGAAAGAACCAACAGAGGTGCAGAAGGAGGCAAGAGGGGTGCAGAAAGAGGCAAGAGGGGTACATAAAGAAGCAATAACAGTGCAGAAAGAAGCAACAGAGGTGGAGAAACAGACAAGAGGGGTGCAGAAAGAGGCGAGAGAAGTGCAGAAAGAAGCAACAGAGGTGGAGAAAAAGGCAACAGGGGTGCAGAAGGAGGCAAGAGAGGTGCAGAAAGAGGGAAGAGGGGTGCAGAAAGAAGCAACAGAGGTGCAGAAATTTGCTAGAGAGGTGCAGAAATAAGCAACAGATGTGCAGAAAGAGGCAAGAGGGGTGTGGAAAGAGGCAAGAGGAGTGCAGAAAGAAGCAAAAGAGGTGCAGAAAGAGGCAAGAGGGGTGCAGAAAGAGGCAAGAGAGGTGAAGAAAGACACAAGAGAGGTGCAGAAAGAGGCAAGAGAGGTGCAGAAAGACACAAAAGGGGTGCAGAAATTTGCAAGAGAGGTACAGAAAGAAGCAAGAGAGGTACAGAAAGAAGCAAGAGAAGTGCAGAAAGAAGCAACAGAGGTTCTGAAAGAGGCAAGAGGGGTGCAGAAAGAAGCAGGAGAATTGCAGAAACAGGCAAAAGAGGTACAGAAAGAGGCAAGAGAGGTGCAGAAAGAGGCAAGAGATGTGCAGAAAGAGGCAAGAGAGGTGCACAAAGAGGGAAGAAGGGTATAGAAAGAGGCAAGAGGGGTGCAGAAAGAAGCAAGAGAGGTGCAGAAACAAGGAACAGAGGTGCAGGAAGAGGCAAGAGAAGTGCAGAAAGAAGCAGTAGAGGTACAGAAAGAGGCAAGAGAAGTGCAAAAAGAGGGAAGAGATTTGCATAAATGGGCAAAAGAGGTGCAGAAAGAGGCAAGAGAACTGCAGAAACAGGCAAGAGAGATGCAGAAAAGAAGGAACAGGGGTGCAGAGAGAGGCAAGAGAGTTGCAGAAAGAGGGAAGAAGGGCACAGAAATAGGCAAGAGGGGTGCAGAAAGAATTGAGAGAGGTGTAGTAAGAAGCAACAGAGGTGCAGAAAGAGGTAAGAGAGGTGCAGAAAAAGGCAAGAGAAGTGCAGAAAGAGGCAAGAGTGGTGCAGAAAAGGCAAGAGAAGTGGAGAAAGAAGCAACAGAGGTGCAGAAGGAGGCAAGAGAAATGCAGAAAGAGACAAGAGAGTTGCAGAAACAAGCAAAAGAGGTGCAGAAAGAAGCAAGAGCAGTGCAGAAAGAAGCAACAGAGGTAGAGAAACAGACAAGAGGGGTGTAGAAAGAGGCAAGAGAAATACAGAAAGAAGCAACAGGGGTGCAGAAAGAAGGCAACAGGGGTGCAGAAAGAGGCAAGAGAGGTGCAGAAAGAGTGAAGAGGAGTGCAGAAAGAAGCAACAGAGGTGCAGAAATTTGCTAAGAGAGGTACAGAAAGAAGCAACAGAGGTGCTGAAAGAGGCAAGAGGGGTGCAGAAAGAGGCAAGAGAAGTGCAGAAAGAATCAACAGAGGTGGAGAAGGAAGCGAGAGCAGTGCAGAAAAAACCATTAGAGGTGCAGAAAGAGGCAAGCAAGGTGTGGAAAGAGGTAAGAGGAGTGCAGAAAGAAGCAAAAGAGGTGCAGAAAGAGGCAAGAGGGGTGCAGAAAGAGGCAAGAGAGTGGCAGAAAGACACAAGAGGGGTGCAGACATTTGCAAGAGAGGTACAGAAAGAAGCAACAGAAGTACAGAAAGAAGCAACAGAGGTGTAGAAAGAGGGAAGAGGAGTGCAGAAAGAGACAAGAGGGGGCAGAGATTTGCAAGAGAGGTGCAGAAAAAAGCAAGAGCAGTGCAGAAAGAACCAACAGAGGTGCAGAAAGAGGCAAGACAGGTGCAGGAAGAGGCAAGAGAAGTGCAGAAAGAAGCAAAAGAGGTGCAGAAAGAGGGAAGAGGCGTGCAGAAAGAGGCAAGAGAGGTGCAGAAAGAGGCAAGAGGTGTGCAGAAATTTGCAAGAGAGGTGCAGAAATTTGCAAGAGAGGTGCAGAAAGAAACAAGAGAAGTGTAGAAAAAAGCAACAGAGGTGCAGAATGAGGCAAGAGGGACGCAGTGAGAGGCAAGAGAGGTGCAGAAAGAGGCAAGAGAGGTACAGATAGAAGCAAGAGAAGTGCAGAAAGAAGCAACAGAGGTTAAGAAAGAGGCAAGAGGGGTGCAGAAAGAAGCAGGAGAGTTGCAGAAACAGGCAAAAGAGGTGCAGAAAGAGGCAAGAGTAGTGCAGAAAGAGGCAAGAGAGGTGTAGAAAGAGGCAAGAGAAGTGCAGAAAGAGGGAAGAAAGGTGCAGAAAGAGGCAAGAGGGGTGCAGAAAGAAGCAAGAGAGGTGCAGAAAGAAACAAGAGAAGTGCAGAAACAAGCAACAGAGGTGCAGAAAGAGGCAAGAGGGTACAGAAAAAGGCAAGAGAAGTGGAGAAAGAAGCAACAGAGGTACAGAAGGCGGCAAGAGAAGTGCAGAAAGAGACAAGAGAGTTGCAGAAACAGGCAAAAGAGATGCAGAAAGAAGCAAGAGCAGTGCAGAAAGAACCAACAGAGGTGCAGAAGGAGGCAAGAGGGGTGCAGAAAGAGGCAAGAGGGGTACATAAAGAAGCAATAACAGTGCAGAAAGAAGCAACAGAGGTGGAGAAACAGACAAGAGGGGTGCAGAAAGAGGCGAGAGAAGTGCAGAAAGAGGGAAGAGGGGTGCAGAAAGAAGCAACAGAGGTGCAGAAATTTGCTAGAGAGGTGCAGAAATAAGCAACAGATGTGCAGAAAGAGGCAAGAGAGGTGTGGAAAGAGGCAAGAGGAGTGCAGAAAGAAGCAAAAGAGGTGCAGAAAGAGGCAAGAGGGGTGCAGAAAGAGGCAAGAGAGGTGAAGAAAGACACAAGAGGGGTGCAGAAAGAGGCAAGAGAGGTGCAGAAACACACAAAGGGGTGCAGAAATTTGCAAGAGCGGTACAGAAAGAAGCAAGAGAGGTACAGAAAGAAGCAAGAGAAGTGCAGAAAGAGGCAACAGAGGTTCTGAAAGAGGCAAGAGGGGTGCAGAAAGAGGCAAGAGATGTGCAGAAAGAGGCAAGAGAGGTGCACAAAGAGGGAAGAAGGGTATAGAAAGAGGCAAGAGGGGTGCAGAAAGAAGCAAGAGAGGTGCAGAAACAAGGAACAGAGGTGCAGAAAGAGGCAAGAGGGGTGCAGGAAGAGGCAAGAGAAGTGCAGAAAGAAGCAGTAGAGGTACAGAAAGAGGCAAGAGAAGTGCAGAAAGAGGGAAGAGATTTGCATAAATGGGCAAAAGAGGTGCAGAAAGAGGCAAGAGAACTGCAGAAACAGGCAAGAGTGATGCAGAAAAAGGAACAGGGGTGCAGAGAGAGGCAAGAGAGTTGCAGAAAGAGGGAAGAAGAGGCACAGAAATAGGCAAGAGAGGTGCAGAAAGAAGTGAGAGAGGTGTAGTAAGAAGCAACAGAGGTGCAGAAAGAGGTAAGAGAGGTGCAGAAAAAGGCAAGAGAAGTGCAGAAAGAGGCAAGAGTGGTGCAGAAAAGGCAAGAGAAGTGGAGAAAGAAGCAACAGAGGTGCAGAAGGAGGCAAGAGAAATGCAGAAAGAGACAAGAGAGTTGCAGAAACAAGCAAAAGAGGTGCAGAAAGAAGCAAGAGCAGTGCAGAAAGAAGCAACAGAGGTAGAGAAACAGACAAGAGGGGTGCAGAAAGAGGCAAGAGAAGTACAGAAAGAAGCAACAGAGGTGCAGAAAAAGGCAACAGGGGTGCAGAAAGAGGCAAGAGAGGTGCAGAAAGAGTGAAGAGAGGTGCAGAAAGAAGCAACAGAGGTGCAGAAATTTGCTAGAGAGGTGCAGAAAGAAGCAACAGAGGTGCTGAAAGAGGCAAGAGGGGTGCAGAAAGAGGCAAAAGAAGTGCAGAAAGAATCCACAGAGGTGGAGAAGGAAGCAAGAGCAGTGCAGAAAGAACCAACAGAGGTGCAGAAAGAGGCAAGCAAGGTGTGGAAAGAGGTAAGAGGAGTGCAGAAAGAAGCAAAAGAGGTGCAGAAAGAGGCAAGAGGGGTGCAGAAAGAGGCAAGAGAGGTGCAGAAAGACACAAGAGGGGTGCAGAAATTTGCAAGAGAGGTACAGAAAGAAGCAACAGAAGTGCAGAAAGAAGCAACAGAGGTGTAGAAAGAGGGAAGAGGAATGCAGAAAGAGACAAGAGGGGTGCAGACATTTGCAAGAGAGGTGCAGAAAGAAGCAAGAGCAGTGCAGAAAGAACCAACAGAGGTGCAGAAAGAGGCAAGACAGGTGCAGGAAGAGGCAAGAGAAGTGCAGAAAGAAGCAAAAGAGGTGCAGAAAGAGGGAAGAGGCGTGCAGAAAGAGGCAAGAGAGGTGCAGAAAGAGGCAAGAGGTGTGCAGAAATTTGCAAGAGAGGTGCAGAAATTTGCAAGAGAGGTGCAGAAAGAAACAAGAGAAGTGCGAGAAGAAGTAACAGAGGTGCAGAATGAGGCAAGAGGGGTGCAGAAAGAGGCAAGAGAAGTGCAGAAAGAAGCAAGAGAGGTACGGAAAGAAGCAAGAGAAGTGCAGAAAGAAGCAACAGAGGTTCAGAAAGAGGCAAGAGGGGTGCAGAAAGAAGCAGGAGAGTTGCAGAAACAGGCAAAAGAGGTGCAGAAAGAGGCAAGAGTGGTGCAGAAAGAGGCAAGAGAGGTGCAGAAAGAGGCAAGAGAGGTGCAGAAAGAGGGAAGAAGGGTGCAGAAAGAGGCAAGAGGGGTGCAGAAAGAAGCAAGAGAGGTGCAGAAAGAAACAAGAGAAGTGCAGAAACAAGCAACAGAGGTGCAGAAAGAGGCAAGAGGGGTGCAGAAAGAGGCAAGAGGGGTGCAGACATTTGTAAGAGAGGTGCAGAAAGAAGCAAGAGCAGTGCAGAAAAAACCATCAGAGGTGCAGAAACAGACAAGAGGGGTGCAGAAAGAGGCAAGAGAAGTACAGAAAGAAGCAACGGAGGTGCAGAAGTAGACAAGAGAACTGCAGAAAGAGGCAAGAGAGTTGCAGAAACAGGCAAGAGAAATGCAGAAAAAAGGGAAGAGGGGTGCAGAGAGAGGCAAGAGAGGTGCAGAAAGAGGGAAGAAGGGCACAGAAAGAGGCAAGAGGGGTGCAGAAAGAATTGAGAGAGGTGTAGTAAGAAGCAACAGAGGTGCAGAAAGAGGTAAGAGGGGTGCAGAAAAAGGCAAGAGAAGTGCAGAAAGAGGCAAGAGTGGTGCAGAAAAAGGCAAGAGAAGTGGAGAAAGAAGCAACAGAGGTGCAGAAGGAGGCAAGAGAAGTGCAGAAAGAGACAAGAGAGTTGCAGAAACAGGCAAAAGAGGTGCAGAAAGAAGCAAGAGCAGTGCAGAAAGAACCAACAGAGGTGCAGAAGGAGGCAAGAGGGGTGCAGAAAGAGGCGAGAGGGGTGCAGAAATTTGCGAGAGGTCCAGAAAGAAGCAAGAACAGTGCAGAAAGAAGCAACAGAGGTGCAGTAACAGACAAGAGGGGTGCAGAAAATGGCAAGAGAAGTGCAGAAAGAAGCAACAGCGGTGCAGAACAAGGCAACAGGGGTGCAGAAAGAGGCAAGAGAGGTGCAGAAAGAGCAAAGAGGGGTGCAGAAAGAAGCAACAGAGGTGCAGAAATTTGCTAGAGAGGTGCAGAAAGAAGCAACAGAGGTGCCGAAAGAGGCAAGAGAGGTGCAGAAAGACACAAAAGGGGTGCAGAAATTTGCAAGAGAGGTACAGAAAGAAGCAAGAGAGGTACAGAAAGAAGCAAGAGAAGTGCAGAAAGAAGCAACAGAGGTTCTGAAAGAGGCAAGAGGGGTGCAGAAAGAAGCAGGAGAGTTGCAGAAACAGGCAAAAGAGGTACAGAAAGAGGCAAGAGGGGTGCAGAAAGAGGCAAGAGATGTGCAGAAAGAGGCAAGAGAGGTGCACAAAGAGGGAAGAAGGGTATAGAAAGAGGCAAGAAAGGTGCAGAAAGAAGCAAGAGAGGTGCAGAAACAAGGAACAGAGGTGCAGGAAGAGGCAAGAGAAGTGCAGAAAGAAGCAGTAGAGGTACAGAAAGAGGCAAGAGAAGTGCAGAAAGAGGGAAGAGATTTGCATAAATGGGCAAGAGAGGTGCAGAAAGAGGCAAGAGAACTGCAGAAACAGGCAAGAGAGATGCAGAAAAGAGGAACAGGGGTGCAGAGAGAGGCAAGAGAGTTGCAGAAAGAGGCAAGAAGGGCACAGAAATAGGCAAGAGAGGTGCAGAAAGAAGTAAGAGAGGTGTAGTAAGAAGCAACAGAGGTGCAGAAAGAGGTAAGAGGGGTGCAGAAAGAGGCAAGAGAAGTGCAGAAAGAGGCAAGAGTGGTGCAGAAAGAGGCAAAAGAAGTGCAGAAAGAAGCAACAGAGGTGCAGAAGGAGGCAAGAGAAGTACAGAAAGAGGCAAGGGAGTTGCAGAAACAAGCAAAAGAGGTGCAGAAAGAAGCAAGAGCAGTGCAGAAAGAAGCAACAGAGGTAGAGAAACAGACAAGAGGGGTGTAGAAAGAGGCAAGAGAAGTACAGAAAGAAGCAACAGAGGTGCAGAAAAAGGCAACAGGGGTGCAGAAAGAGGCAAGAGAGGTGCAGAAAGAGTGAAGAGGGGTGCAGAAAGAAGCAACAGAGGTGCAGAAATTTGCTAGAGAGGTGCAGAAAGAAGCAACAGAGGTGCTGAAAGAGGCAAGAGGGGTGCAGAAAGAGGCAAAAGAAGTGCAGAAAGAATCAACAGAGGTGGAGAAGGAAGCGAGAGCAGTGCAGAAAAAACCAACAGAGGTGCAGAAAGAGGCAAGCAAGGTGTGGAAAGAGGTAAGAGGAGTGCAGAAAGAAGCAAAAGAGGTGCAGAAAGAGGCAAGAGGGGTGCAGAAAGAGGCAAGAGAGGGGTAGAAAGACACAAGAGAGGTGCAGAAATGTACAAGAGAGGTACAGAAAGAAGCAACAGAAGTGCAGAAAGAAGCAACAGAGGTGTAGAAAGAGGCAAGAGGAGTGCAGAAAGAGACCAGAGGGGTGCAGACATTTGCAAGAGAGGTGCAGAAAAAAGCAAGAGCAGTGCAGAAAGAACCAACAGAGGTGCAGAAAGAGGCAAGACAGGTGCAGGAAGAGGCAAGAGAAGTGCAGAAAGAAGCAAAAGAGGTGCAGAAAGAGGGAAGAAGAGTGCAGAAAGAGGCAAGAGAGGTGTAGAAAGAGGCAAGAGGTGTGCAGAAAGTTGCAAGAGAGGTGCAGAAATTTGCAAGAGAGGTGCAGAAAGAAACAAGAGAAGTGCAGAAGAAGTAACAGAGGTGCAGAATGAGGCAAGAGGGGTGCAGAAAGAGGCAAGAGAAGTGCAGAAAGAAGCAAGAGAGGTGCAGAAAGAAGCAAGAGAAGTGCAGAAAGAAGCAACAGAGGTGCAGAAAGAGGCAAGAGGGGTGCAGAAAGAAGCAGGAGAGTTGCAGAAACAGGCAAAAGAGGTGCAGAAAGAGGCAAGAGTAGTGCAGAAAGAGGCAAGAGAGGTGCACAAAGAGGGAATAAGGGTGCAGAAAGAGGCAAGAAGGGTGCAGAAAGAAGCAAGAGAGGTGCAGAAAGAAACAAGAGAAGTGCAGAAACAAGCAACAGAGGTGCAGAAAGAGGCAAGAGGGGTGCAGAAAGTGGCAAGAGGGGTGCAGACATTTGTAAGAGAGGTGCAGAAAGAAGCAAGAGCAGTGCAGAAAAAAACATCAGAGGTGCAGAAACAGACAAGAGGGGTGCAGAAAGAGGCAAGAGAAGTACAGAAAGAAGCAACCGAGGTGCAGAAGTAGACAAGAGAACTGCAGAAAGAGGCAAGAGAGTTGCAGAAACAGGCAAGAGAGATGCAGAAAAAAGGAACAGGGGTGCAGAGAGAGGCAAGAGAGTTGCAGAAAGAGGGAAAAAGGGCACAGAAATAGGCAAGAGGGGTGCAGAAAAAATTTAGACAGGTGTAGTAAGAAGCAACAGAGGTGCAGAAAGAGGTAAGAGGGGTGCAGAAAAAGGCAATAGAAGTGCAGAAAGAGGCAAGAGTGGTGCAGAAAAGGCAAGAGAAGTGGAGAAAGAAGCAACAGAGGTGCAGAAGGAGGCAAGAGAAGTGCAGAAAGAGACAAGAGAGTTGCAGAAACAGGCAAAAGAGGTGCAGAAAGAAGCAAGAGCAATGCAGAAAGAACCAACAGAGGTGCAGAAGGAGGCAAGAGGGGTGCAGAAAGAGGCAAGAGGGGTGCAGAAATTTGCAAGAGAGGTCCAGAAAGAAGCAAGAACAGTGCAGAAAGAAGCAACAGAGGTAGAGAAACAGACAAGAGGGGTGCAGAAAGAGGCAAGAGAAGTGCAGAAAGAAGCAACAGCGGTGCAGAACAAGGCAACAGGGGTACAGAAAGAGGCAAGAGAGGTGCAGAAAGTGGGAAGAGGGGTGTAGAAAGAAGCACCATAGATGCAGAAATTTGCAAGAGAGGTGCAGAAAGAAGCAACAGAGGTGCCGAAAGAGGCAAGAGGGGTTTAGAAAGAGGCAAAAGAAGTGCAGAAAGAATCAACAGAGGTGGAGAAGGAAGCGAGAGCAGTGCAGAAAAAAGCAACAGAAGTGCAGAAAGAGGCAAGAGGGGTGTGGAAAGAGGCAAGAGGAGTGCAGAAAGAAGCAAAAGAGGTGCAGAAATAGGGGTGCAGAAAGAATCAAAAGAGGTGCAGAAAGAGGCAAGAGGGGTGCAGAAAGACACAAGAGGGGTACAGAAATTTGCAAGAGAGGTACAGAAAGAAGCAACAGAAGTGCTGAAAGAAGCAACAGAGGTACAGAAAGAGGCAAGAGGGGTGCAGAAAGAAGCAGGAGAGTTGCAGAAACAGGCAAAAGAGGTGCAGAAAGAGGCAAGAGTGGTGCAGAAAGAAGCAAGAGAGGTGCAGAAAGAGGCAAGAGAGGAGCACAAAGAGGGAAGAAGGGTGCAGAAAGAGGTGAGAGGTGCAGAAAGAAACAAGAGAAGTGCAGAAACAAGCAACAGAGGTGCAGAAAGAGGCAAGATGGGTGCAGGAAGAGTCAAGAGGGGTGCAGAAAGAAGCAAGAGAGGTGTAGAAAGAAACAAGAGAAGTGCAGAAACAAGCAACAGAGGTGCATAAAGAAGCAAGAGCAGTGCAGAAAAAACCATCAGAGGTGCAGAAACAGACAAGAGGGGTGCAGAAAGAGGCAAGAGAAGTACAGAAAGAAGCAACCGAGGTGCAGAAGTAGGCAAGACAACTGCAGAAAGAGACAAGAGAGTTGCAGAAATAGGCAAGAGAGATGCAGAAAAAGGGAACAGGGGTGCAGAGAGAGGCAAGAGAGTTGCAGAAAGAGGCAAGACAGGTGCAGAAAGAGGCAAGAGAAGTGCAGAAAGAAGCAAAAGAGATGCAGAAAGAGGGAAGAGGAGTGCAGAAAGAGGCACAAGAGTTGCAGAAAGAGGCAAGAGGTGTGCGGAAATTTGCAAGAGAGGTGCAGAAATTTGCAAGAGAGGTGCAAAAAGAAGCAAGAGAAGTGCAAGAAGAAGCAAGAGAGGTGCAGAAAGAGGCATGAGGGGTGCAGAAAGAGGCAAGAGGGGTGCAGAAAGAAGCAGGAGAGTTGCAGAAACAGGCAAAAGAGGTGCAGAAAGAGTTAAGAGTGGTGCAGAAAGAGGCAAGAGAGGTGCAGAAAGAGGCTAGAGAGGTGCACAAAAAGGAAGGAAGGGTGAAGAAAGAGACAAGAGGGGTGCAGAAAGAAGTAAGAGAGGTGCAGAAAGAAACAAGAGAAGTGCAGAAACAAGCAACAGAGGTGCAGAAAGAGGCAAGAGGGTACAGAAAGAGGCAAGAGGGGTACAGAAAAAGGCAAGAGAAGTGGAGAAAGAAGCAACAGAGGTACAGAAGGAGGCAAGAGAAGTGCAGAAAGAGACAAGAGAGTTGCAGAAAAAGGCAAAAGAGGTGCAGAAAGAAGCAAGAGCAGTGCAGAAAGAACCAACAGAGGTGCAGAAGGAGGCAAGAGGGGTGCAGAAAGAGGCAAGAGGGGTACATAAAGAAGCAATAACAGTGCAGAAAGAAGCAACAGAGGTGGAGAAACAGACAAGAGGGGTGCAGAAAGAGGCAAGAGAAGTGCAGAAAGAAGCAACAGAGGTGCAGAAAAAGGCAACAGGGGTGCAGAAAGAGGCAAGAGAGGTGCAGAAAGAGGGAAGAGGGGTGCAGAAAGAAGCAACAGAGGTGCAGAAATTTGCTAGAGAGGTGCAGAAATAAGCAACAGATGTGCAGAAAGAGGCAAGAGGGGTGTGGAAAGAGGCAAGAGGAGTGCAGAAAGAAGCAAAAGAGGTGCAGAAAGAGGCAAGAGGGGTACAGAAAGAGGCAAGAGAGATGCAGAAAGACACAAGAGGGGTGCAGAAAGAGGCAAGAGAGGTGCAGAAAGACACAAAAGGGGTGCAGAAATTTGCAAGAGAGGTACAGAAAGAAGCAAGAGAGGTACAGAAAGAAGCAAGAGAAGTGCAGAAAGAAGCAACAGAGGTTCTGAAAGAGGCAAGAGGGGTGCAGAAAGAAGCAGGAGAGTTGCAGAAACAGGCAAAAGAGGTACAGAAAGAGGCAAGAGGGGTGCAGAAAGAGGCAAGAGATGTGCAGAAAGAGGCAAGAGAGGTGCAGAAAGAGGAAAGAAGGGTATAGAAAGAGGCAAGAGGGGTGCAGAAAGAAGCAAGAGAGGTGCAGAAACAAGGAACAGAGGTGCAGAAAGAGGCAAGAGGGGTGCAGAAAGAGGCAAGAGAAGTGCAGAAAGAAGCAGTAGAGGTACAGAAAGGGGCAAGAGAAGTGCAAAAAGAGGGAAGAGATTTGCATAAATGGGCAAAAGAGGTGCAGAAAGAGGCAAGAGGAGTGCAGAAAGAGGCAAGAGGGGTGCAGAAAGAGGCAAGAGAAGTGCAGAAATAAGCAACAGAGGTGCAGAAAGAGGCAAGAGAAGTGCATAAAGAAGCAAGAGAGGTGCAGAAAGATGCAAGAGAAGTGCAGAAAGAAGCAACAGAGGTGCAGAAAGAGAAAAGAGGGGTGCAGGAAGAGGCAAGAGAAGTGCAGAAAGAAGCAAAAGATGTGCAGAAAGAGGCAAGAGAGGTGCAGAAAGAGGCAAGAGAGGTGCAGAAGAGGGAAGAGGGGTACAGAAAGAGGCAAGAGGGGTGCAGAAATGTGCAAGAGATGTGCAGAAAGAAGCAAGAGCAGTAGAGAAAGAACCAAGAGAGGTACAGAAAGAGGCAAGAGAAGTGCAGAAAGAAGCAACAGTGGTGCAGAAATTTGCAAGAGAGTTTCAGAAATTTGCAGAGAGGTACATAAAGGAGCAAGAGGAGTGCATAAAGAAGCTACAGGGGTGCAGAAAGAGGCAAGAGGGGTGCAGAAAGAGGCAAGAGAAGTGCAGAAAGAAGCAGGAGAGGTACAGAAAGAAGCAAGAGAAGTGCAGAAAGAAGCAACAAAGGTTCCAAAACGGGCAAGAGGGGTGCAGAAAGAAGCAGGAGAGTTGCAGAAACAGCCAAAAGAGATGCAGAAAGAGGCAAAAGGGGTGCAGAAAGAGGCAAGAGAGGTGCAGAAAGAGGCAAGAGAGGTGCACAAAGAGGGAAGAAGGGTGCAGAAAGAGGAAAGAGAGGTGCAGAAATAAGCAAGAGAAGTGCAGAAACAAGCAACAGATGTGCAGAAAGAGGCAAGAGGGGTGCAGAAAGAGGCAAGAGAAGTGCAGACAGAAGCAACATAGGTACAGAGATAGGCAAGAGAAGTGCAAAAAGAGGCAAGAGAGTTGCAAAAACGGGCAAAAGAGGTGCAGAAAGAGGCAAGAGTAGTGCAGAAAGAGGCAAGAGGGGTGCAGAAAGAGGCAAGAGAAGTGCAGAAATAAGCAACAGAGGTGCAGAAAGAGGCATGAGAAGTACATAAAGAAGCAAGAGAGGTGCAGAAAGAAGCAAAAGAGGTGCAGAAAGAGAAAAGAGGGGTGCAGGAAGAGGCAAGAGAAGTGCAGAAAGAAGCAAAAGATGTGCAGAAAGAGGCAAGAGAGGTGCAGACAGAGGCAAGAGAGTTGCAGAAGAGGGAAGAGGGGTGCAGAAAGAGGCAAGAGGAGTGCAGACATTTGCAAGAGATGTGCAGAAAGAAGCAAGAGCAGTGGAGAAAGAACCAAGAGAGGTACAGAAAGAGGCAAGAGAAGTGCAGAAAGAAGCAACAGAGGTGCAGAAAGAGGCAAGAGAACTGCAGAAAGAGGCAAGAGAGTTGCAGAAACAGGCAAGAGATGTGCAGAAAGAGGGAGCAGGGGTGCAGAAAGAGGCAAGAGACGTGTAGCAAGAGGGAAGAGAGGTATAGAAACAGGCAAGAGAGGTACAGAAAGAGGCAAGAGAAGTGCAGAAAGAAGCAACAGAGGTGCAGAAAGAGGCAAGAGAACTGCAGAAAGAGGCAAGAGAGTTGCAGAAACAGGCAAGAGATGTGCAGAAAGAGGGAGCAGGGGTTCATAAAGAGGCAAGAGAGGTGTAGCAAGAGGGAAGAGAGGCATAGAAACAGGCAAGAGAGGTACAGAAAGAGGGAAGAAGGGTGCAGAAAGAGGCAAGAGAGGTGCAGGAAGAGGGGTGGAGAAAGAGGCAAGAGGGTTGCAGAAAGAGGCAAGAGAAGTGCTGAAAGAAGCAACAAAGGTGCAGAAAGAAGCAAGAGAAGTGATGTAACAGACAAGAGAGTTGCAGAAAGAAATGAGAGGTGCAGAAAAAAAGCAAGAGAAGTTCAGAAAGAGGCAAGTGAGGTGCAGAAAAAGGCAAGTGAGGTGCAGAAACAGGCAACAGAGGTGCAGAAAGAGGGAAAAGGGGTGCAGAAAGAAGCAAGAGAAATGCGGAAAGAAGCAACAGAGGTGCCGAAAGAGGCAAGAGAGGTGCAGAAAGAAACAAGAGAGCTCCAAAAAGTCACAAATGATTTGCAGAAACAGACAAGTGGGGTGCAGAAAGAGGCAAGAGCGCTGAAAAAAGCAAGAGGGGTACAGAAAGAGGCAAGAGAAGTGCAGATAGAGGCAAAAGAGGTGCAGATAGAGGCAAGAGAGGTGCAGAAACAGGCAACAGAGGTGCAGAAAGAGGGAAGAGGGGTGCAGAAAGAAGCAAGAGAGGTGCAGAAAGAAGCAAGAGAAGTGCAGAAAGAAGCAAGTGAGGTGCAGAAAGAGGCAAGAGAAGTGCACAAAGAGGCAAGAGAGGTGCAAAAAGAGGGAAGAGGGTGCAGAAAGAGGGAAGAGAAGTGCAGGAAGAAGCAACAGAGGTACAGAAAGTGGCAAGAGAGGTGCATAAAGAAGGGAGGTGTCGAAAACGAAAGAGATGTGCATAAAGAGGCAAGAGAAGTGCAGAAAAAGGATGAAAGGTGCAGATAGAAGCAAGAGAAATGCAGAAATAGGCAAGAGAAGTGCAAAAAGAGGCAAGAGAGTTGCATTAACGGGACAAAGAGGTGCAGAAAGAGGCAAGAGTAGTGCAGAAAGAGGCAAGAGGGGTGCAGAAAGAGGCAAGAGAAGTGCAGAAATAAGCAACAGAGGTGCAGAAAGAGGCATGAGAAGTACATAAAGAAGCAAGAGAGGTGCAGAAAGAAGCAAAAGAGGTGCAGAAAGAGAAAAGAGGGTGCAGGAAGAGGCAAGAGAAGTGCAGAAAGAAGCAAAAGATGTGCAGAAAGAGGCAAGAGAGGTGCAGACAGAGGCAAGAGAGTTGCAGAAGAGGGAAGAGGGGTGCAGAAAGAGGCAAGAGGAGTGCAGACATTTGCAAGAGATGTGCAGAAAGAAGCAAGAGCAGTGGAGAAAGAACCAAGAGAGGTACAGAAAGAGGCAAGAGAAGTGCAGAAAGAAGCAACAGAGGTGCAGAAAGAGGCAAGAGAACTGCAGAAAGAGGCAAGAGAGTTGCAGAAACAGGCAAGAGATGTGCAGAAAGAGGGAGCAGGGGTGCAGAAAGAGGCAAGAGACGTGTAGCAAGAGGGAAGAGAGGTATAGAAACAGGCAAGAGAGGTACAGAAAGAGGCAAGAGAAGTGCAGAAAGAAGCAACAGAGGTGCAGAAAGAGGCAAGAGAACTGCAGAAAGAGGCAAGAGAGTTGCAGAAACAGGCAAGAGATGTGCAGAAAGAGGGAGCAGGGGTGCAGAAAGAGGCAAGAG
Organism: Calotriton arnoldi; assembly: GCA_963921515.1. Classification (NCBI taxonomy): domain Eukaryota; kingdom Metazoa; phylum Chordata; class Amphibia; order Caudata; family Salamandridae; genus Calotriton; species Calotriton arnoldi. The sequence goes on from CAWUFW010006762.1 coordinate 23,549, forward strand.
AGGTGTAGCAAGAGGGAAGAGAGGCATAGAAACAGGCAAGAGAGGTACAGAAAGAGGGAAGAGGGGTGCAGAAAGAGGCAAGAGAGGTGCAGGAAGAGGGGTGGAGAAAGAGGCAAGAGGGTTGCAGAAAGAGGCAAGAGAAGTGCTGAAAGAAGCAACAAAGGTGCAGAAAGAAGCAAGAGAAGTGATGTAACAGACAAGAGAGTTGCAGAAAGAAATGAGAGGTGCAGAAAAAAAGCAAGAGAAGTTCAGAAAGAGGCAAGTGAGGTGCAGAAAAAGGCAAGTGAGGTGCAGAAACAGGCAACAGAGGTGCAGAAAGAGGGAAAAGGGGTGCAGAAAGAAGCAAGAGAAATGCGGAAAGAAGCAACAGAGGTGCCGAAAGAGGCAAGAGAGGTGCAGAAAGAAACAAGAGAGCTCCAAAAAGTCACAAATGATTTGCAGAAACAGACAAGTGGGGTGCAGAAAGAGGCAAGAGCGCTGAAAAAAGCAAGAGGGGTACAGAAAGAGGCAAGAGAAGTGCAGATAGAGGCAAAAGAGGTGCAGATAGAGGCAAGAGAGGTGCAGAAACAGGCAACAGAGGTGCAGAAAGAGGGAAGAGGGGTGCAGAAAGAAGCAAGAGAGGTGCAGAAAGAAGCAAGAGAAGTGCAGAAAGAAGCAAGTGAGGTGCAGAAAGAGGCAAGAGAAGTGCACAAAGAGGCAAGAGAGGTGCAAAAGAGGGAAGAGGGTGCAGAAAGAGGGAAGAGAAGTGCAGGAAGAAGCAACAGAGGTACAGAAAGTGGCAAGAGAGGTGCATAAAGAAGGGAGGTGTCGAAAGCGAAAGAGATGTGCATAAAGAGGCAAGAGAAGTGCAGAAAAAGGAAGAAAGGTGCAGATAGAAGCAAGAGAAATGCAGAAAGAGGCAAGAGAGGTGCAGAAACAAGCAAGAGTGGTTTGCACACCATTAGTACCAATTCAACACCCACATTTAGCAATAAGTAAGAGGTAACCATTCTAGGTTTGCAAAGGGCCTTCCACCACGCTATAACACTTGTTGCTGCATTTTTGGTAACCTTTGAGCCGTTTGAGCTAGAAACAAGTTTTTTTGTTCAAATCTGCAGATTATGCAGCAGATGATGGATTATGTGGCCAATGCGGAAAATGTATAATAGTGCGAAAGTCAGTGCAGCCCAACAGCCGCATAGTTCCAGTGGCCCTGCTCATACCTCTGACTAGGTCCAGAAGTGCTCCTCAGGGGTTCCTTCATCTTTTTTTGTCTCATTGAGTTTATAGTTTAGCTTCTATGGAAACGAGGAAGATTAAACCTGAGGTTACCACTCCACAACACAGACTACCATACCACATAATTACTCTCCATAACACATAATCCCACTCTACATAATTCCTATACACTAAATACCAGATACTTTCTATCCACATAATGTCACTGCACAACATACCACATAATTTCACTACACACAACATACATCCACTCCAAAAACATTAGTAAAAATGTTTTACATTTACAACGCCAATAGCTCTAACTCTTGCAAATGCGAGACCTATTACATTGCAAATGCTTCTTTAACTAGTAGTCGCATTTGCAAAGTGGTGGAGAAAGGGGCTGGGCCTCCGACCAGCGCTCAGGAATTCCTCTGCATAGGACTTACAGGAGGTACCAGGAGGACTTCTTGGCCCCCAAAGTCCCTCGGGAGTAATGTGGACTTCATCCCCCAACCAGTAGAGTGCCAGGAGGTGCGTTTGCAGAGTGTTGGAGAAAGGGGGGTGTGGCCTCCGAAGACCTCTTAGCAATCCCACTGTGTGGGACATATTGGAGGTAACAGCAGGCGTAGTTGGCTCCCAAGGACATGCTTGGCGGCCAACTACCCCTCCTATTATCTCCAGTAAGTCCCACACAGCAGGATTGCTAAGTTCTCATAGCAGGCCATGCCCCCTTTGCCCACCACTCTGCAAACGGCTTTTGGATGGGGATTGACGTGTCCTTCGCTGTTGGGGGTCCTTAGGGGACAACTAGCCTACCTGTTACCTCCAGTAAGCTCCACACAGTGGGATTGCTGAGAGGTGGACACAGGCCATGCCCCCTTTCTCCACCACTCTGCAAATGCACCTCCTGGCACGCTCTTGGTTGGGGGATGAAGTCCCCTTGCCTCCTGAGGGACCCTGGGGGCAATTAGCCCTCCTGTTACCTCTAGTAAGCCCCACACAGCTGGATTGCTGAGAGTGGTCAGAGGCCACGCCCCCTTTTTACACCACTAGGCAAACGCGCCTCCTGGTGCACTGCTGCTTGGGGGATGAAGTTCACTTTAGTACTGAAGTCCTCAGGACACAAGGGGACTTCATCACCCCACCAGCAGTGCGCCAAGAGATGTGTTTGCAGAGTGTTGTAAAAAGGGGCATGGCCTCGGACCACCTCTCAGCATTCCCACTGTGTGGGGCTTACTGGAGGTACCTGGTGGGCTAATTGGCCCCTAAGGACCCTCACCAATCAAGGGGACTTCATCCCCCAACCCACAACGCACCAAGAGGCGCGTTTGCAGAGTGGTGCAGGGAGGGGGCGAGGCTTCCGGCGAGTTGCCGGTTTCTTTTTATTTATTTTTTATTTTAGGAAGGGGGGCTGTGTGCCCCCCTTCCCTTGAACCTTTTGGGCCCCGGGGACCCCATCCCCTGGGGCCTGAGCCATTTTTTAAAAAAAAAGTTGAAAAGGGAGGGGACGCGTTGTCCCCCTCCCGAGGCCGATTTCTGCCCAGGAGACCCCATCCCCCTTTTTTTATGGAAGGGGGCCCGTGTGGCCCCCCTTCCCTGGGCCTCTTTTGGCCATGGGGACCCCATCCCCTGGGGCCTGCCCTGCCTATAGTTTTAAAAAAAATGTTGTGGGGGCCACGCGGCCCCTCTCCTGAGGCAAATTTTGGCCCCGGGGACCCCATCCCCCGGGGCCCAGCCTTATTGTTTTAAAAAAAATAATAATAACCAAAGGGAGGGGGGCCAAGTGGCCCCCCTTCCGTCGCCATTTTTGGCCCTAGGGACCCCATTCCCCAGGGCCTGGCCTCACGTTGGGAATCATGGTGGGAGTCCCAAGGCCCCCTCGGTCCCTGCCGGCTCCCCGCCTCCTGCAGGAGCCGGCATTGCTTTAAGGCAAAAGGAGCTGCTAACATGCAGCTCCCTTTGCCCAAAAGCAAATCTGCTTCGCTTCATGGAAGCGAGAGCAGTTTTCCTGCTCTCGCTTCCATGAAGCGAAGCAGAAGTTTGCTATGGCAGGGCGGGAGCATTGCTCCTGCCCTGCCTTAGCAAACTGCAATGTCCCTGGGTGGGCACCCCAGGACATTGCTGGAGCCGGCCCTGGGTTGTGGCGGTCCCCAGGGCCATCTAGGGCTCCAGGAGGGGGGCCGCATGGCCCCCTTCCCAACATGTATGTAGCCCCAGGGAGGTGGTGGTCCCCAGGGCAGGGGGTCTGCAACGGACCCCCGTATTTGAATAATTAGTGCACTGGGGAGGTGGTGGTCCCCAGGGCAGGGTGGGGGGGCTTGAGCCCCCCCACACTATGTTTTTAAATTAAGCCCCAGGGAGGTGGCGGTCCACAGGGCAGCGTGGGGGGGCAGGAGCCCCTCCATGCATTTTACATAAATAAAGCCCCGGGGAGGTGGTGGTTCCCGGGGCAGCGGGGGCCCACAGGGCCCCCAATACCTATTTATACATTGCCCCCGGGACCTGGCCCACCCGGGGGCTTAAAACAAACAAAGCACGGGAGACCGCGCTTCGTTTTTGTAAAAATAATTCGGCAGGGTTCGCGTACGGTACGCAAATACCGCCGAATTAAAAAAAAAAAATGTTTTTTTGGGCCTGGGGGGTTCTTGTGGGACCCCCTGAGCAGGCCTAGGGGGTCAGGGTGTTTCTACCCTGCCCCCTTTTCTTTTTTTTTAACCTTTTTTCTTGTGACTCGGTTCAACAGAGTCACAAGATGGCTGCCAACACTTCCTGGTTTAAAGTGTTGGCAGCCAATCACAAGTCAGCTCGTGATCGGGAGGGTTCGCGAATCCACCGCAGTCACCAGATACTAATATTTTTTATGTATTCATTTTTCACGAACTACTGAACGGATTTACACCATTTAAAAAAAAGGGTTGCTTTCTGAACCAAGACCTACCTTTTTGCCAAATTTGGTATAATTCCGTTGAGCAGTTTGGGCTGTAGCCTTGTCTAAAGTTTCCTATGGAAATTAACATGGAGAAAATGCGTTTTGGGACCCCCCTTTTTTTCTCGGCCCCACTTGACGAATCACCCCGAAACTTTCAAGACAGGAGCTGACCTGAGCGGGCCATTAGTTTTGAAAATTTCACGAAGATTCGTCTAAGGACGCCAAAGATATTGGCAAAAGAAAAACGCTTTTTGAATAGAAACAAGTTCCTAACTATAACTACCTACTGGCGACCGCCAGTAGGTAATATTTATATATATATATATATATATATATATATATATATATATATATATATATATATATATATATATATATATATATATATATATATATATATATATATATCACAATGCAAGGAGTATCAACAGAAAGAATCTCCACGAGCATGCTGATCCAGTGTAAGGTATTTATTTCGGCAGAGAAAGACGCGTTTCGACCACAGCCGTGGTCTTTGTCCCACATATATATAAAGACTAAAATACTGGCTTTAGATGATCCAGCGTTTGCTTGGCCCACTTGTTTACCACTGGACCTCCGATGGACCTTTTTAACCGACTGAGAGGTGATGGGAGTTAGCATTTGTAGGAAGCTGGCTCTATATATACTATACCAAAGTAAGGTATAGTGTGCACAGAGTCCAGTGGATCCTCAAAGGCTTGCAGAGGTAAAAGTAGATAATACCTTACTCTCCATTTCTGGTAGTGTGGGCGAGCAGTAAGGCTTTATCAGAGGGCAGTGTTAAGCATTTATTGTACCCACTCAGACAAGAAATGATATCACACACTCAAAGACTGAACTCAGACCAATTGTTTGTACCAAAATATTTCTTTGTTGTATTTTATTTATAGAACCAAGCAGGACTTGGTACAGATAAATATGATTGTACTTTTGAAGACAGATTGTTAAAAAGCAAGCTGGATGAATAATGACTTTTCTTACAGGTTTGTAAAAATGTGCATATACAGTTGTAATTACTTTTTGATTACTTTTAATTACTTTTTAGGATTACTTTTTTCTACTCAGTGTGATATGCCTAGATATCACACTGGGACATTTCCTGGATAAAAGGTAAGTAAACAGTTTTTCTCAAATCACAGTTTCTTAAGTTTTCATATACTTTTCAACTCCACACGTAGAACTTTTTCCACAGAAAAACAGCCAATGCAGTCTCGTTATCGGTTTAAAGGTGAGTAATTGGTCTTAGAAGCTGAATTTCCGGGGTTAGAACCAGGGTTCCCCCAGGGTCAAGGATGCACTCAAAGAGCACCCTCAGCAGCACTAGGGCGGCCTGGTGCAGAGTGCTGTCAATAATGTAGTGCATATGTGAACAAGTCCAGGCTTGGCCGAAACGTGTTATGGCGCACAAGTTGCAATAAACTCAAGAAATTGAGTTTGTGCCTAGTCTGTCTGGAGGTTGGAGTCACGGGGTTTTGGATATAATTATGGAGCAAGCTGACCCCCTCCCTGTTGTGTGGTCAAGCGGCAAGCATAGGGTGACCAGGCGTCCCGATTTTGCCCGGACCGTCCCGGGTTTTTACCAGCTGTCCCGGCAGATTTCAGACAATTTAGCTCCTGTCCGGTTTTTAGAGAGGGTCGACTGAAAACGGCGCGAGGTGCTTTTTTATGTTTTACAAAGCAGGGATAGTTAGCAGTTGTTTCAAGAAAGCAAGTTAATTAACAGGCAAGCTTCTGGGTTTAAAAATTGCATTTCATGTATGTTCTAACTGCCTGTTCTGTAATTCTCTTCTGAGGAGCGCCGTCTTTCTGTGCGCTCGCTTGAAGTAAAACTGTAGTCCTTCTTCTATTTCCATGAAATGTCCCGGTTTTTAGGTCAAGCTAGACAGCGCAGCTGTCTCTTCGAGACCTGCTGTAATCAGTCTGTGTGCATCAAGTCCATCCCTTTTCTTGAAATTGCTTCTCATTTGTCTATGTCAGTGTCCTTCAAAAATCCCTGCTTGCTAGTGGTCAGTCCTGCCTCTTTGTCCCTCCTTTCTCTCTTCTGTTCCTCCCACAGAGCAGGAACTTAGTACTGTCTCATTCCACTATGGTTCTTCATGTGTTCTTTGTGGGACTCTTTTATTGCTTGGATCCCTGCCCTGTTACTGCTTGTCTGTGTTCAACTTCAGCTCACTACCTGCTTACATTTATATATATTATTCTTACTCCCATCCCCACTTATGCCACAGATACCTTACTGCTGCCTCCCCTGCCATGCCTCCCACTCTGTTGCTTCTATTTTATTTAAGTTTATTTAGGCTTTTTGCACTTTTAGAAGTTCGCCGTCAGTTGGGCTTTTTTTGGTAGGATAGTTTGGTTTGGGCTTCCTTTTAAGGTGGGTTTGGGCTTGTTTCACAAGCTAACTCCCTTTGCTGACGCTGATCAGGAACTCGCTCCTGCCCACACTTGTTTAGACTTGTGACGTGCCCCTTCTTACAATACACAGGATTCAGGCGGGAAACTCGCCATTTCTGAAACCAAAAACCGCTTTATTTGAGTTGTCTCTGGGCTAAAGTTGCCCCGGTTTCAATATTAGCGTATTAGGGTAAACTACAGTTCCCCGATTTTTTTCCCAAAATATCCCATTTTCTAGTTAGAAATTATGGCATGTATACTTCTAATTGAAGCCTTTTTGATTAAACATTACATGGTTTCCCACGGATTTAATTTTCTCTCTGCTGGTACAGCCTTTTTAAAAACAATGACATCGGATGTACTTTCAAGATGGCCACTTTCTTTGCCCACAGAGAACAGTGTGCGCCTCCCTCATTCATAACCTAGGACGTTCCCCCTAGCCCGCCCCATGCCAATTTCATTTGCCATCTTCTGCCTGCCGCTGTGCCCACAGTCCCCTTGTCTCCACCTTCTGACTCCCAAAAGTCAGCTTCTTTTGAACATCGTCAGGGTCGGGATGAGTCAGTTGGTGTCCTTTAGCCTCTTGTGCCCTTTGTCCCACGGGCGACAACAGTACCTTTGTTACACCTGCCCGAAGGATGGTGCCTTGAAGATCTAGTGAGTGTGCGGGTCACGGAAGGTACTAGATGGGGGAGTGAACATAGTTACTACAGCAGTACACTGAACTGTTTCCTTTAGCAGTTGGTATTCTAAACCAAAAACTGCTTTATTTGAGTTGTTTGCGGTCTAAAGTTGCCCCGGTTTCAATATTAGCATATTAGGGTAAATTACAGTTTCCTGATTTTTTTTTTGAAAAATATCCCATTTTTCAGTTAGAAATGTTGGCATGTATGCTTCTAATTGAAGACTTTTTGATTAAACATTACATGGATTCCCACGGATTTGATTTTCTCTCTGCTGGTACAGCCTTTTTAAAAACAATGACATTGGATGTACTTTCAAGATGGCCGCTTTCTTCGCCCACAGAGAACAGCGTGCGCCTCACTCACTCATGACCTATGATGTGCCCCTAGCCCGCCCCATGCCAATTTCATTTGCCATCTTCTACCTGCGGCTGCGCCCACAGTCCCTTTGTCTCTGCCTTCTGACTCCCAAAATCAGCTTCTTTTGAACATCGTCAGGGTCAGGATGAGTCAGTTGGTGTCCTTTAGCCCCTTGTGCCCTTTGTCCCACGGGCGACAACAGTACCTTTGTTACACCTGCCCGGAGGATGGTGCCTTGAAGATCTAGTGAGTAAGCGGGTCAAAGAAGGTACTGGATGGGGAAGAGAACATAGTTACTGCAGCAGTATTATGTGACTTGTAGTTTAATTTCTCCAATTTCCTCTTAGAGTAGGAGGAGTGGGAAAGCCAAGCAGGATAAATAGGAGCATCCCGCCAAGGGTGGGTCTTCCTGCAGAGAACAAGTCAATGAGCAATGGTTGCTCAACACGATTACCGCCGAGGACAGGAACAGCATTGCAGCTCCAGCCAAGGGCACGCACGGCACCGTGGTTGACAAGCAAGAGTGCAGTAGAACAGCACAACCAACACAGCTCATTTCCTGCTTTGTAGTCTGTCTTGTTCCTCACCATACGCCCAAGCAGGGCTTTAAGTGGGCCAGGTCCTGCTGGTCATCAGCACCGGCAGTTCTAAAATGCAGGTGCCGAGACGGGTCTCTATCGGGCTCTCTGTTTTTGCCCTCACCATCAGGGTGAAAAAAAATCGTAACTCTGCAGCGTGACCACCCTTCACTGCCTGTGATGTAACTTTAAAAAGTTCTTGCACAGTCTCATAATTTCAGAACTGAAGCATTATTATTTACAACGAAGCCATAGTTGTTGCCTATTCATCTTATGCAGCTAACAATTGACAACGCCAATAGTCCTGGCTTGTTGTAGGTGTAATGTTACATGTTGTATTTTATATCTGGATGCAATGACAGAAGAGGCAAAATACTAGTCGGGCGGCATACTATGCTAAGCACAGTCTTGTGGTGCGTCCCCTTGCAGTGTGCGCAATGAAGAGGTGTGAAAGTGGTATATTCATCCGAATCAAATCATTATCACTCAGGGTATTTACGCTTGTTCATTAGTATAAAATTGTCTATACTTAATTCTGGTGCTCTCACCCTGCCTCTCAATCTTGGTTCTATCTCACAAGTGAACCTTCTTTAAAAGGACGCAATCCCTTCACCCACACAGTGATGGCATGCATTATTATACAGACTGTCCTTCCCAGCAACACGTATCGCTCAGCCAGCTGCCATGTGACCATTTGATCTCATCTGTTGTATTTTTTTTAGGTCGAGCCTTGGCAGCGCTGCGCTGTTCTGCAGGCATGCTGTATTCAGTCTAGACTTGAAGCTACGCCCACTCTCCGCCCATATTTTTTATTGGCTTGTCATTGTCCTTTGTAAATGCTGCTTCTGATTTGTTAATAGGTTTGTTAGACCCTCCTTAGTACCGCCTTGTCTTCATTTGTAACCTCCCATGAGGACTGGCCCTTTTACTTCTGTTGTTACACTGTATGTAAGCACTATTTTCTTTAATGAGTTTCTCCTCCTGCAAGCACCACATGCTTTCCTGCAACATTCAGCGCGCCATGCCTGCTTTCATCTTCCAAGAAGCCCGGTACAATGGCGGCAGCTTCTTTGAAATTAAATACGTCTCACATTTGCAAGAGTTTGAGCTATTGGCATTGTAAGTGACAATGCCTTTTATTTATATGTTAATTATCAAAACAGATAAATAAAAGGCATTATCATTTACAATGCCAATAGCTTAAACTCTCGCAAATGTGAGACCTATTGCATTGCAAATGCTTGTTGGCTTTACAATTCTGGTCACCCTACGCAAGCACCAAAATCGACGGATGTCAAATGGTTGGAGACTACGTAAGAAGCCGCAGCAACACTCTGCCCCCGCAGCACGTCAGGCTGACGTCGTCAGCAGTAGGTCTTTGTAGTGTGAGTTGGAAGACCTGGACCGCAAGGACAGCATACTGTGGTGAATGAGGGACTGGCAGCTCGGGAGGTTCTCATATCCCGTTAAGGCTGGGGAAGAAGTCAACGTAACGGGAACAATTCAAAGGCAACACGAGGGGCATATTCTCAAGAACGTGTGATAACCATCGCAAAAGTAACTTAACGCAACCTTCAACATCGCAGTCTATCGCCCGAAATTTACGCTGTGTTAACCAAGTATTCACAACACGGTGGTACCATGCGATAGTCTCCATATAACGCGTCAACTGACCGCGTTAAAATCAACGCCACGCCGCAAAAATGCGAAACACGAATGCAAAAAAAGCTGCGATGAGGCCAATCGCGATATGAAAATCAGCGAAACCCAGCTACAGGCCTGCAATTCACATGCGTCAGGCGGGAACAATCACCATAAAAGTAGAAAAAAACCAGACAAACAAATGCCAAACAACAGCGAAGCACAATGGACGTTGCCGGAGCAAGTACGGAAGAGAACCAGAACCCCACAAGCCCCCCGGAGGACTATCCTGGGACTTCGGGGTCAGGGAAGGGCAAGGACAAGAAGAGTAGGAAGAAGCGGTTCAGTCCGCAGGAAAACAGGATCCTGATAACGGAGGTGACCAAACACTATCAACAACTGTTCGTCACATCCACTGTGTCATTGGCAACAAAAAATGGACTATGGCAGTCCATCGTGGACAAGGTGAATGCAGTCGGAGAGCTGAAGAGGACAATGGACGAGGTCAAGAGGCGCTGGAATGATGTCAAGCTCAAAACCAAGCTGAAACTCGCCAACAACCTGAAGGCAGCAATGCAGACTGGAGGTGGGAGCCCAGCGCCACAGGAGGAGCTGGACGACATGGAGGAAATGGTGTCCACAGTCATCAGTGGGGAGACAGTGGCAGGAGTTGGGGGCCTGGACACTGCTCAACAGGACCCCACACAACAGCAACAGGGTGAGTAACGTCCAGGGCCTGGGGGGACGGGGGAGATGGGCACAATGGCACACATGCACAATTAAGTTGAGCACATCTGCGGACAAACCATGCCCCAGACCACCAACTCCCACCAAGAGACCAATGTACCCAAGTATGCAACATGTCAGCACTGTACAAGCACAGAAGTCAAAGGCACACCTCATGAAAGGGATAAGGGGCAGCAAAATCTGAGCTGCAGGGGCGACTCCCCCAAAATGCAGCACACACATCACATGCAGAGCACATCTACATTGACAACGATGTGACACAATCCGCAAAACACCTACAACAGAACACAGGACACAACTGGTGCCGCTTGGGTGCAGACACTGGCCAATCACATTTGGCATTGCAGGGAAATGTGAGTTGATAATGTACAAGTACAAACACACACGTCTGTTGTCGAAATGTCCACTGTCCCCCATCAAATAGGCAGCACCTCCCAAACAGCCACAATGTACCCAGTCATGCTGTCTGTATGAAAACATGTACAATGCGACAACATACATGTGGACACATTGTTAAACTGCATCTCCCCTTCACATTGCAGAGGGAGAATCAACACCTCCTGTAGAGCAGCCCGACCCTCTCTTCTCTGGAGACGAAGAGGACCACCACAGCTTCGACTCTGATGCCCTCCAACTACTCGTGGACAGCCTACGCAGCCCACTTCCAGGAGCTGGGCAGCCCAGCTGCTACAAGGAGACCCCACCCCCTGCACAGACCACACAGCAGGCCGCACCCACCACCACTGCTGCCTCCCAGGACCCCCACAAAGAACACATGGCCTTCCAACGCCGTGTTTTGAGGTGCCAGGAGAATCTGGCTGAACAGGTGCGGGTGGGCTTCGACCGCATGGCAGACAAACTAGATGCCATACGTGGGTGTCTAAGTCCCATCAGGGACCACTCACGGTCCCTAACGGACACCCACAGTCCGCTCCATGCTCTCCAACGGACCATGGCTGACATCGCTGGAGCCCTGACTCAGAGAATAGTACAACTGTCCAGTCAGAGTGGCTCTAGCGATGTCACACAGGAGTTGGGAAACATGCGGAGGTTAATGGAGACCATGGAGCGGGCGAATGCGGAATGAGCGGCTGCCACGGCTGCACACCAGCGAGAGGTAGCTGGGTTCCTCAATGACCTCAGGACCATCCTCATGGCATTGCTGCCACAAGGCCTGGCGCGGATGCATGCTGCTGCCACCACTCCATCCACATCTCCGCCCCCTGAAGTGTCAGTGCCACACAGTGCGGCAGACCTTCCACCTCCGGCCACTGATGTGTCACTGCCACACAGTGCTGGAGACAGAACACCACCACCCACACGTGAGGTACATGAAACAGCAGAGAACGAAGATGCGGATGATTCTGCCCTCGTGGTAAAAAGGACGCAGCAGCATGCATCTCATCCATAGGTCCGGCTTCAGCTTGGTACTTCCCTCTGCATCATCACCTTCCACTGTCCCCCGATGCACTCTGCGACACTCACCTTGGACCTCGACATGGACTGCCATATGCTGTTTGATCGCCATTGACACAGCAATCAGACTGCGGACTGAACTCTTCCTCTTCCTTTGGACTTGTCATTCCCTGAAGGACCCTGGCTGGCCCTCCACGGGACAACATCGTCATGTTAGGTTTGCATGGCCCTGTACTGCTCCAGATGCAACACTCTGTGGAAGTGGTCCTTCTCCAACCTCCCACAGGTACGCCTATAACAAGGAAGACCAGCAGTCGGAGGTAACTGTAACATAAAAAGATTTATTTCGCTCAAGCGGGTACACAACCTCACAGCTCCATGTGGCTATGAGAGAAGTGGACAAATTACACAGTCATAGACAGCCTTATATATCTTTCTGCTGGAACAAGCGTAGGTGGGAATGGATGTGACAAATTAGCAGCTGCCAAGGATGATTAATAAGTACAGGATGGTATCATGTACTAGTCAGGTCCAGTACCTCTGGAAATATGTATACATGGCATGCAGAACACATATATATAAGGATTACTCACTAACTCCCACCACTCATCAGTAATCCCGTGGTCAACAGAAATAAAGCAGAACTATACATAACTTGTGCCAGACATATAAACATAGACACGCCTGTGGTTACAGAATCAGGCGCTCACTTGATTAATCATCTGGATATGGAACAAAAGGTCGCACGTCCTGTATCAACAATAATTTGTAGACATAAGCAGTTTATGTTTGCTAGCTGTAACACATTTGATATCAGTGAATAGGAATGTTAAACAATTGAGTCATTGACCGTTTGTTAAATACATCCTGCCCTACTTGCGTGCTAGCAAGTAGAGAATAAACATATGCTCTGGGGTCTTTTGACGTATCCACATTGCTCTGTGTAGCTGAAAGGAGCACATTATTTTGTGCTGAGGAGACAGACTAAGGAAAGGTTACCACAAAATGGTGACTGCAAAACATAAAATGGAGGACCTTACGTCCATTATAAAATCTGTATTTCCACAATCGACCCTTTGGACGCAAGGTCAAACATTGTTATTAATTTCTAATGTATGTGTTCATATATTGGCCGACTGTTACTATAGTGGGCCTCATGGCGTTCATTAACATAATCTACTGCATTTGGGATGGAGGTGGCGTTGTCCGACATATCAATATTCATCAATTGTTGAGTCACAATATCCCTCATTATAAGAGCGTTAGTCAGTGTCACTGGAGGGACTGGGGGTGGTTTCAGCAGTCGCCCCAAACACTGGCAACATATGGGTAGGCAATTAATGAAAACACAGCACCCAATTACTACGAGGAATATGGTCACTAGGAACATCCCTATCTTCCACCCCCATGCCGATAGAGTGTCCCAAAAAGAACCCGCCGGATCCCAAGAGCCAACATCACTATGGGCCTGGGCCCCTATATCATATAGTCTTTTGACAGCTTCCCTAACTGATGTGGAGGAGTCAGGTATATAAACGCAGCAGGACACCCCGATCACCCTACAGACTCCACCCCGTTCTGCCAACATCATATCTAGAACCATCCGGTTCTGAAGGGAAACCAATCTGACAGCCTTGAGCTCCACTGTAATGTTCTCAATAATCCCTGCTGTCTCCTCTACAGTTGCTTCCAATAAACGGGATAACCTGCAAATATTTCTGGAATTTATGGCAGGGCCATACCAAGGAACAAAGGCCTTCAGCACATCACCAGCTATCTCAGATACTGTATCTCCTTGATCAACACTCCTCTTACCCCTTAGTGTTTTGGAGGCTCTATTTACCTCCTTTGTACTTTTGATAGACATCGCTGGTGTCACCAGACCTAGATGACAACAGCCACCCCAATTCACTGGTAGCCAAGTATAGGCCCTAGAACCACAAATGAAATAAACTGAGTCACCGATATAAAGTGGAACTGTTATTTCCTGAGCAGCCATCTCAAATGTCATATTGCAATTGGTACTATTCCCCATGTCGGAAGTACCATTACTTCTGATACATTACTACATATACATTACACTACGCTGCCTCATTTTCAAAAAGGGTATTTCTCTGGCGTCTCTATGAAGCGGAGGTGTACTTTCATTGTTTACCAAAAATAGTGGGGTGAATATATTAGAAAAGGGGAACGTTGCATTAGGTAAGACAACTTCAGTGCAATTTCCTGCCTGGAGGATGTCATCTTGATAACGGTTGTATAGTGATACAGTTGATGTTCTGGTGGTAGAACGGGAGGTGACCAAATTTTTAAGGACCCCTATTAGCTCAACCTTCAATATCACGGTATGTAATGCATAACAGGATGCTTCGAACGGCAGGGGCACTTGGAGGAGGGGTAGTCCTTCGTCTACATATGCCGGAAATTGCATGCATATCCAGCAATTATTTTTATCAATTACTTGATGAGTCTGATGAAGTAGGGTAAGAAAAGAATTATGACGCATTTCCTCCCTGTGATCCATGTCCTCGGGTGCTACCGTAACTGAGGGGACAATGTCAGAGGGAAGCGGAGTTGTTTTTGCTACAGGATGATAGAGCTCTAGAAGATATAGTATGCCTATTACCAAAGACATTACACAAAATAACACACACAACATGCATAGTTTGGAGTGGCAACGTCTCTTTCTGGTCATTTTAAGGGTGGAATATGTATCCTCCATGTCTAGCAAAAATGTATTTTGTTTTCCAAATGGCAATACTGTTAGTCGACAATCTCACATATGTGGCAGTTCAACAGTGTTCGTTATAGGCCTCACTGTCACAGGCTCTGTATTCGTACAAGTTGACAAAATTCGACCTCACGCCCTCTCCTTCTATGGGTCTTTGGGCTTGGGAGGTATTCCACTATTCTCCTTTCAGATCCTTTGGAGGAACAATCATCCAATGAAAAGTCAGCAGTGTCCTTATTTTACTAACCTCACTGCACAAGTTAGTCCTTTAAAGTTGGCACTATTCAGTGCGTGGCAGTTGGTGCTTGCTCCGTCCTAAGCACTCTTCAGTTTCCTTGGGCGTAGATTATATCCCGATACATTTTGTTGATCATCGATGTTTGTAGGAGTGCAGTCACCAGTCCTTCGGTTAGAACGGTCCTCTTCCGGGGGCGATTTTGGCCAAAATGGTGGTGCTCTCTTCACATTTGATAAGTGAATCCAGTTTTTGTGTCCATTACATCGCACTGCTGTTTGTGTGACTAACAAAACTTGAGATGGTTCCTTCCATCTGGGCTGTAGACTGTTTTTCCTTACAAAGTTCTTGGTCAGGACCCAGTCCCCGGGCCTGATGTCATGTACTTCTCCTTCCAAAGGCGGGGACCAAGTGTCTCTGACCTGTTGGCGAATGGTAGACAAAGCAGTAGTTAATTCTTTACAATAATCCAATAAAGCAGAGTGTGTCAATTCTTGCAACTTTGATGGAGAGGCAAACCCATATACATTTGCGGGTCTCCCCATTACAAGCTCATATGGGGAGAGTCTGTTTTTGGATGTAACAGTTGTTCTCATAGAAAACAAGGCTATTGGCAAAGCATCTACCCAGCTGAGAGTACTTGATGCACATATTTTTTGCAGTTTATTTTTTAATGTAGCATTGCAGCGCTCTACAAGCCCTGCTGATTTCGCATGATAAATTGGTTGGAATTTCTGTTTTAGCCCCAATCCTTGACATACTAGGTCCATTATTTTATTCGAAAAATGTACCCCGTTATCACTCCACAAACTTTTGGGCAGGCCGTAGCGAGGGAAATACTCTTTCAGCAGCATTTTCGCTGTGCTTAATGCGGTATTATCTTTCAAAGGGAATGCTTCCACCCAATTGCTAAAACTGCATATGACAACTAAAACATATCTTTTTCCATTGGCAGGGGGCATTTCAATGTAATCCATCTGAAGACATTCAAATGGGTATTCTGGCAATCTGAAATGACCAGGTGGTACTTGTATCCCTTTTCCCACATTATGAAGGGCACAGATCATACAATTTTTAGAAAGTTTTACAGCTGTCTTTCTTATATTTTTGTTCTCCCATATTTTCTCAATAGCATTTGTCATCCCATCAGCTCCCAAGTGTGCAGGACCATGGACCATCTGAAGTATGGGCAGGAGAAAACTATCAGGCAGGACCCATTTTTGTCCAAGTGTATTCATCCAAGCCCCAAGATGTGTGTCAAAATAATAACCTTCCTTTACCCATTGCTTTCTTTCTTCTTCACTTGCAAATGCTTGAATTTCCTTTATCTGTGTGTAAGGATCAATTTCTTTCTTCTCCTCATCTCCACTTGACACCACATATGTTAGTGTGTACTCATTTAATGCAGAATGCCTTGCTGTTTCATCGGCAAAGGCATTTCCCTGGCCTACATGGTCTGTGATTTTCTTGTGTGCACTACACTTCATGATGGCCAACTTAGTTGGTAATGCAAGAGCATTTAATAATCTTGTAATCAAGGAGCCGTGCTGTATTTTAGCACCTCCAGATGTAATATACCCTCTCTCGGCCCATAATCGTCCGAAGTTATGGGCCACCCCCCAGGCGTACTGGCTATCGGTGTAGATGTTTACCATTAACTTCTCTGAAAGCTCACATGCTCTAGTTAGGGCAATTAACTCGGCAGCCTGAGCGGACGTCTGTTGTATTTTGCATGTTTCAACAACTGTTTTATTGGTTGTTATTGCATAGGCTGCAGAGGTGGTTCCATCTGGTCTCTTTAGACAAGAGCCATCCACAAATAGTGTTCCATCGACCTTTGGCATAGGTACATCTACCAAATCTACTCGACCTTTCGTTTCAGTTTCAGTGACAATCACGCAATCATGTTGTACTTCATCCTGCTCCGAAGGGAGAGGCATCAGAGTAGCTGGGTTTATAGTGTTGCACCGCTGCAAGGTCACATTAGTAGCCATTAATATTAGTTCATAATGAGTCAATCTAGCATTAGTTAAATGCTGCGTCTTGGTTTTGTTTAATAGTATGTCCACTGAATGAGGGACATAAACCATAACGGGATGTCCTAGTACAATAGAGTCTGCCTGTTTTACTGCAGCAGCCGCCGCAGCAATATTTTTTAGGCAGTTCGGTAGGCCTCTTGCTACCGGATCCAATGTTGAAGAAAAATAGGCACATGGTCTATTCTTCTCTCCATTTTTCTGTGTTAGTACAGCCATTGCGCACCCTTCTCTTTCATGTACGAACAATGCAAAGCTTTTAGTGTAATCTGGCGTGCCTAAAGCAGGTGCGTTGCATAAAGCAGTCTTTAAAGCCATGAAGCTATCGTGATGTTCTTTCTCCCAAGGGACGGGATCTTCCACATCTTTGTGAGTTAAGGACAATAATGGTTTGGCCAGGTAAGAAAAATTTGGTACCCATTGTCTACAAAAAGAGACCATTCCAAGAAATGCACGAACATCTTTTTGAGTTCTAGGTCTGGTAATGTTCTGAATTGATTGTATTCTGGCAGGAGATAGCCTCCTCCCCCTTTCGACAAGAGGTGACCTAAATAGGTTACCTCCTGTTAACAATACTGTAGTTTAGCTGGCGAAACCTTATGTCCATGCGAAGCAAGAAATGCTAAAACATCATGTGTAGCCTGCTTACAGATATCTTTCGTTTGAGCAGTGATTAATAAATCATCAACATATTGTAGTAATACCGTACCTGGTGGCATAATACAGTTATCCAGTTGTCTTTTTAATGCCTGGCTATAAATGCTAGGGCTTTCTGTATACCCCTGTGGAGCTCGACAGAATTGATACGATCTTCCTTGAAAACTAAAACTGAACAAATATTGACTATCTGGGTGTATGGGGATACTAAAGAAGGCATTTTTGAGATCAATTACAGTGAACCACTGGGCTGAAGGTGGTACAGACGAAAACATTGCAGTAATGTCGGGTACAACAGGATATTGTGGTTCCACTATTTTATTAATGGCTCTTAAATCAACAATCATTCTATATTTGACCAGCCCTGTTCCATCATCTCGTTTAATTACAGGTAAAATGGGACTATTACATAAGCTGCTTGTGACTTCTTGTATTATCTGGCATTGCAATAAGTCTGATATTACTAATTTCAGACCTTCCTCTCCTTCTTTTGACATTTTGTATTGGGGAATGCGAGGCAATTTAACATTTTGTTTTACTTTAATATGTACTGGCTCAATATCCATTTTTCCTACATCGTTTGGTCCATGTGCCCATAATTTTGGATCAATATCCTGGAGTTCAGCTGGTATGTGATTCTTGTCTAAAACAAGGTATTGCTTAGATAGTGCTGATTTCTTGCAAGTCAGGTAAACGCCATCTGGAGTACAGTATATAGTAGCATGCATCATTTTTAATGCTTTTAGACCCAGTAAGTTTAGTGAACATTTCTCTGTTAATACAAATGGCATACTCCCTGTTATAGGACCTATGGTGAAGTCCAATGGTCGTGAAATGGGGCTGGTCACAACAGCATTAGAAAATCCCACCGACTTATCTAATTTTCCCGAGAGAGGAGCATGGGGGAGCAGGCGGTGAGAAATAGATGTATTAGTGGCACCAGTATCTAGAAGGAACACTCTCTCTGTTCCTTCAACCATCATTGTTACGTATGGCCCTGAAGAATCCACTGGTATCTGCACTCGCTCCCTGTCCTCTCCTGGGCATCCCTATGGCATCCAATCCTGATTGTCATGATCCTGTGCATAATCTTGTGTAAAATAAGCATTATTCCTCTGGTCAAATTGATTTGTCTGTTCGGCGTCGTTATAATTTCTCTGTTGTCCCCTACCTCTTCCTCTGTCTGCATGGGGAGTTGTGTTCCCTCTGAAAGTATTGGCATTATTTCTCATACTCTGACCCTGGCCCTGTAACGAAGGGCACTCATTCTTCCAGTGACCCTCCTGATAGCAATAGGCACATGTATTGTATCCTAACCCTGCTCTCTGTTGCGCCGGAGCTGAAGCAGCTCGACCAACCCTCGACTACGTCCACCTCCCCTCTGAAAGTTTATACGTCCTCTTGACCTTCCTCTGTCTGGAAAAGCTTGCTGCATCAATGCTTTTGTTTTTAACTCCTTCATTTGCTTATCCTTTTTTCCTTTTTCTGCATTTCTCTTATTCTCATAGTAGCAGGCCATGGTCAATAATTCAGCTGGATCTTTAGCAGTCCAGGTGCTTTCGTACGTCTTTATACTATCTGATAAGTCAGGTAGGAGATTATGAACAAACTGATTAGCAAAGATACGCTTCCCTTGTATAGTCTGTATATCTTGCCCACTGTATGCTTTAAAAACCTCCTCTATTCTACTAAAAAAATCGGTAACTTCCTCTCCCTCCTTCTGTCTGCATGCCGTCATTTTATCCCAATCCACCTTTTCTCTGGGCAATATTTCCTGCATACGTGTTATAATATGCCGTGGTAAGGCTATTAAGGATGGTGGCACGGCTCCTCCTGCTAATCTACCATTATCATCAGCGACTATGTTTGGCCAGTGAATAGTTGCACAGTTATTATCCCTAACTGGACGCCATATTTCTTGAGGTACCAAGAAATCAAACAAAAAATCAATATCTTTTAGTATCATGGGTGTTAAATTAATGGCGGATTCAAGTTGCTCATAAAAGAGCCTCGGATTTTTTCTAGGATCAGGTAACTCCTTTTTCATGGCTAATAAATCAGCCCTAGTCCAAGGAGTATGAACATATTGCGGGATAGGGGGATGATTCCCTGGCCTTGGATCAGCAATTGGATGTACCTCTCTCATAGGGTAAGCTGAAGTATCACCACTAGGTTCTGGGCCATAATGTTGGTGGATATGTTTTTGTGTGGCACCACATATAATGATATCTAGCTCCTTTTGGAACTGATAACAGTCATTAAATGCACTTTTACATTGCGCGATAGTTAACGTGGAGTGGTCGCTACCCCTCCATAATATATTTAACCATTCTGGTGATGTAAAAAGAACGGTACTGTCCGCTAATAAGAGGTGACAGTGATCAAACAGTCGTGTCACCATACTATTAATGACAACATTTTTAACTCTTAATTCCTGCATCCCCTCAAATGTGTCCCAGGCTTCTCTTTTAGTTATTTCCCCTAGGTCCATCCACTTTTTGGTCATTTTCTTGATAGTATCTTTTTCTGCGAGACCTAGTCGGGTATGTCTGACATATGTGTCTGGTGTTGATCTATCCCTAACTGGTGACCTAGAGTAAGGGGAATCCATCCAGTTGTCCGGTCTCCGCATAGTTATTGTAGGGGAATCACTTTGTGTGCTAAACGGTGTCGTGAACATTGGGGGCGTTGTGCTGGAGGATACTGGTGCCGGAGCGGACGGTACTGTTGGGGTGTAACCTACCGCTCCCTGTGCACCCTGAAGATTAGTAACTGGAGTGGCTACCTGCTGGGCTTGCGTAACGGAACTGACTACCTGTTGAGCCTGTACAACAGGAGGGGGCACTTGCTGAATTGTCTGGGCAACAATATTAGCTGGTTGACCCCCAGCCGCTGGACCCGGGGCAGGAATCTGGACAATATTATACGGGGGAGGTTTGTCCAACAAATCTTCTAATACTTCATCGATAGGAGGGCACTTTCTTTTTTCTATCGCAACAAAACATTTTTCTGTTTTCATCCTGAACTCTCTGTCATGCTGTTCAATGTTTTCGTTTATTTTTATATTATTATATTCTGCTACTTTAGCCATGGTTGTTTTTCTTTTCTCTCGTTCCCTATCTTGTTTTTGTTTCATATTCCGAGTTCTGGCAGATTTCTCCCATGTTTGAAATACTTCAAACATAGCAGGTCGGACCTTCCGTTCCATCATACATTGTTGTAAATACTGTAATTTAGCTAAATCAAAGGTACCATCAATAGGAAACTGTAATTCCTTATCTTTTTTTGTGTACTCATGCCATATTCTATTGTATAAGTTCACATTCACTCCTTTTTTATCATTAATATCCAACCAGGACTGTCTTCAACAGGAGTGGGGACACTTTCGTCCAACCGGTGACCTGATTTTATACAACAGAACGTTTTAGAAATGCATTTCTTCATTGTTCCTAGTACTTCGTAGTTATAACTATTATTTTTACCAAACTGATTAACAATACATAATTAACCAAACTTAATTAACAAAACACGCAACAGAACAGTCTCACCAATCTGTGGTGTCCTCAAATCGTCCGACTGTTGGTCTTCGGACAACACGTCTGTTTCAAAAGGGATCAGCTCGTGGACCTCTGCCGGGGAATCCTGTGTCAAGAGGCCAGTCGGGACTTCAGATGGCAGCTGCGGAGAAACTCCGTCTCGTTAGTGCAGGGGCCCCCACGATCCTTCGGTCCTCGGTCGCACCTCTCAACCACGGACTCAGCTAGCCGTTGGATGTCCCACGGAGAGGTCCCACCAGAGTCGCCAATTTGTGGAAGTGGTCCTTCTCCAACCTCCCACAGGTACGCCTATAACAAGGAAGACCAGCAGTCGGAGGTAACTGTAACATAAAAAGATTTATTTCGCTCAAGCGGGTACACAACCTCACAGCTCCATGTGGCTATGAGAGAAGTGGACAACTTACACAGTCATAGACAGCCTTATATATCTTTCTGCTGGAACAAGCGTAGGTGGGAATGGATGTGACAAATTAGCAGCTGCCAAGGATGATTAATAAGTACAGGATGGTATCATGTACTAGTCAGGTCCAGTACCTCTGGAAATATGTATACATGGCATGCAGAACACATATATATAAGGATTACTCACTAACTCCCACCACTCATCAGTAATCCCGTGGTCAACAGAAATAAAGCAGAACTATACATAACTTGTGCCAGACATATAAACATAGACACGCCTGTGGTTACAGAATCAGGCGCTCACTTGATTAATCATCTGGATATGGAACAAAAGGTCGCACGTCCTGTATCAACAATAATTTGTAGACATAAGCAGTTTATGTTTGCTAGCTGTAACACATTTGATATCAGTGAATAGGAATGTTAAACAATTGAGTCATTGACCGTTTGTTAAATACATCCTGCCCTACTTGCGTGCTAGCAAGTAGAGAATAAACATATGCTCTGGGGTCTTTTGACGTATCCACATTGCTCTGTGTAGCTGAAAGGAGCACATTATTTTGTGCTGAGGAGACAGACTAAGGAAAGGTTACCACAAAATGGTGACTGCAAAACATAAAATGGAGGACCTTACGTCCATTATAAAATCTGTATTTCCACAATCGACCCTTTGGACGCAAGGTCAAACATTGTTATTAATTTCTAATGTATGTGTTCATATATTGGCCGACTGTTACTATAGTGGGCCTCATGGCGTTCATTAACATAATCTACTGCATTTGGGATGGAGGTGGCGTTGTCCGACATATCAATATTCATCAATTGTTGAGTCACAATATCCCTCATTATAAGAGCGTTAGTCAGTGTCACTGGAGGGACTGGGGGTGGTTTCAGCAGTCGCCCCAAACACTGGCAACATATGGGTAGGCAATTAATGAAAACACAGCACCCAATTACTACGAGGAATATGGTCACTAGGAACATCCCTATCTTCCACCCCCATGCCGATAGAGTGTCCCAAAAAGAACCCGCCGGATCCCAAGAGCCAACATCACTATGGGCCTGGGCCCCTATATCATATAGTCTTTTGACAGCTTCCCTAACTGATGTGGAGGAGTCAGGTATATAAACGCAGCAGGACACCCCGATCACCCTACAGACTCCACCCCGTTCTGCCAACATCATATCTAGAACCATCCGGTTCTGAAGGGAAACCAATCTGACAGCCTTGAGCTCCACTGTAATGTTCTCAATAATCCCTGCTGTCTCCTCTACAGTTGCTTCCAATAAACGGGATAACCTGCAAATATTTCTGGAATTTATGGCAGGGCCATACCAAGGAACAAAGGCCTTCAGCACATCACCAGCTATCTCAGATACTGTATCTCCTTGATCAACACTCCTCTTACCCCTTAGTGTTTTGGAGGCTCTATTTACCTCCTTTGTACTTTTGATAGACATCGCTGGTGTCACCAGACCTAGATGACAACAGCCACCCCAATTCACTGGTAGCCAAGTATAGGCCCTAGAACCACAAATGAAATAAACTGAGTCACCGATATAAAGTGGAACTGTTATTTCCTGAGCAGCCATCTCAAATGTCATATTGCAATTGGTACTATTCCCCATGTCGGAAGTACCATTACTTCTGATACATATACTACACACACAGTACACTACGCTGCCTCATTTTCAAAAAGGGTATTTCTCTGGCGTCTCTATGAAGCGGAGGTGTACTTTCATTGTTTACCAAAAATAGTGGGGTGAATATATTAGAAAAGGGGAACGTTGCATTAGGTAAGACAACTTCAGTGCAATTTCCTGCCTGGAGGATGTCATCTTGATAACGGTTGTATAGTGATACAGTTGATGTTCTGGTGGTAGAACGGGAGGTGACCAAATTTTTAAGGAGCCCTATTAGCTCAACCTTCAATATCACGGTATGTAATGCATAACAGGATGCTTCGAACGGCAGGGGCACTTGGAGGAGGGGTAGTCCTTCGTCTACATATGCCGGAAATTGCATGCATATCCAGCAATTATTTTTATCAATTACTTGATGAGTCTGATGAAGTAGGGTAAGAAAAGAATTATGACGCATTTCCTCCCTGTGATCCATGTCCTCGGGTGCTACCGTAACTGAGGGGACAATGTCAGAGGGAAGCGGAGTTGTTTTTGCTACAGGATGATAGAGCTCTAGAAGATATAGTATGCCTATTACCAAAGACATTACACAAAATAACACACACAACATGCATAGTTTGGAGTGGCAACGTCTCTTTCTGGTCATTTTAAGGGTGGAATATGTATCCTCCATGTCTAGCAAAAATGTATTTTGTTTTCCAAATGGCAATACTGTTAGTCGACAATCTCACATATGTGGCAGTTCAACAGTGTTCGTTATAGGCCTCACTGTCACAGGCTCTGTATTCGTACAAGTTGACAAAATTCGACCTCACGCCCTCTCCTTCTATGGGTCTTTGGGCTTGGGAGGTATTCCACTATTCTCCTTTCAGATCCTTTGGAGGAACAATCATCCAATGAAAAGTCAGCAGTGTCCTTATTTTACTAACCTCACTGCACAAGTTAGTCCTTTAAAGTTGGCACTATTCAGTGCGTGGCAGTTGGTGCTTGCTCCGTCCTAAGCACTCTTCAGTTTCCTTGGGCGTAGATTATATCCCGATACATTTTGTTGATCATCGATGTTTGTAGGAGTGCAGTCACCAGTCCTTCGGTTAGAACGGTCCTCTTCCGGGGGCGATTTTGGCCAAAATGGTGGTGCTCTCTTCACATTTGATAAGTGAATCCAGTTTTTGTGTCCATTACATCGCACTGCTGTTTGTGTGACTAACAAAACTTGAGATGGTTCCTTCCATCTGGGCTGTAGACTGTTTTTCCTTACAAAGTTCTTGGTCAGGACCCAGTCCCCGGGCCTGATGTCATGTACTTCTCCTTCCAAAGGCGGGGACCAAGTGTCTCTGACCTGTTGGCGAATGGTAGACAAAGCAGTAGTTAATTCTTTACAATAATCCAATAAAGCAGAGTGTGTCAATTCTTGCAACTTTGATGGAGAGGCAAACCCATATACATTTGCGGGTCTCCCCATTACAAGCTCATATGGGGAGAGTCTGTTTTTGGATGTAACAGTTGTTCTCATAGAAAACAAGGCTATTGGCAAAGCATCTACCCAGCTGAGAGTACTTGATGCACATATTTTTTGCAGTTTATTTTTTAATGTAGCATTGCAGCGCTCTACAAGCCCTGCTGATTTCGCATGATAAATTGGTTGGAATTTCTGTTTTAGCCCCAATCCTTGACATACTAGGTCCATTATTTTATTCGAAAAATGTACCCCGTTATCACTCCACAAACTTTTGGGCAGGCCGTAGCGAGGGAAATACTCTTTCAGCAGCATTTTCGCTGTGCTTAATGCGGTATTATCTTTCAAAGGGAATGCTTCCACCCAATTGCTAAAACTGCATATGACAACTAAAACATATCTTTTTCCATTGGCAGGGGGCATTTCAATGTAATCCATCTGAAGACATTCAAATGGGTATTCTGGCAATCTGAAATGACCAGGTGGTACTTGTATCCCTTTTCCCACATTATGAAGGGCACAGATCATACAATTTTTAGAAAGTTTTACAGCTGTCTTTCTTATATTTTTGTTCTCCCATATTTTCTCAATAGCATTTGTCATCCCATCAGCT
This sequence comes from Calotriton arnoldi, assembly GCA_963921515.1. Classification (NCBI taxonomy): domain Eukaryota; kingdom Metazoa; phylum Chordata; class Amphibia; order Caudata; family Salamandridae; genus Calotriton; species Calotriton arnoldi. Next base: position 48,849 of record CAWUFW010006762.1, read on the forward strand.
CCCAAGTGTGCAGGACCATGGACCATCTGAAGTATGGGCAGGAGAAAACTATCAGGCAGGACCCATTTTTGTCCAAGTGTATTCATCCAAGCCCCAAGATGTGTGTCAAAATAATAACCTTCCTTTACCCATTGCTTTCTTTCTTCTTCACTTGCAAATGCTTGAATTTCCTTTATCTGTGTGTAAGGATCAATTTCTTTCTTCTCCTCATCTCCACTTGACACCACATATGTTAGTGTGTACTCATTTAATGCAGAATGCCTTGCTGTTTCATCGGCAAAGGCATTTCCCTGGCCTACATGGTCTGTGATTTTCTTGTGTGCACTACACTTCATGATGGCCAACTTAGTTGGTAATGCAAGAGCATTTAATAATCTTGTAATCAAGGAGCCGTGCTGTATTTTAGCACCTCCAGATGTAATATACCCTCTCTCGGCCCATAATCGTCCGAAGTTATGGGCCACCCCCCAGGCGTACTGGCTATCGGTGTAGATGTTTACCATTAACTTCTCTGAAAGCTCACATGCTCTAGTTAGGGCAATTAACTCGGCAGCCTGAGCGGACGTCTGTTGTATTTTGCATGTTTCAACAACTGTTTTATTGGTTGTTATTGCATAGGCTGCAGAGGTGGTTCCATCTGGTCTCTTTAGACAAGAGCCATCCACAAATAGTGTTCCATCGACCTTTGGCATAGGTACATCTACCAAATCTACTCGACCTTTCGTTTCAGTTTCAGTGACAATCACGCAATCATGTTGTACTTCATCCTGCTCCGAAGGGAGAGGCATCAGAGTAGCTGGGTTTATAGTGTTGCACCGCTGCAAGGTCACATTAGTAGCCATTAATATTAGTTCATAATGAGTCAATCTAGCATTAGTTAAATGCTGCGTCTTGGTTTTGTTTAATAGTATGTCCACTGAATGAGGGACATAAACCATAACGGGATGTCCTAGTACAATAGAGTCTGCCTGTTTTACTGCAGCAGCCGCCGCAGCAATATTTTTTAGGCAGTTCGGTAGGCCTCTTGCTACCGGATCCAATGTTGAAGAAAAATAGGCACATGGTCTATTCTTCTCTCCATTTTTCTGTGTTAGTACAGCCATTGCGCACCCTTCTCTTTCATGTACGAACAATGCAAAGCTTTTAGTGTAATCTGGCGTGCCTAAAGCAGGTGCGTTGCATAAAGCAGTCTTTAAAGCCATGAAGCTATCGTGATGTTCTTTCTCCCAAGGGACGGGATCTTCCACATCTTTGTGAGTTAAGGACAATAATGGTTTGGCCAGGTAAGAAAAATTTGGTACCCATTGTCTACAAAAAGAGACCATTCCAAGAAATGCACGAACATCTTTTTGAGTTCTAGGTCTGGTAATGTTCTGAATTGATTGTATTCTGGCAGGAGATAGCCTCCTCCCCCTTTCGACAAGAGGTGACCTAAATAGGTTACCTCCTGTTAACAATACTGTAGTTTAGCTGGCGAAACCTTATGTCCATGCGAAGCAAGAAATGCTAAAACATCATGTGTAGCCTGCTTACAGATATCTTTCGTTTGAGCAGTGATTAATAAATCATCAACATATTGTAGTAATACCGTACCTGGTGGCATAATACAGTTATCCAGTTGTCTTTTTAATGCCTGGCTATAAATGCTAGGGCTTTCTGTATACCCCTGTGGAGCTCGACAGAATTGATACGATCTTCCTTGAAAACTAAAACTGAACAAATATTGACTATCTGGGTGTATGGGGATACTAAAGAAGGCATTTTTGAGATCAATTACAGTGAACCACTGGGCTGAAGGTGGTACAGACGAAAACATTGCAGTAATGTCGGGTACAACAGGATATTGTGGTTCCACTATTTTATTAATGGCTCTTAAATCAACAATCATTCTATATTTGACCAGCCCTGTTCCATCATCTCGTTTAATTACAGGTAAAATGGGACTATTACATAAGCTGCTTGTGACTTCTTGTATTATCTGGCATTGCAATAAGTCTGATATTACTAATTTCAGACCTTCCTCTCCTTCTTTTGACATTTTGTATTGGGGAATGCGAGGCAATTTAACATTTTGTTTTACTTTAATATGTACTGGCTCAATATCCATTTTTCCTACATCGTTTGGTCCATGTGCCCATAATTTTGGATCAATATCCTGGAGTTCAGCTGGTATGTGATTCTTGTCTAAAACAAGGTATTGCTTAGATAGTGCTGATTTCTTGCAAGTCAGGTAAACGCCATCTGGAGTACAGTATATAGTAGCATGCATCATTTTTAATGCTTTTAGACCCAGTAAGTTTAGTGAACATTTCTCTGTTAATACAAATGGCATACTCCCTGTTATAGGACCTATGGTGAAGTCCAATGGTCGTGAAATGGGGCTGGTCACAACAGCATTAGAAAATCCCACCGACTTATCTAATTTTCCCGAGAGAGGAGCATGGGGGAGCAGGCGGTGAGAAATAGATGTATTAGTGGCACCAGTATCTAGAAGGAACACTCTCTCTGTTCCTTCAACCATCATTGTTACGTATGGCCCTGAAGAATCCACTGGTATCTGCACTCGCTCCCTGTCCTCTCCTGGGCATCCCTATGGCATCCAATCCTGATTGTCATGATCCTGTGCATAATCTTGTGTAAAATAAGCATTATTCCTCTGGTCAAATTGATTTGTCTGTTCGGCGTCGTTATAATTTCTCTGTTGTCCCCTACCTCTTCCTCTGTCTGCATGGGGAGTTGTGTTCCCTCTGAAAGTATTGGCATTATTTCTCATACTCTGACCCTGGCCCTGTAACGAAGGGCACTCATTCTTCCAGTGACCCTCCTGATAGCAATAGGCACATGTATTGTATCCTAACCCTGCTCTCTGTTGCGCCGGAGCTGAAGCAGCTCGACCAACCCTCGACTACGTCCACCTCCCCTCTGAAAGTTTATACGTCCTCTTGACCTTCCTCTGTCTGGAAAAGCTTGCTGCATCAATGCTTTTGTTTTTAACTCCTTCATTTGCTTATCCTTTTTTCCTTTTTCTGCATTTCTCTTATTCTCATAGTAGCAGGCCATGGTCAATAATTCAGCTGGATCTTTAGCAGTCCAGGTGCTTTCGTACGTCTTTATACTATCTGATAAGTCAGGTAGGAGATTATGAACAAACTGATTAGCAAAGATACGCTTCCCTTGTATAGTCTGTATATCTTGCCCACTGTATGCTTTAAAAACCTCCTCTATTCTACTAAAAAAATCGGTAACTTCCTCTCCCTCCTTCTGTCTGCATGCCGTCATTTTATCCCAATCCACCTTTTCTCTGGGCAATATTTCCTGCATACGTGTTATAATATGCCGTGGTAAGGCTATTAAGGATGGTGGCACGGCTCCTCCTGCTAATCTACCATTATCATCAGCGACTATGTTTGGCCAGTGAATAGTTGCACAGTTATTATCCCTAACTGGACGCCATATTTCTTGAGGTACCAAGAAATCAAACAAAAAATCAATATCTTTTAGTATCATGGGTGTTAAATTAATGGCGGATTCAAGTTGCTCATAAAAGAGCCTCGGATTTTTCTAGGATCAGGTAACTCCTTTTTCATGGCTAATAAATCAGCCCTAGTCCAAGGAGTATGAACATATTGCGGGATAGGGGGATGATTCCCTGGCCTTGGATCAGCAATTGGATGTACCTCTCTCATAGGGTAAGCTGAAGTATCACCACTAGGTTCTGGGCCATAATGTTGGTGGATATGTTTTTGTGTGGCACCACATATAATGATATCTAGCTCCTTTTGGAACTGATAACAGTCATTAAATGCACTTTTACATTGCGCGATAGTTAATGTGGAGTGGTCGCTACCCCTCCATAATATATTTAACCATTCTGGTGATGTAAAAAGAACGGTACTGTCCGCTAATAAGAGGTGACAGTGATCAAACAGTCGTGTCACCATACTATTAATGACAACATTTTTAACTCTTAATTCCTGCATCCCCTCAAATGTGTCCCAGGCTTCTCTTTTAGTTATTTCCCCTAGGTCCATCCACTTTTTGGTCATTTTCTTGATAGTATCTTTTTCTGCGAGACCTAGTCGGGTATGTCTGACATATGTGTCTGGTGTTGATCTATCCCTAACTGGTGACCTAGAGTAAGGGGAATCCATCCAGTTGTCCGGTCTCCGCATAGTTATTGTAGGGGAATCACTTTGTGTGCTAAACGGTGTCGTGAACATTGGGGGCGTTGTGCTGGAGGATACTGGTGCCGGAGCGGACGGTACTGTTGGGGTGTAACCTACCGCTCCCTGTGCACCCTGAAGATTAGTAACTGGAGTGGCTACCTGCTGGGCTTGCGTAACGGAACTGACTACCTGTTGAGCCTGTACAACAGGAGGGGGCACTTGCTGAATTGTCTGGGCAACAATATTAGCTGGTTGACCCCCAGCCGCTGGACCCGGGGCAGGAATCTGGACAATATTATACGGGGGAGGTTTGTCCAACAAATCTTCTAATACTTCATCGATAGGAGGGCACTTTCTTTTTTCTATCGCAACAAAACATTTTTCTGTTTTCATCCTGAACTCTCTGTCATGCTGTTCAATGTTTTCGTTTATTTTTATATTATTATATTCTGCTACTTTAGCCATGGTTGTTTTTCTTTTCTCTCGTTCCCTATCTTGTTTTTGTTTCATATTCCGAGTTCTGGCAGATTTCTCCCATGTTTGAAATACTTCAAACATAGCAGGTCGGACCTTCCGTTCCATCATACATTGTTGTAAATACTGTAATTTAGCTAAATCAAAGGTACCATCAATAGGAAACTGTAATTCCTTATCTTTTTTTGTGTACTCATGCCATATTCTATTGTATAAGTTCACATTCACTCCTTTTTTATCATTAATATCCAACCAGGACTGTCTTCAACAGGAGTGGGGACACTTTCGTCCAACCGGTGACCTGATTTTATACAACAGAACGTTTTAGAAATGCATTTCTTCATTGTTCCTAGTACTTCGTAGTTATAACTATTATTTTTACCAAACTGATTAACAATACATAATTAACCAAACTTAATTAACAAAACACGCAACAGAACAGTCTCACCAATCTGTGGTGTCCTCAAATCGTCCGACTGTTGGTCTTCGGACAACACGTCTGTTTCAAAAGGGATCAGCTCGTGGACCTCTGCCGGGGAATCCTGTGTCAAGAGGCCAGTCGGGACTTCAGATGGCAGCTGCGGAGAAACTCCGTCTCGTTAGTGCAGGGGCCCCCACGATCCTTCGGTCCTCGGTCGCACCTCTCAACCACGGACTCAGCTAGCCGTTGGATGTCCCACGGAGAGGTCCCACCAGAGTCGCCAATTTGTGGAAGTGGTCCTTCTCCAACCTCCCACAGGTACGCCTATAACAAGGAAGACCAGCAGTCGGAGGTAACTGTAACATAAAAAGATTTATTTCGCTCAAGCGGGTACACAACCTCACAGCTCCATGTGGCTATGAGAGAAGTGGACAACTTACACAGTCATAGACAGCCTTATATATCTTTCTGCTGGAACAAGCGTAGGTGGGAATGGATGTGACAAATTAGCAGCTGCCAAGGATGATTAATAAGTACAGGATGGTATCATGTACTAGTCAGGTCCAGTACCTCTGGAAATATGTATACATGGCATGCAGAACACATATATATAAGGATTACTCACTAACTCCCACCACTCATCAGTAATCCCGTGGTCAACAGAAATAAAGCAGAACTATACATAACTTGTGCCAGACATATAAACATAGACACGCCTGTGGTTACAGAATCAGGCGCTCACTTGATTAATCATCTGGATATGGAACAAAAGGTCGCACGTCCTGTATCAACAATAATTTGTAGACATAAGCAGTTTATGTTTGCTAGCTGTAACACATTTGATATCAGTGAATAGGAATGTTAAACAATTGAGTCATTGACCGTTTGTTAAATACATCCTGCCCTACTTGCGTGCTAGCAAGTAGAGAATAAACATATGCTCTGGGGTCTTTTGACGTATCCACATTGCTCTGTGTAGCTGAAAGGAGCACATTATTTTGTGCTGAGGAGACAGACTAAGGAAAGGTTACCACAAAATGGTGACTGCAAAACATAAAATGGAGGACCTTACGTCCATTATAAAATCTGTATTTCCACAACTCCACTGAATATTCTTAAACATTCATATTCACACAGATGTGTCATGTCTATGGTCTTTCAAGTGTGGAAGTATGGATGAATGTAGGCTCACTGGACTCCTCTTACGTCCATGTGGCTCATGTCGTAGAACAGGGGTCACAGGGTGACACATTGCCGAATGCGGTCCGGGTGGCGCTGACACAACAACAGGGACACACGCATGAGTTACTTCCTTGTCCAGCCCAGTACGGAACCACGCCCAGGGCCCCGGGGTCATTTACAAACCCTTACGCTGGACTGGCACACGCCAGGCCAGCCCACTCCGCTTACGCTCACAGGGGGGGACGGCAACTCTACATGTCCCATGTCTTTCCTGTAGTGATCTGCTGCTCACAGGTCTAGTTGTCAGCATGCCACAGCCACTCCCTCACAGCTGGTTTACACCCACACCACACCCATCCAGCACACGCGTCACAGGACATGTGACCCTGCCAATAAAAAGGGCCGGGCGCACATGCTCGACGCCATTTCCACTCTCTATCTGGGTGCATCCGTGTGGTGTTGATTTAGGCATGAGGGCCTCGGGCCCTGCAACATCACATTCCCCAGGACCGGAGGTGACATGATGGCGTCCGCAACAAGATACCCAATCATACAGGGTCCATGACTTTGGGACACAGACTTGGTGGCACCGGATACATTGCGGCCGGCACAGGCACACCGCCACGGGACGGTGACTTTGGGTGCACTGAGGTAGGGGCACCTTAAGTGCTGAGCGGGTGTGCAGCCTACGATGATGCCCCGTCCCGGCCGTCCGGACTGCTCAGGATTTGTGTGCCCTGCTGGACCGCAGTGTAGGCCAGAGCCAGCGGGCAGCGCGGGCCTACCGCCATGTGGCGTCGCATCCCGGATCACAGAGTTAGTGGCACCGCAAGGGCTGGGCGGGTGTGCAGCCTGCAATGATGCCGGGTGCACTGGTATGTCCTCTGCCATGGAGAAATCAAGACCCAGAATCATATGTGAAACCTGGTGGCCTGCGGAGCGGGGCTGCATGATGTGGAGGGTGCAATGTCCGCGGGCACTGGGCATGTGGCTTGCAGCGGCACGTGGTGGGCCCTCATTGCTACACGCCAAGGGCGGAAGGTGAGCAGTGAGGCCTGGGTGTGCAGGGGCGGGCATGCACCGCTGGGTGGCGGGAGGGGCTGGAGTACATCTGCCTGGGTGCGCAGGGGCGGACAGGCGATGATGTCTTGTGCAATTGTATGTACTTTGCCATTCATGTATCTGGACTCTGTTTCAGATGATGGATCTGTTTCAGATGTGTGACCTGGTGAGCTGCACTACATACAGGCACTTGGTTGGAGACACACCTGTGGCAGCAGGTGAGCAGTGTGGCCTGGGTGCGCATTGTTGGCACTCTCTCTCCCTGTCCATCTCTTCTGTTATCTGTGTCTCGCTCCCCCTCTCTGTCCGTCTTTCTCTCGCTCCCCCTCTCTGTCCGTCTTTCTCTCGCTCCCCCTCTCTGTCCGTCTTTCTCTCGCTCCCCCTCTCTGTCCGTCTTTCTCTCGCTCCCCCTCTCTGTCCGTCTTTCTCTCGCTCCATCTCTTTCTCTCTCTCTCTCCTTCGCTCTCTCTCTGTCCTTTGATGTGTGCAAGACACAGCTTCTCATCATGATTTTTGTCTTGCAGGCTGTGACCTACGGATTGTCCCGAGGGGAGCCGCCATGTGTCTTCATTTCTGTTCTGTGTTTCTTTGAATAAATTTTCATTTGTTACATCGAAGGTGAATGTGTGATGCTCATTTTTGTGACGACACATGCATGTCACCAAATGTGATTGTGCGACATCAGGCGGATTATTTGGTACATGATTCTGTGTAGTTGATGTGGCATGTCTTTGGCCGGGGGGGGGATCCTGGGGGTGGTGGAGGTGGGTGTTGTGGCCCTGTTGGTGCTCCGAGCTGCATGATCAGTGACTCCATGGCATCTGTTGCCCTTCAGGTGTGGCTCTGGGCTGGGCTCCATTTTGTGGTGCAGGCTGTGGTCCGACTTTGCACCAGGTCAGAGCAGGTGTTAATTTCCTGCTGCTAACGCGCCTTATCCCCTGTTTTGTGGTCTTATCGCCGATCTGGCTGGTCGTTGAGAATGTTGCGGAGTGGTGTTTTCTCGGCTTTTTGTAAGGGAACGCCTACTCTGCATCTCATTAGCGATAGTTGTGGGGGTCATCTGTGACGATGTTTTTTGCGGCTGCTATCGCGGGTGAACTGGTGTTATGGACTGTTAACACCAGCTTGTGAATGGGGCGATAAATTTATCGCGACTTTGGCTGCGATAAAGTGCCGTTAACTCGGCGATGGCTCCTTGAGAATATGCCCCTAAGTCTGCCGATGTGCTGCGTGAAAGGGAAGCCGCTGCGGATATTTTGTTTGAAAACTTACCTGCTTTGGAACACACAAATTGCCAGAGTGGAGACGGCCACTGCGGGTGTTGCTGATGTTAGGTCAAAATTCAGAACTTTGGAAAAGTGTATGAAAAGCGAGCAAGCAAAATGGTGGGAGCGAACACCATTAAAAAAATACCTGGAAGTGGGGCGTATTCCGCGGGGCCTAAGGATCTTATTAGCCTCGAGCTTAGAAAATCCGAATCCCCCCAGGCTTAAAGAGTGGGCAGAAAGTAACATCAAGACATCAACTCGGTTAGTTCAGATTCTAATCAAGTATGCCAAAATCGACCGTGAGATGTTACAAGATGAAATTGAAGTAATCAAAAAAAAATTAAATACGATGGAACAACAACAGGAAATGATTAATAAATATCGTGAAGAAATGAAACAACGTTTAAAAAAACAAGAGGAAGTCATTAAAGTGAGGAAAGCTCAGAAGTTTCAGTGAGACAAAACTGATTACGAGTACTGATTAACAGACAGCAACAGAGCCAAACAGGATCACAAACTGTGTGGAACAGCATTAGCGTCAGCATCAGATTTGAGATTTGAAACCGACTCAGAGGAAGGTAGAATTGCCATAGGACAAGCAGGTGTTTCAACAAAACTGTCTCTTATTGAGGAATCAGATTTGTTACTTTCGGGATCGCAGTCAAACCCTACGACTAAGGACAAAATGACAGCATAGACAGAGAAGAAATAAGAGATGGCGAGAGCGGAGAAAACACCACAGGAGGAACAACAACAACAAACAAGCATTTGCAATGCAATCGGTCTCGCCTTTGGGACCTTATAAGTATTTAGCCATGCAGCACATTATTCTGGGTGCTGAAACATGGAAGCTTCTACACTAATAGAAACACCAATGAAACGTTGCATACTTTTAACACACTACAGATCAAGCAGGAACCACACTAGATCTTCTACTTGTAAAAGAACTACTTATGACACCAATGTGAGCATACTGGAAAGTAAGGAGTATTTAAGAGTAAACTCTGAAGCATTTGTTACTTGGTGTATTAAAAACAAAATTCGGTTTTCAAAGGGGCTCTTAAGACATGTATTTAAAGCCTTGTCAGAAACACAGCTTTAACACACTCTCATAAATATGCAGTGTCACTAGATCCCCTCCATACAGAATTATGAAGTGTAACCAAATGCACAACTAATTCGTACTTAACTAGCAGTTAGGGTTATTTTTGGGGGGTGGTAGTTACGCTTTTAGAACTACAATAGGAAGGTGAGTCATCACCTCTAAAGCACTGTGGGCTTATTAGTAGCGCAGCACCTATATGCATCAAGCCCTCTCTTTCATACATATGATAGATTTTTATTTACATGGACATCTGACCGAGTTAATCGGCCACACTATGCAGCCCCTAACGAAAATGTTTTGTGGGTGTCCTAGCACACTGTTATGGGACTTTCAGTTTTGCTTTTGACAATTATAAAGAATGTTCCAAAAAAGCATGTTAAGTGATCTCCTGCAACAAACATCCATGCTCTGCAGTACACCAGCTCCCAGTGTTTTTTTGTTTTCCTCACCAAACTGCCATATGCCATGACCAGCACCACGTTCATACCCGACAACTAGTTGCTGCTTCCCGGCGTCGTGACTCTGTGCTGAGACCCCAAACCTTCCACAGTTCCACCACTTCCGGGCTCCCGAACTTATACCACCGCCCGGAAGAAGTCCTCATAACCCCCATCACTTAACTAGCAAAAACATCAACACTGCCAGGATATGAAAATAGGAGGAGAGCGTAAGAAAAGTAAAAAAACAAACCCACCAGAGGACTGTTTGTGTTTGGAGGGTGGAGGAGGGCTGATAATGTGATGTATCCTGTATGTGACATCTGCAACAAACCACAATGTCGCTGTTGTAAAATCACCCGGTTCGAGGGAACCAATACGGAGAAGCAGCAGGGAAGGGGGATTGCTTACAATAAACGGAAGCACTAGTGCTGCACGTGAATGCACAACTACGAGCAAAGCCTCCCTGGTGATGTCGGGTGAGCGGAGCGCTGCGGTCATTGAAATCAGCATGTCCTGCAGCCCCTAACGAAAACGTTTTGTGGGTGTCGGGTGAGAGGAGCGCTGCGGTATTGAAATCAGCTTGTCCTGCAGCCCCTAACAAAAACGTTTTGTGGGTGTCCTAGCACACTATTATGGGACTTCCAGTTTTGCTTTTGACAATTATAAAGAATGTTCCAAAAAAGCATGATAAGTGATCTCCTGCAACAAACGTCCATGCTCTGCAATACACCAGCTCCCAGTGTTTTTTTGTTTTCCTCACCAAACTGCCATATGCCATGAACAGCACCACGTTCATACCCGACAACTAGTTGCTGCTTCCCGGCGCCATGATTCTGTGCTGAGACCCCAAACCTTCCACAGTTCCACCACTTTCGGGCTCCCAAACTCATACCACCGCCCGGAAGAAGTCCTCATAACCCCATCACTTAACTAACAAAAAAATCAACACTGCCAGGAGATGAAAATAGGAGGAGAGCGTAAGAAAAGTAAAAATGATTTGGCGAGCAGCAGCGTCTCTTTATCCTGAGGGGCGGGGGGAAGGTAGCCGCGGTGAAAGTGGGCGGCCGCCATGAACAACAACTGTGGCGTTCAGCTGGATAACAAACTTTAATTTGAATAAAGAAATGATTTTGCGAGCCGCGAATTAAGAATGGCGCGCAGCCCCCATTGTTCCAGCTGAAATGCGGCATGCTAGTGAGCATCAATAACAAAACAAAACAAGCGCGGTCCTCTTTTAATAACAAAAAAAAGTGGTTACCGACTTAAACAACCGCGTCCCAGGCTGCCCACGCTCAAAATGACAAAGAAAGAGTGCTTTCAGCCTTTTAAAGGAGAGCGTGTAACTCCGCGAGTACACGATCCAGTCCCGGTGGGCGGGGCCAAAAGTGGACAGAGCGGTAACAAGGAGGGTCTAATAAGCCTCCTTTTCAATCGTGAGCCAGCGTTTAGCATGGAGGATGACGCCAGCGAATGAAAAAGATGGGCGGGGCTTCAAGTCCGCCTCTGAAAGCTTCGGAATCCGTATTGATTCCAAGAAGCCCTCGCATGGCGAGAGCAGCGCATGCGCGCTGCTAATGCCAGGCGAGACCTAAAAACAACAGAAAATGAAATGGAGACGCAAGTAGAAACAGAAAACAGTAAAACAGTGATCAATCAATCTGTTGTCGAATTAAATAAAGCTGAAATACAATTGGTGTCGCATGGATTATCATTTTGCCCTGAAAGTAAATTCAGTTACAGTCAAACCAGAATTGACATCTTTAAATTCATTCGAAATTTAAAGTTGGCTAAATTCCACTTGTAAAAACCTAAACGGAGACCAGCAACTTCTACAACAGTTTCTTTAAGTCAGGACCCAACTCAAGACAATCTACAAATAGCTGATTTATATCTCATGCAGGATTTACGATAATTACAAAACGAGGTCTCACAAAATCTTGAAGAAACGTCAACACAGCAAATCATAGAGCATTTATCATTGAAGGTGCATGGACAGGGTGAAACACCTGTTAAACCTAAATCCACATTCTCACCAGTTTTGTCTCGTGATTCTATTGATCTGTTCAATGAAAAGGTGTTGGATGAAATCAAGAAATTGAATCATGTCACACATGGAATGCTTAGGAAAGCATAGTGATCAGAATATGAGGTACAAAAACTAAGGGGCATATTATCAACGGCCAGCGATAATTATCGCTGGCTGTGCTTAGCGATAGATTTCTTATCGCTGGCTATCTCTGGAAATTATCGCCCTGGTAGCACGTTATTAACAACACGCTTCTCCAGGGCGATAACAATTCCAGAGATAGCGAGGATTATCGCCGTTTTGCAGGGAACATCGCTGGTTTTCCAGCGATGATCCCTGCAAAGCGGCGATGCTCTGCTGATACGACCCTGTGGTCGTATCAGCACAATCCACCCCTATGTTAGGGATGGCTAAGTCGGGATTATAGCAGACGTTAGATTTTGGCGAAAACGGCCGTTTCGCCACAATCTGCGTCTGCTATAATCCTGTGGGCTGCCTTGTAAATATCGCGATGTGCACATCGGCGATATTTACAACGTAGCCCATCTGGGGTACGCCAGTAACGCCCACTTTGCATCTCATTAGAGATGCAAGGATGGGCGTTGGGGGAAAGGGCGATAGTGCAGGGATTCACGCGATAGCGTGACCTGCTGATTAGGCGATAGAATTATCGCCGCTTTCCGTCCGAAAACGGACGCTAAAGCGGCGATAATTGACTATCGCCTGGTTGTTAATATGCCCCCAAATGAGGAAATTACGGTCGCATAATCAAGTCATCATTCGTAACTCTGACAAGGGTGGAAATGGTGTCTTATGGCCATGGGTGATAATATGGAGGAGGCATGTAAACAACTGAATGACAATCAATGCTATGCCTGTTGTAATCTACAGCAAGTAAAAGACATAAATGTGAAATATAAGATGCAGCTAACAACCTGGAAAAATGAAGGATTCCAAAGATGTCAACAATGTATTTAATTCCCAAAATCCACAAAAATGTATTGCCACCACCTGGGAGGCCAATCATTTCGGCAAGGGACAGTATATTTGAGAGTACGTCACAATATGTTCATTTTTAAATACAGGATGATGTACGTAATTTACAATTGTTTGTACAGGATACTGGGGATTAAAAAAAAAAAATTACGATTTCCTGTGGAATCATGAATATTTATTAAGGACATTAGACGTGTGTAGGAGGCTGGCTTAGTATATGGTGCACACTTATTTAAGTGGAGCACCTTGCACTAATCCAGATAACCTTTATGGTGATTTTAGTGGTCTTAGACAACCTTAGAAAGCTCTCTAAGTGGTAGATGTGGAGAGTAGCCTTCAGGCTTAGTCCAGAAGGAGTGTGAAGCAGCTTGTTTTACCAGTACTAATCATACAGTGTAGGTTAAGTGAAAAAGAACCACACAGTGTAGTTATAAAAATATGTTTTTATTATAAACACTCACTAACACATTCCAATATCTACTCCCCGGAGATATAATCACAATACACGCAATACTTCAGTAATAGAACATGTAAGTAGCACAAATACACAGTGGTCTCCAGGGGGAGACCAAACCATATACTAATAAAGTGCAATGCGACCCACAACCAAAGTCAAGACTGGATCCAGAAGACTTAGACGAGTCAGGGATCCAAGGAACCACTCAAGGTAGGTACCCAGGAACCCCACGAAGGCTGTGTGCAGAGTGGAAACACGATCGCATGCTCGATACAAATCAATGGGGAAGTCGCAGTTGCAGTTTTCAAGAATAAGGACCCTTCCCAGAGGAGCCTGAAGAAAGCCCTTGGAAGATGGAAGGTTGGAGAGTCATCCCACCATAAATACCCCGTGAACCAGGCTACCTACACCAGGGAAGCAGGGTGCATAGGTGCGAAGTGATGTCGGAAACCGCCTTAGATCACAATGGAGGACTTCAGTAAATATGCCGCTGGGGAAGAAGCTGAAGGACTATGATGGAATCCAAGGGTGGATTCAGGAAGAGAGGTACCTGCAAGCAGAGGGGACAGAGTCTATGCCACTCGAGGTACCTGCAAGCAGAGGGGACAGAGTCTATGCCACTCAGAAGTGACCAGGAGGCATGGAAGACAAATGCCCACCGATGTTGTAAGAAACAGGAGAGTTGAGGGTGACATTAGCGCTGTAGCTGTGTGGACCAGGCGACGCTGTGGAAGACCAGGAGCTGTTCACGAGCTGTGCCACGTCGGATGTCAAGAGCCAGAGGGTCAGTGTCTGGCGGGAGCACCAACAAGACTTGGCAGTGGCAACAAACAACGCAGATGAAAAAGGTGCAGTGTCGGGACCAACACGGACCAAGGGAATCACCAAGTGCAGGTAAGTCAGAGCAGGCCCCGAGCAAACAGGGGAGCCCACTGGAGCCAAAGAAGATCCTCAAGAGGACCCACAGACCTAAGGCACAGGAGTCGCAAGAGGACCTCGAGCAGCTCACCAATGATGCAGGCCCACGGTGCAGAGGATGCGGTGAGGACGAAGATCTTGGTAACAAGAGATGCTGGAGAAGAGAGTCAACAAGCCTTGGCAACGGCACGTTGATACAGTGCACAGGGGTGCTGTTCCAGCAGTTCAAACGAGGGATAATGGCCTCTAACTTGGTGAGAAGACAGTGCAGGCCTCGAGGGAGTTGCAGAACCACCACCTGTGTTGCTGAACCTGTTGGAGTCCATGGGAGCTCAGGTTCAGGAGCAGCAGACCGGTCAGCTTCGTTGAGGTGCCTGCAGATGCAGGGACGTGACTCCTTCACTCCAAGGGAGATTCCTTCGGGTGTCTTTGCTGCCCAAGGCCTGGAGAAGAACCTGTATGGAGCACAGGCACAGGTGATGCAGAAGACTGGCAGGATGATGAGACCAGGAGCAGCAGGAGCCTTCCAGATGCAATCTTGGTTCCCAAAGCGAAGTCCAACGAAGTCCAAAGTGCCCAGACGGTTAAAGATGAAGTGGTTTTGGATTTAAATCTTGTCTCATGACGAATCTAAAGAACTACCCACAGGTAAGCCCTTAAGTACCCTAAAGAAAGGGGTGGGACAATTCAGGGGTCCCTCATAGAGGAGGGGCTGGACAGTGGGGAGGATACTCCCATTCCCTTTGTCCTGTTTCGCGACAGAGCAGGAGCCAATGGCTCCCAGAACTGGTATTAACTAGAGTATACAAGGAGGGCACCAAATGTGCCCTTCAAAGCAGTCTAGTGGCCCTGGCAAGCGCCCCCACAATGGCCCCATATACTAAGTCCTGTCTGGTAGGTGGTCACACCTCCCTGTGAAAGGGACTCTATTGACCTATCTTCCCCTGCTTGAGCTTGGCTCAGCAGCAGGAGGGCAGAATCGTGTCTGTGGTCGGCAGCAGTCATAGCTTGCTGTCAGACTCTGGAAGACTAGTACCGGGAGCATGGAGGGCTTCCCGGAGGAGCCCCACAGTGCATGAAATCATACCTCCAACACCATTTACAGTGTTGGGGTATGATTCCAACATGTTTGATACCAAACATGCCATGGTTCGTTACAGACAGTTTCGAGTTAGCCATTGTGTAATGACACATGGCCGCTCTATGTATCATAATGGCTGATTCACTTACAACGCCTGGATAATAAACTCCGGCATTTGTAGGGGTGTCCTGCTCATGTAGGAGCACCCTCACACTTATAACCAAGCACCCTGCCTTCAGGAGTGAAAGGCCTGCCTTAGGGGTGACTTATAGGCTTTAAGTGTAGTGACCTCAGATATAAGAAAACATATATCTGTCATAAGTGGTGCTAGCACCAGCTTACACAGGCTGCAATGGCAGGCCTGTAGTCACAATTTGTGTGGTCTCCCATGGGTGGCATAATGCATGCTTCAGTCCATGGGTGACCCCTGGTGTACCTATGCCCTGGGTACCCTAGGACCATATACTTGGGACTTACAAGGGTACACCAGTAGCCAATCTGGGGGGTACCTAAGTACTCACCATGGTCAAATTTAGGGAGGAAGCACAGAGACTGGGGTCCTGATTAGCAGGATCCCAGTCAGACTATCCAGAAAACAGAATGACACCAGCAAAAAGTGGGGGTAACCATGAAAGCAGATCCTACTTTCCTACAACGTGACATATTTATATACGAGCATTAACCACCATGATGGCCTACGGGCCATAGAATATTATCTGAGAAGTAAACCACTGACATTGTTTAATCACAGTAAGATGCTGTTGTCTATGATTAGGTGGTGCCTTCAAAATTATTTTTTTCATTTTAACAAGGAGACATTTCACCAGTTACGTGGGGTGGCGATGAGCTCCTGCTTCTCCCCCAGCTAAGCATGTCTTCGCATGGGCTGGTGGGGGGAGCTGGTGCTCATTGCGGACCATGGTGTACTCTGGGATAGGCATGTAATATGCTGGCTGCGTTACATAGATGTTTATTTGTTGTATGTGTTGGTACACCTGAGGCAGCCGAGACATTTGTTAACAGCATCAACATTAACTCAGTTAATCTACACTTCACAGAATATATGAGCAGACAACAGGTGGAATTTTTAGATGTGCAAGTGTTTAATGAAGATATTAAAATTAAGACATGGTTGTTCAGGAAGGCAACAGTAGGCAACTCAGTATTGCATGCTAGCAGCTTTCATCCCAAACATTTGAAAGTGAGCATCCCTTACGGTGAAATAATACGACTTAGAAGAAACTGCAGTCGTAAGGATGAGTTGGAAAGTTGTCAGGGTGAAGCAATCAATAGATTTTTAGCATGTGGATATGCTAAAGATATCCTTGATCAGGCAATAACCAAGGCCAATTTGAAAAGCAGGGAAGCCATTCTATTTGGGATAAGTCCTCAAGTCAAGGATACTTCTGTGACCATATACCCAACAGCACAGTCTTAATCCAAGCTAAGAACGACAACCTTGAGGCTTTTGACGCACTCTTCCCCTCGCTTCGGTCTACCTCTTCTCACGCCCCCTTCCCCGCCCTACCCACCCCCTCTCCCTGGACAGTCGGTCCCTCCAGCAGAGCACCCAAACCTCTCACGTGCACCCCAAGAACAACACTAGCCTCCCGGCACGTGACACCACCCTCTCAGCTGCCACCAAGAACGCAAAAACAACAATTGATGGACAGA
>CAWUFW010006762.1:666218-833718 GCA_963921515.1 Calotriton arnoldi
CACAATATTGTGAAGGCAAGAACATACAGGTAAATATTGACTTACTATACTTAATTCCACATATACAGGTAAATGTTGACATACTATACTTAATTCCACACATATGTACCTTGATTATATATCTCCAAGGTAAGTAGATGTAGACTTACAAATAGTACACCTAAATTTACCTACATAATTTTACCTTGATAATATTATGGTAGTTGATTTTTTCGTTGTGATATTTTTGTAGCACAATATTTTTTCTTGATATTTCGACATGCAGCAACTTTGAAGCTCAAGGACCTGAGCTCAGGAATGCACTTCAGGTAAACACCCCACACGGTCACAGACCACCTTTCCACCAGTATAAAACTCTAACATATATCTTCCAAAAAGTCAATGAACTTGTCATATGGGCATGTCAATTATTAGGTTATATGTTAGATGGGGCGATAGTACTGCCTTGGTGGTAGCGCTGCCCGTTAGGATTGCAGGATGAATATATGTGGCATTAATATTGTGCAAACCTAGCCAAAAGGCAGTGGAGTGTTGTACAAAGTCAAAAGCAAGCACACAGTCAAAGGGTAATAAGAGAGGGCGCTTGGTTCTGGGAGGATAAGTGTAAGGGTACTGAATTGTGATGTCATGCTCTTAAGAGGTGAGCCTTCAACTGTTTCCTAAATTGTGGTAGCGTTGGGATGGCCTTCATGGACACAGGAATGCTGTCCCAGATCCTCAGTACATAGATGGAAAAGGATGCAGTGGACCAAAGGTAGACGAGATTAGCGGCATACTTTACCACCACAAACATCCCTTCACAGACAGAGTGTTCTAAGTGAGCATTTCAAATGCAGTGGTATGTGGAAGTTCTGCCTCATTTTGTCAAAATCAGCAGCCATGTTGGGGGGGGGTGGTGTATGAGCGGGCAAGGGGGGAATAGGGGTACCCACTGGTTGAATGGATAATAGCGCTAAGGCCTGTCTCTCCTCCTAAAATTGGTGTCTCACCTCCAGCCAGGTGGTACTACACCCTGGGAGCATGATAACTATAGCAAAACTGTAGTACTGACCCTCCAACGACATTGGTACTGCTGCCAAGTGAAACAAAGGCTACTTGATTCAGGAAGCAACTTGAAGCACAGCAGTTTGCAGAGCAGCACAGTGTGAATGCATTCAATTATTCATTAAGTCCAGAATGGTACAAGGCTTATGAGTATTTTTTGGGGAATAATTCCTTTCCCCAATGGCCCCTGGGCTGGCTGGACTGTTAAGGCCTTCCCACAAAACGTCAATAAAAAGTCTGGGGTATGCTGGACTAAACTATCGATGGAGACCCAGGCCACCAAACTCTTGGCCTGGTGCTTTGGAATTCCTTGAATGCTGTGCAAAATCCTTCATCTGCTCCCCATGACATCCAGAAGACTAGTAGTCCAGACAATGATCCTCTCTCGCCTGGACTACAGCAACTCGCTCTACCTGGGAGTGCCCAAAGCAGTCATTAGCAAACTACAAGTCGTGCAGAATGCAGTTGCACGTACCTTTCTACAAATACCGAAACATACCTCAGTGAGGAAAGGTCTCATGCAGGGCCGGACTGGGAACCAAAACCGGCCCTGGCAAAGTGCTCGGCCGGCCCCCCGGGGGGGTTGGGGATGCGGCCGAGCTGTTTGTCAGGGCCGGTTTCAGCAGATTTTGTTACATGGGGCGATATTGCAGCTATGCTCCAAAAACGGCCCTGTAACAAACGCCCCCCCCAGGGGCCCAAAACCGGCCCCCACCCTGGCGGCCCACCGGGGAAACGCCTGGTGCCCACTATGGCCAGTCCGGCCCTGGTCTCATGGACCTTAACTGGTTACCTGTAGCCCAGAGAATCAAATTCAAAGCGCTTACAGAAGGCTTCGAGGACAGGGCCCCCCCTAGCCCCCCACCCCCATCTCCCATCAGCTCATAGCCCTTTACACCCCGCAGAGGGCCCTTAGGTCCTCTAATGCTCACAGGGCCATTGTCCCTTTCATCTGAAGAACTAGAAGTGGAGGAAGGTCATTCAGTTACATTGCTTCCACCTTATGGAACTCCCTGCCTCTGGTCCTGCGGTCCGCAGACGATGAACTTGTATTACAGAAAAAACTCAAAACATGGTTATTCAATAACTAAATCCTACACAGCGGACTCCTCATGTAGTGTCGCCTCATCCAGCACTGGGATGCCAGCGGGTCGCCATGCACTTTCATAAATCTACCTAGTATAGTATTAAAGTCAACACAAGGTTTAAATTATTTAGAACAAATACTTGCAGCTTTTAGAAATACATGCTACGTCAGGTACTTGGAGAAGGCACTAGATCTACAACATATATGCTAGACAGACTTCCAAGTATAAAGGTATGTATGCATTTATGTAACAAGCTTTACTACAAAGCAAGAGAGTACTGTAGCAAGAAAGGAGGGGAGTACAGATGGGATGAAATTTGGCACTCAGTCCGTCAAATTTGGCACTTTTTAATTACATCGGACAATAGAAATTTGTTGCAAAGAAGAATGATACGTAGGCCGGGTTATGTAGAACAGGATAGTTGATTTATTCATCAAGTTACTTCCTTGTTGGTTGGTTACAGGAAACAAGTTAGATTCATATTAGGCCCCACCAGGAGCAGCCTCCTTGCTGCTCAGCCCATCCATTCCAACTGACTCTCTCTCCCACTCAAACACTCCAAACATTCTGATGACATCACCATTGGCTGAGCATCAAGGCAGAGGACATAAATTGGGAGGATGCATTAAACAAGTAACACATTACAACACATCTCCCCCCTTATAATGATTATACAATGTTGTATGCAAAATGAAATATACACAACAAAATGTCCAACAATTTCATAAAAATCACATGCCCAACCCCACCTAGAAAAGATAGCGAAAAGACAAGAAAAGCGTTCCACTTTATAAATCAGTGAGTACACACTCACGTTAACTCACACTAGGGTAATAGACTACCCACAACCACAAAATAGTGGTAAACCAGAGAAGCTTAACAAAAGGAGTCTTCTCACGTGCGCACCCGTAACGCACAGTCCAACACCTCACATGAGGTAACAACCAATCAGTGGGTATAACCAAAACAGGTAAGTCAGAGAAGCTTCATAAGAAGGAGTCTTCTCATGTGCGCACCCGTAACGCACAGTCCAACACCTCACATGAGGTAACAACCAATCAGAGGGTATAACCAAAACAGGTAAGTCAGAGAAGCTTCATAAGAAGGAGTCTACTCACACACGCACCCCAACAATGAGTGATTCACATACTCTCACAACACGAGGGGTCACTCAAACAACAGCCAACAAAGTGACAACTTATGTCATTCCACAAAACAGTGGTAAACCAGAGAAGCTTCGTAAGAAGGGGTCTTCTCATACAAGCACCCCAAAACAGTGAGATTCACGTACTCACAACGACAAGGGGTCAACCCAACACGTAGCCCACAAGTGACAACATAAGTCAACCCAACAACCATAAGCTAGTGATAAACTAAGGGCTAAAAACAAACCACACTAGTGGTGACTACACTACCCCAAAACCCAGGGTAATACACACTCATAACCACGGAATAGTGGTAAGTGAGAGAAGCTTCAAAAGAAGGATTCTTCTCATGTGCACACACCAGACAATGAGAGAGACACACTCTCACAAAGCGCACAGACTAAACACCTCATACGAGGCAAAACTTACTCAAAGGCATACACTAACATGACCAGGGACACTACACTCTCTCTCCCTCTATTCATACAGATGCAAGACAAGGACACTACACTCTCTCACCCCCTCTCACCCTCAAATACATACAAATACAGGATCAGGTATATAGAGACATGGAGCAAACGTGTGATACAACCATAAGAACATGCACAAACATTATGAAAGATTCACTGTCCCAAGAAAACAAAAAGCTAAAATAAATGAAGTAGTCACCGTGGTCTGGAAACAGCAGAAAAACAATACATCGTTGAAGGTTTTCCTTTTGGAACTTGCCAAATCGCTGCAATGACCAAGGATTGAAAGAAAAGTATGCTGGCAAGAAAAGGATCCCACGAAGAGTCGGCTTCCCCCAAAAGACTCAAAAGTAGAAGGGTAGAACTTAGGAAAGTCTGACTTGCCTGAGCTTCACTAATTTCCATGTTTATCCGACAGGAATGACCAGCAAAAAAAACTTCATCAGTTTAAAACGAACATCGTGGTTACCAAAACATCCCCAATTTCCTCCTTTATTCACTTGGTTCACCATATATCCACAAGGTTAGGAGGTGGCGAGCAGACATCAGAAAACGCCTCACAGTGGTTGGCAGAAACGTGGTTGGCACATCGGCAGCGTACAACCTCACCAGCAAGGGGAAAGGAAATCGGTGGCCGCCAACCACAAAATGGTGGCACGCTCAGTGACATCACGCCGGATGGCTCACGGCGCGTTGTTGCAAGCAGGCGTCACTAGGCAGCAGTAAGGAACAATGAAGCAAGGACGTCATGAAGGATTCCCCCTGTCTCTACGCAGCACCAAGAAGACGGTGAGGTGCGCGTGAACAAGCTTTGAATGTAAACAGTGCTTTTTTAAATATGTGTCAGCGGTACAACTGCCAAAGCGCATCTACATCCAGACTATGCGTCTAAAACTGCAAAATTAAATAAAATCCAAGCTGAGGCTCGATTAGTACCTCCGAGTCACATACAAAATAGGTGCCAAGTTAGACGCTGCCCAAGTTACTGACTCCACACAACAGATACAGCAATTGCAGGCCACCCATAGTCCAAACTTCAAACAGTGTACTAAAAACATGCAGCGCTGCTTGTTCCCCAAAAGTGCCGGTACCATTTCATCATCTGCTGACTGCAGGACCAAATGATTTCCAGCCACCAAAAGTTGAACTATCCAAAACGATGCTGCTGGTTGGTTTCAAGACACTTGATGACTGTTGGCCTCTCTGACCATCAGGTCAGGTGACACTCTAAATCTTCTGCTCTTGAAGCATGTTACAGCAAGTCACTCAGGCCAATACAGGAACAAAGCAGCAGAAACTGACACCTTGAGTTGTGGGCGACCGATGACAGGGTCACTGGTGGGGCTTGGGTGGGGGTGCCAGTTTGCTTGAGAAACGTTGCTTTCACTCATAAAAGAAATTCTTTTACCTTAGAGTCCTTAAAGTCTTTAGTTCCTTTGGTCTTGCTTACTCCACGCGTAAGGTTCTTCCAGATCGTCGCCAGTGTTGCAAAGAAGAATGATACGTAGGCCGGGTTATGTAGAACAGGATAGTTGATTTATTCATCAAGTTACTTCCTTGTTGGTTGGTTACAGGAAACAAGTTAGATTCATATTAAGCCCCACCGGGAGCAGCCTCCTTGCTGCTCAGCCCATCCATTCCAACTGACTCTCTCTCCCACTCAAACACTCCAAACATTCTGATGACATCACCATTGGCTGAGCAGCAAGGCAGAGGACATAAATAGGGAGGATGCATTAAACAAGTAACACATTACAACAAAATTGAATTACTCTTTATCACAGATAGTAGGTGCTGTTATAACCCATCTCATTGGTACTTATGTTATCGCTATCAGAAGCATGGAAATATGGGTCACCCATGCCAAGTTTGGAACAGGTGAGATGTGGGTTACAAACCCGTCATGGCAGCGAGACCCGAGTTCACAGAGTAATACCTTATTACAGAAAGCAAGCTGGATGTAATGCAACTTCCTAGAAGCAGGAGGTTTACAACTTTTACAAGATGTTCAGAGCTGGCTGGGTGAATGATACGGGTGTCCAGCATTCGCTTATGTAAATGGCTGAGGAAGTGGGATAAATTCTGGAGCAGACACGAGTTACGTCAAAGCCAACACTACTGAAAGATTGTACGGAACCAAAAACGATTTCACTTAAGAACAGAAGACCAGCCACATTCAGCCAATTCCTTTTGAAAGCATCAGTGCTCAAATCAGGAGTGATAATCAGTGCCGGATTAAACCCTGTGGAGGCCCCTAGGCAGTCTAAATTTAGGAATCCCCCTCGCAAATTATCTCCTAATACCCAATGCACCATATTTTCTTTTTTATCAACTGACAGGTGCCAGAAGATGAGCTTTTAAGAGACAAACTGTAATGTGAATCTGATGTCTCTGGTTTATGTACTTTAAGTTAATGGGTACATTACATTAATACAGTGTTTTCTCTATAAAGTCTTTAATGTAAAGTTTTCGTTTCTTTGAGTTGATTTTTTTCTATCTTTTGGAAACAATATTTAAGAAAGTTTGATAGTAATTTTTTTAGAAGATCGAATCAATAGTATTTTGATACGTTGTCACGGGGCCCCTAAAAGAAGTGGAGCCCATAGGCTGGTGCTTACTTTGCCTATTTGGAAATCCGGTGCTGGTGATCGTGCCTGCAAGTCCCAGAGGCAGGAGCTGTGAACTAGTTAAAAGCATTCACTGGACTAATAAATTCCATTCTAAGGGTGAAAATAGTCCATGTAGGAGCATCTGTGGAACATCGGTTGGTTTCCCTTTTTCGCATAGGAGGTCAGGAGATTCATATATTGGTACTAGTAATTTATTAACCCTGGTTCTCCATTATTTGGCTCTATCTGTACCCGGAGCATATGACATTGGTGACCCAGGTCCATCACATTTTTGGCTATCCACATGACATAAATTCACTTGCAGTAAAGCTAAATAGGAGTCATTGATATAATTAGATTTAACCTGGAAATATACTAAGGCTCCAGCTTTCCTGAACCAACAGTGAACACCCCTGTGTAAAATAAGCAAAATACTTTTGTCTTGTGGATTTGCACTGTGAGTTCTAGTTGCTCCACCTAATTAGGTGTTTCATTATCAGGATAGAACTAAAGGAAACAACTAAAGATCCCAACTCTTACTCTAATTCAAGTCTATGGATCATGTGTGGAAGAACAGAAAATAAGGGATTGCACTATATTCATTGGGACAAGATAAAATACATACACATCATAAAGTCATAAACACAATATAGTAGGTCAGAATTTCAAGCATAAAAACTTTTATTTGTTTGAATGAGAGGATTTCATACATATTTAGCACCAATTTAACTAAAAAACATATTAAAACTCATGCGAAATACAATAATAATACACCACAAGATTATTAAAAACAAGATTATATACACAAGCAAGAAAACTTTAAAAGTCGACGCGGCGTTTCGGCGAAAAACACTTCTTCAGGACAGAGTTTTCCAGAATTAATTGTAAACATCAAACAAATCAATTTTGGTACACGTAAGTTAAAAGATTCAAGTTAAAAAACATTAAAAAAATAAATGCCAAATATGACCTAAAGTCCCACTTGTCATAGCTCACAAACTTCACATATTTTATCCCCAATTGCTGATGACTTCGATGACTTATGATGTTTTTTACATTGCATTCGAAGTCATCAGCAATTGGGGATAAAATATGTGAAGTTTGTGAGCTATGACAAGCGGGACTTTAGGTCATATTTGGCATTTATTTTTTTTATGTTTTTTAACTTGAATCTTTTAACTTATGTGTACCAAAATTGATTTGTTTGATGTTTACAATTAATTCTAGAAAACTCTGTCCTGAAGAAGGTGAAGAAGTGTTTTTCGCCGAAACGCCGTGTCGACTTTTAAAGTTTTCTTGCTTGTGTATATAATCTTGTTTTTAATAATCTTGTGGTGTATTATTATTGTATTTCGCATGTGTTTTAATATGTTTTTTAGTTAAATTGGTGCTAAATATGTATGAAATCCTCTCATTCAAACAAATAAAAGTTTTTATGCTTAAAAGTTTTTATGCTTGAAATTCTGACCTACTATATTGTGTTTATGACTTTATGATGTGTATGTATTTTATCTTGTCCCAATGAATATAGTGCAATCCCTTATTTTCTGTTCTTCCACACATGATCCATAGACTTGAATTAGAGTAAGAGTTAGGATCTTTAGTTGTTTCCTTTTGTGTTACCCCATCCCTTCTCTGAGTAGTAGGGTGTCTCCCTTCGTTTATTTGTGATTATCAGGATAAACATTAGAGATGCCAGATTTGGTTTGTAAATGCTCTCAACATGCCAACCTATGAGTTGCTGCC
Organism: Calotriton arnoldi; assembly: GCA_963921515.1. NCBI lineage: Eukaryota > Metazoa > Chordata > Amphibia > Caudata > Salamandridae > Calotriton > Calotriton arnoldi. Next base: position 674,321 of record CAWUFW010006762.1, read on the forward strand.
TATTCTTTCAAGGAAGACAGCAATAAACACAATGTAATTATTTAATTTTACAAGACTTCATATACCAACTTCAGAATGCAGGTGCCACTTTGTGGTCTGGAGATTTTCATGCATCATTGAGGGCAATGTACCCATTTATTTATTTAGCATTTTTATAAAAGGCATCTCAGCCAATGAGTTGTCAGCGTGCTGGGCATCAGAATGACATAGGGTTACACGGCAACATCTCACGAAGACCCATCATTAAACTATAGTGAACAAATGAACATAAAACTCTTTTAAAGATTGAACACCAGTATCTGAGGAGATAAAGGAGGAATAGAACTCGAGATGGGCGGAATTCATGGAGTTTCACTCTGTGTAATGGTGCAGAGATACGTAAAAACTCAGCGAGATTCTGCTGAGTTCCGCCAAAGGGCAGAAAATATGCATGTCAGGGTGCAATTTAGCACTAGTATCACGAGTTGCGCATTGAAAATCATCCCGAATGGCGCCATGTGGTGCGCACAAGCACATGACCATTCGAGTTGATTTTTCTGCTTTTCTACTCATGCGGCAGCTAAATCTACTCGAGAAGCAGCCTCTGGCCGCAGTTGCCCATATTAGAAAATAGTGCAAGGAGACACCAAATCTCACTTGCATTTCTGGAGCCTAGCTGGAAAAAATCCCGCCACGTAGTGATCGGCAGAATTTGGCCGGAACTCCAGGTTTCAAGAGTAATGTGGAGTCGCCACATTCCGTGAACGAAATGAAACATTCTGCCCAACCCTAGATAGAACTCAGAGAATAATCTGCAAAGAACCGACTGTGTGCAGCAAGGGGAGAAAAAGAGGTGAGAAGTTTGTTATCAGAGGAAAGATGCAAGACTTATAGCTTTGAGGATTCATTGAGACAGAGGGGCCGATTCTGATGCGGGTTGGAAAAGCTTCCCGACCGAATCGGTTGGGAAATGGTGTCCGACCCACTCGGATCGGGAAAGTCGGACCGGCGGAGTAGGATGCATCTGGATGCTTCCAGATACGATTTGGTTGAACTCCCATTGACTTCAATGGGAACATTTGTTCCTAATCGCATCAGAATTGGGCCCTCGGTCGGGAAGACACGTTCCCGATCCGATTTGGAAGGAGCAAATGCCGTTAGGAGGCCTTCCTAACCGCATCAGAATCAGGCCCTCGGTCGGGAAGCTTTTCCAACCCGCATCAGAATCGGGCCCAGAGTGTTGAAATGTGAGGCGGGAGGGAGATCAGTGGAGAGGGGGAAGACGAGGGAGAACTGACAAGGGGAGCGAGAGGAAGCCTTGACAACGGTGAGGCAGCGTGAGAAACATTGGTTTGTTTGCCCATCCATCGGTATTTGGAAAAGAGGGCTCCTCTGCCCTATACTTCAATTCAAGGTCCATCAAACCTGTGGCAACAACTTTGCAAAAACAGTTGATCAGCAATCCAGAGGCCCCATCACTGGGCAGGCCAAGCTCAAGTGCAGGATTAAGCTTATGGAACTGGAGGGAGTTAGCGGTGTAGTGCAGGCAGGTCACATGAGGCTGCTCCAGGCACCTCGAGGAGGCCCACCCAGAAGTTAGGAAAGTTTAGCAAAGATGTGGTGAGGACATAGCTAAGAGATGGGGTTAGTAATTTTGAGAAGAAGCTGTGCATGCATGACCTGCTGCAACAACAGTATGTATGCAATATTTACAACTGGTGTTAACTGCAGGGTCAAAATATATGTTAAAAATTCTAGAGTAGGAAACCTTTAAGTAACCCTGAGACATAAGTTGGGAATTCTTTGTAAGCCGATCCCCTAACAATCCCCCCAAATGACAGAAATCTACTCCAAATATAGGAGTAAATCTACTGGAGTAGATGTTGGACTTTAGCATCCCCTGCTGTAAGAATCGGCCCATATGACCACTATCCCGCGACGCTAAAAAAAAAAAGCAGACCATGCGAAGGGTAGAAGAGAGAAATACTGCGAGAGAGAGTAGAGTGTAGGTGTGTGTGCAAGGCAGGAAGAAGGAAAGAAGACAGAGAGCGAGACACGGGGAGAGAGAAACACTTCCCAGCTGTGCCCTCGGCGGCTGCAGACATACCCAGCAGCAGGCCCTGGCTCGCCACCAGACTAAATATTTGAAGCGCACAGTGGGGCAGTTGTTTGGCGTTCGGTGAAATGGCGCATTCAAATCCCGTTTCAGATGGATGGGTGAGAGTGGCACGTGTGTAGACAAACTCAAGTCTCATTAAACAAACTTCACCTCGGATCCCGCAAGTTAAAGCCCCATGCCCACGGTCTCCACACACATGGAGTCCCCAACGTTTGCTGAGCACCTCCTGCACTCTGACAATTAAACCGGCTGTAGACCTTTGTTGTTTATGCAACGAGCAGTCTTGAAACAATCTTAACTTCAAAGAAATCTTATGTCGCGCTTGCATAATCAATCTGTGAAGAGACACCTTGGGGAGGGGGAGGGACTAGGGCAGTGACATACATACATACATCCTGTTCCTCACAATTTTAGGTTGCGAACTAGAAAGTTTTACTTTAAAACACATACAGTTTGATTAAGCAAACAATGCAAACATTTTGGTTCGATAGTCACTCTACAGCATCTATGGAGAAAACCATTTGAAAAAGAAATAGTTTGAAAGGGTCACAAATTTAAAATAAAAATAGATTTTTCCTAAATAACACGTTTGATTAAGCAAAATCACAGTAAGGAGGAGGTAAAACAATCCACAATCAATTACATTGTCATGAGACCCCAGTAATGGAGCTAATGGAGCCAATACTATGTTGGAAACCTTCTGTTACAGCCGAAAAAACTTTAAAGAATCCCAATTCCCGAGGTGGCTCCATCTCAAACAAGCATTGGCATAGCCAATAGGTCTCGCCTTTGGGATCTTATAAGTGTTTAGTTATCCAGAACAATATCCTTGGTGCAACAACATCAACTGGCTAAACACTTATAAGGTCCCAAAGGCGAGACCTATTGGCTATGCCAATGCTTGTTTAATCTGTTCAAGAGATCTTAGTCCCTCCTGCTCCATTCACGCGCACCAATCTGCTCTATTCATGTGCTGCAGTCTGCCCCACCCACGCGCAGCAGCCTGCTGCATTCACGTGCGGCAGCCTGCTCCACTCACGTGCATCGGGAAAGCTGTACCGCATTGAGGAGGTGGTGGCGGGTGGAGATGGGCTTGGAGAGTACCCAAGGCTCGGTTTCCAACCAGGATATGAATTTATGGTTACAAACACAGCCTGAAATGTGGGGTAACATTTTTTTAAAGGGAGATTCAGGTCACAAGGCACCTTTCCAGTGAACTGTTTAAGAAACACCCAAGAACACAATAAAGAGGCCAGTGTATTAGATATATTGGCCATGCCAAGAACGCGTCACTTCTACAAGTAAATGTCTACAAGCAGAAAGGGTGAGCCGGGAGCAGGCTGAGCTTGAAATCAGAAAAATAATACATAACATATTGGGACACAGACTTAAATAACCAATGAATGAGAACAAACGTTGGGGGTGTCCAAAGTTGGACAGGGTTGGCTCCCATCCCTATATTTTCAGGGTAACACTGACTACGCAAATGAATTCATTTGGATTCACTGTATTTAAATGTACCCTTTACTGATATCTTGGAACTTTGCCATTGATCCGGCTTCCTGGACCTATACTAGTCACCCCTGTTCTATGATGCGGCCCATAAAAGGGGCAGAAAACATGCACCCGAAGGGCCCTCACTGTACGGAGAGATCGGTCTCTCAGACCCCCTGGGTATGATCCTTCCCAGGGATAACTTGGTTTCCAGGAGCGAGAACCTCAGTCCCCACCGGCAGTGGCATGGTTAGAAACCCCAAAGCACTCGATTTGTTGCTGACAATAATTGACAACTACCACAACACCGGACTGCCCAGTGGAAGCTACTAGAGTGTGGACAGAAAGCTGCAAGCTCAGCAGGGGGCCCACGGTGTTACAGGTACTGCACTTTCTCCACCGCTTGACATGTACCACTCCACAAACTACTAATATAACATGTGAAGCAAAGAGGCGGCCACTCCTTTTGCAGTTCTCAGTCATGCGCCTACATTGTTGATTTTTAAATATGGGCAGTGAACCCCACCCTTTTCATTTTACGCTTTGGAGCCGTGGGGTGACGCACAGATGAGTCTTGACTCCCTCAGCAATGCGGCTGAGGCCAAGCTGCCCTGAGATGTTTTGACAGTTCCATGAATTTAAAAGTGCTTGGAAACAGTCTTCAAAACCAGGGATATTAAACTCTCAATGAACAGCTCGCACATCCACTTTGATGCTTACTCATTCATGTTTCTCTGCAAGGCGGACAAACAGATCATTGCACATCACCAGGTGCCCAGTGCGCCGCATAAGTAATTGTACCCACCATAATCGTGGGTGTAAATTATTATTTTCTTGATTTTGTTCTGATAGGAATCTGAAGCATGAAGGTCACAGACTCTGCTGCACCCAAATGTATTTACATTTCTCCATTGTATCCTCCTATCTGCAACTTTGATAAAGTTAGCAAATGATTTACAATTCACTCTCATCTCGCACTAGTGCCCGAGTCACACCTGGTTATTCACTGATATTACCTCAAACAAGCAAGGAAATGACTTACCTACTACTGCACAACGGGTGGAATCCAACGGGTTCAACTGAAATACTAGTTATCTTACGCTGCCCCTCTCATCCCGTGCTCTCGTACTGAGAAAGGGAGGTCGATTCGCCGAAACATATCTGAGGTCTTCAGAAACGTAACCATCTTTCAGCACAAGCCGGAGGGAGGACCCGAGTACCTCAAAATGTAGGTGACATCAGAGGCTATTTATACAAAGGCTTCTATCAGGGCTACCTGTCCAACCTGCACAGTCTGCGGTTCCTAGCCCTCACCCCTTCTCCTGAAATTAGGTAAAAGCAGCAGCAAGTAATTTCAGACCCCACCTCTCCAGACTCCTAATCCCAAGTAGCTCACTGTTATATCCTGTCTTTAGTAAATGCAATGCTATTTACCACCAATGGAATGTTACTTTGATGATGCTGTTTAGAATGTTATGATTCAGTCAGAGAAGACACAGTTGAGTGGGCTGAGCAGCTTGATGGCTGCTCCTGGTGGGGTCTCGTTGTGATCTTGTAACTATCTTAAATAAACTCCTCTGAACTACATCTATCTGCATGGACCTGATCACTACACTCACAATATCCTTTCCTCGGCACCAACCTGCTATATATGACATCACAGTGCCTCAGCACTAGCTGACTACATTAAGGAATAATTAATGCAGAGACGAGCCGCTCCTACGTGGTAAAAAAAATCAATTCTGTATTAAAGGCTGTTGAGACTCAATAAAAAGACACAGCATTACTCCTGCTGGGACAGTTACTCTTTTGCAAGCAATAGACTAGACTCGTCACCCTCACGATGGTCAAATTCTACCTTTGCAAGTAGAGATACACGTCCAAAGGCACATTTCAAACAAAGCAAACCAAGAATAAGGTCAAACTGGTGCAGGCTGTTGCCATCTGCATAGTTAACAACTGTATTTTATCCTTAGTAGCTTAAACTGTATTTATATGATGGAGGCTGTGTGACTGGTAAGACACTGCGAGGGGCAAAATAAGAAACAAGTGCGACTGGAGGGCTCCCTTTTTCGAAATTTTCTCCAGCAAATCTTTTCATATCCCACCAACTCAACTGGTCACGGACACAAGCTCTTTGTAATAATAACCCAACACCATTTTCATTATTGTGCCATCATTCACATTAGGATGATGCACAATTCGACTGGCCACTAGGTGTCTCTGTTGCAATGGTTTTAGAGGCCGATAATTTACAAAATCAGCGTGGTAAATGCTGCAATGAAAACCAGCCCGGCGTGCAAGCATCAGTTGACTCCCAACTCCTGCGTGTTACGGCTCAGCACCTACCATTTAGGGCAGGACATGTCATTTTGGGTCCCTTTGCCCCTTTTGTTGCGTCGCCGTGTGGGCATTTACCATTGATCCACTGATGGGAAGGGGACGTGGGTGTGAGTGGAAAGGTACATTGGAGGGGAGACAGAAAGTGATGGACGTAAGGGGGAGGGGGTGTGGGAAGGGAAGATGTGAGGTGCTCAGGCCACATTAAAATACTGCAAAGTTCTGAGGGTGGACAGGAGTGAAAGGATGGAGCTAAAAAAACTAACTAGATTACAGGATATGGGAAGACGGACAGGGCCACGCGGTGATATGATCCGAGAGCAGCATGACGGGATCTTTCACGTATACCTCCGCGGGGGCGAGGGGTGATGCCCAACCACAGCGCTGCTGCCACTACAGGGACAGTAACGACCTTGTACCTGCTGCAGGTGCGCCCGTTTCACGGAACACGCTGCCGTGGAGCGCAGGGTTGCAGATTTTGATCTGTACCGACGGTGTCACTTTCGGATTGAGACCGACAACCCTACAGGGTTGCAGGCAAGATACTTGTTCACGCCACAGTATGGGTTACGTATCACTATCGCTGGCCTTACTGCCTCTGTTTTTTTTTTTAAAACATATTTTGTAAAAGTTTGCTCTGCTTTGTGGTGGCTTTAGCTGCCTCTGCGAACAATTTGTCCACAGTATTCCACCCCACCAAAAGGCGTCATCAAATTCGGTGATCAGTGCAGATATAACCATTTCCAGCCTCCACCCTGACCCTGGGCTTGGGTGTCTGCCAACGCCTGGGTGTCTGCCAAGAGGACGCAAGTGAACTGCAGCCCCTGGTGACAGCGAACCTGCTCACTCCTTGAAAGTCCCCGTCAGCCTTGGAAGTCCTGTTCAATGCACAGAACACGCGTGCAGTGGCTGCTCCCTAGCGCTGCAGGCCTCATGGCGCTTTAGAAGCAGCTCTAACCAGCCTGTGCCGTTCTCAGCACTTCACGTCGCTCCTCGTCTCGCAGCACAGCCCAGGCCCCATTTTAAATCCTGCGAAGCCTTTGAAATAACCGCTCTCCAAACATTGTTCACAGGAAGCCGGGCGGGAGAGTTTGTGCGCATTAGCGGGTGCTTTTTTGCAGACACTGTTTTCTTGAAAGCCTAGTCTCTGCTTTAGCAAGCAGCTGCACAGCCCGGCTTTACGCGGCGAAAAAAACAAGCTTGCGCGCCTCCCGCTGAAAGAGGAGGAGGCAGCAGGGGGAGGGGGCTTGCGCCTGTTTCCCTTGCGGGAGCAAGCAGGAACCAAATGGTTTCAAAGCTCGCTCCCGCAAGGGAATCGCCAAACGTGCACGCGTTGCCATTCAAAGCAATGCAACGCGTGCACGTTTTTGCCTGCAAAGCTGAAGCGATTACTAAAGGTCTTTTTCCTATGCAGCGCATGCAGCGCATGCGCGCTGCGTAGGCGAGACCTAAAAAGCAAGCAGGGAGGAAAAGACGCTGAACACACAATATCACAACTCTGCAGGGAGCCAACACCCCAAACATCCTTGCTGCTTCTCCTAGTAGGCAAAACCTTATCGTCCAAAACACGTCAGCCATGCCACCACCACAATCATGTACCCCCAGCACCATCAAATCGAGGCAGCAACATGTGAAAGCCTCAATTTAATCAACTTGGACAGGACATGTTTAACTGAGTTGGTGTAAACATGACTTTTCCCCTCTCAAACTCATCCTTCATTTTCAATGGGTGATCCAGTGTCACCATCACCAGTCTGCTCAGTTTTTATCCTCATCAGCACCCTAATTTCCTTCTAGGTCTCAGGTCAGGAAACAACAGCAAATGGTACCCTCCTCCCCAATCTAAACCTAGTTCTTTCTAATCTCATTCCACAAGTCATGGACCCCAATTCGGCCATTATTGTATCCCTGCCTCCTTCGCTCAGATTAGGACACTCTTAGTAAGAGAGTAAACCCATCTGAGATACAGGCAAGATCCCTCTGCTGACTGATCACACACGGGCAACAATATCCCCAACGAAGTTCAAGAGCTCCTCTGGAGGGATAGAAATTGGGATAGTCATGATCTACAAGTAGTTCTTTTCCTTAAATTATCGAGTCTACAACCTCATTTCTATCCTCAGTGCTCTGCACAGTTCCTAAAATCACTAGTCTCAGCCCAGGTTGTGTTGCTGCTCCAGTACACAGTCTGCGACCCAGCGGATCTCAATGCCTGTTTCACAGCTTGGACTCTCCCGGTCAATTTCTTCATAGCCAACTCAATGGCCTCTAACGAGGTTCTGCGATTGCCTCTGCCCCGGGGACGAAGGCTTCAATACTCCTTCAGGGAAGAGATCACTCACTGGCACTCTTCTGTCTCCTCTGACCTCACAGCATCAAAAACAGCCCTGGTACAGCAGCAGTATTGAAGAATGTGCTCCTCGCCTAACTTCTACTGGTGTAAGGAGCGCCAACTCCATCCGGGAGGTCTTGATGCAACACCTCGAGCCTCAGTTCACTGCGCTGAAAAATGGATGAAGGAGCGGAGAGAGCTAGTTCAATACTTCCCCGTCACTCAACAATCACACTGCACATGGTAGGGCCATGTACCCTTAGATAATCAGCCCAGGGAATGTCCTGCAAATCATTGCCTCAGCCATGGCGAGTGAAAACGTGGTGCCAAACGTGGGAGCTCCATGGATCTGTGGCCATCTTGGAGGCTGTACGCCCCACTTCCTCCAATTTAAATTTATAAAGATCACAGTAATTTCCTTATTTTTCTTTTTATCAAGTATCAAAATGTTTAAAATCCATTCATCAAAAGTTTGAAAACGGTTTATACAACTGCTTCCAAGTTCCTTTTACAGTCTCAATGTGTCCAGAACTTTAACTTTGCTTTTCCCACTCTTAATACCTTGAGCAAAGCAGATTTACAAATATAACTCCAATCCTAGCCAGTTTGGGCCCTAATGCCAAGTACGCTGTATGAATCATAACAACCTTCATTTTGTTTTTCCAAACCAACTGTTTTTAAAATAAGAACTTCAAACTACATTTTCAGCCTATGTGCTACCACACTTCCCCAGACAGCAAATCACTACACAAACTCAATACAACAAATCATAAAAGACACCTACAACTGTATATTATTTGCCTCTGGTGCAAAGTAAATTGGTGGTAATTATTTGACTAAATAAAGAAATAACTTTGCAGATTTAAAAATATATTGATGATGCGCAAAGATCTTCAAAAGGCGCTGTTACGCTTGAAAACTCCTTTAGCCTCTGAAAGCCGCTTCCCAGGAGGCTCGGCCTAGGAACTTAAAATTACTGGTAGGAGTGGGTCCTAGTGTAGATGAGCAATAGGGAGGAGCAAAGAGGAAGCTGTACAGATGCTGGCGGGACATGAAGCTCCTCCCCCTCTTTGCGCACCTGATTCCGTCCCTCACCTTCTTGGTGTGCCTATAGCATGACTCGGGGGCCAACTTGGATTTTTTTTCATTGGAGTCGGATCAATATTTGGAAATTTTCTGGAGGGCCCCTTCTATGCGTCTATTAGAGAAGATCAAGCTAGTTGTTCAGGGATTGGAAAGGGGAGGAGTTAAGTCACAGAACCGTGTTCAGGGGATGAGAACATCACAGAAGTTGGGTGCACCACTGATTCTGGTGGACTAGACAGGAGGACCACAACAAGGCCTGGCAGAAGAGAACAAAGCCCAAAGAAGTTTCAGAATGGATGGGTAAGTGGACACACTACTAAAGTTCTCAATACGAAGACAATCCTGAATAAAGAGTTAAACCCCCATAGTGGAAACATGTTTGCTGGGCTTTAGCTCTTGATTTAGAAATATGCTGGAATAATTGAGTCCTAATGTATAGTTACACTGGTACCCTGTGCAGTTGAACTTTGATAATGACAACCAGTTTTTCCAACCTCACTGCATCATCAATGGGGTAGAACAGCGTTACACATAGTGGTTTTACTGCTAACCTTAAAAATACACCCACAGAGGGTGGGGGGGAATGGGGTGGGGAAAGGAGTAAAATATGTACCTGACATCTTTATGGTTTCATTGGAAATCTGAATGAGTCTCTGTGCCGGACGGCACAATGGAGAAGTTTTTGCACTGAAGAGGAAAACATATTTTTGGAGGTGCCCTCCTTTATCCAACCAACATCCCACTCTGTGCAGCAACACCATAGGTAGCTATGTTAAAATGAGGTCAGACACAGGCGAGAATTAATGCAGCCTCTTTCACAATCAGCATTTCTGTGATGCTCTGGGAGATGCAAGTGAGCACAAACAGGAAGGTGCCCTGCCAGCCATGGCTGTCTAGATGGAACACCACCAGAAGTTTATATATTTCTAGAAGCAGACTGTTTGTGTAGCAGAGTTGTTAAGGAGTAGTCACAGTTTCTCAAAATGTGGCTATTGATTAAGGTGTTGATGAGCATTTTTTCCAGAAAAATAACTAGTGTGGTCTACTGTTGTTTTTGGCCAGTAATGGACAAGAGGCAAAACTGTATACTGACTGCAAGCAATTCATCAGCTTTTTGCAAACCTCAGTAAGACGTGCAGTCTGGCTGCTCAACCTTAAAACGCATGAAAGTGGACTTCTAGTTTTTGGCTATGTGAAAGGACGGAACTATGACTGGTACTGCCAGTGCTTAATCTGTAAAAAAAATTAAGTACTGTGGCACTTCTTGGAGGTCACTGCAGCCTGCACCACCTATACACTGCCAGCACTGCCAATGGCAGTACCAACATAACACCTAACCATCACACTCCTACAAGTGGACAATACAGAGCAGCTGTTTAAAAGCTGCACCATGTTTCTCTGTGCAGGGGGCAACCCGTCTGCAATTTCAAAGGGGATTAGAAAGCCCCTTGCAGGCGGGTGTAGTGAGTGACTGCACCCACCTGCAGGGGAATGTCTGGAGGTCCATGGGACCCCCCCCCTTTCATCCCTTGAGAGGGCTGCCCTCAAGGGGTGCACTGTCAGTGCACCATCTTTTTGTGGCGCATTTTCAGTAAGCGTCACAAGGGCATGTTTGCCTCCATGTACACTTCGGTAATACGGCCTGGGTGCAGAGGCAAAGTGATACCCTCATTAACATGGGGCCACACCCCCATGCAAACGAGGGAATGCCCGCTCTCAATAGCGCTGGTGCTACATGTGTGCCAGTGCTATCTATATCACAGAGCATCTATCTATATTACATGAATCTGCGGCCCCTTCTAGAATACCAAAGAGGCCTGGGGGCCCGCAAAGTGGGTGCAAATGCCTGTTGCACCCCTGGGACACTTTCTGTAATGTGGGCCCTGATGAATACACAAGGACTTGTGAATGGTAAGAGATACAACATCACGTTTCACCAGAAGAGAAAACTTATGAGAACATGAATTCATATATATAATATGCATTAAGGATTTCTTATATACTAGGAGAATGCATATCCACGTATGTGTCTTAACACATGCTGGTAAGTTTTATTAATCAATTATGATTTATTTACGCCCCTGCTCAAAGCACGCTCAAGCCTTAGCATTTTTGCACTCTTACAGGTATTTAAAAAAGTTTCTATTTTGTTATCTCGTGTTGTACAGTGCACATTTTCGCTAAACCGTTCTAGTAAGCGTACCCTTGTTCTGATGTTGGCACACTGAAGAGAGGATTTTAGAAAGCGGTAGTCAGCTTTTTGCTTGTGCATCTGCATCTTCCTCTCAAGCTCTTCTCACATTCTTCCCATAGGAAGTCCCAGGGACCTGCTTTTTAGTGCCTTGTTGTACTGTTTTGTTTATCACATGGTCCTTCTTCCATTCCCTTTCATTGAGAAAAAGTATATGAATGTAGCACCAAAACGGATGGAGTTTAGCATTACATGCTCCTGCTGATCTGAGGTGACACTCTGTTCCATTGATTTGGCAATTATCTTGCTTATTTTGAATGTTTGCTTACTATTTTTGCATTAACCACATTAGACTTCTATGCACTATCTTTAGCGGTCTGTTTTTCTTTTACACTACGAATTTTTGAACATCTGCTTCTTTTGAAATGGACCAAGTTTAGTTAATAAGTACGCGGTAAAGCTGATCTCACATAAAAGCACTTTAAACTTTTGGTGAATGCAAATTCTCATAGATATACACATGACCATGAAGGTCCTTTACTGTTGGCCTATGTTATGTTAAGTTGATTTGCACAGCGAACAAATCCCCCACGAGGGTATCCAGGCGCTTCACCAGGGGTGTAGGCGTGTGGCCCACTGCATGATTTGAAGAGCCAGGTCTTCAACTTCTTGCAAAATTCAAGTAGCAAGGAGGAGGTTCTGATGTGTTGTGGGAGGTTGGTCCATATTTTGAGTCATAAGTAAGAGAATGAGCGACCTCCTTTTCTTCATTTGTGAATGCAGGGGATTTGTGCGAAGGAGTGGGAGGCTGAGCATAGGTGTCTCGATGGGTTGTGAAAGTGTTTGCGGCTGTTGAGGTAAGCGGGTCCCATGTTATGTAGGGCTTTGTAGGAGTGTGTGAGGAGTTTGAATTGGCTGCGTTCTCGAATTGGGAGCCAGTGGCGTTCCTGGAGTTGAGGTGAGATGGAGGTGAGGTGAGATGTGGGTGCGGTGAGGGAGGTTGAGTATGAGTCTTGCGTGTCGTTCAGGACACGATCAGCACAAGGAGAGTGTGTTGAAAACTTAATTGTTGGCCATTTTGACTAAAGCTCAGGGCTTAAAGGGTTATTCTGGAAGTAAATAGTGATCCTTTAATCTCTCCTGCTTCTTCATTAAACTGAAAAATAAGATCTTACAAGTGAGAGAGAGCTGTATTCTGTTCTGAACTAGTTAGTTGCAAGTTACAGACTTAAAATAGATCTAAAAAACACACTGTAAACTCAGACATAATGCAAGAGACCAAGAATTACCAGGCTCAAACCGTGTATCAGAGAGATTGTTCAGATTCTTAGACAAGTCTTATGTTTGATCAAATCATCCAGCCTGGAATGGTCTACAGTTGACGTGTTTTCTATCAAAGAAATAGCTGCGGTAACAGTGAGAAGAATGTTTATAAACTAGAGCTGCTGTTTCTAACATAGGTCCAGACGGCTCACATTCATGCTAGATTTTCAGGACCGCCACATAACACATTTACATTTAAAGTACCTAAAGAGAATGTGTTTACATAGTCAGGGGAAATCCTGGAAAGTTGGCATGGATCCAGTCCTGCTTATGGTTGACACTGCTACATAAGATGAAAGCAGATGAGGTCCTACCTCTGCTACTTGAAAGGCTGGGTAAAAAATGTAAAAAGATCTATCTGCAGAACTTCTTGGGTCTATGGAAGGATATCCTATTTATCAAATCAAGATAGTAATGCAACAAAGTGTTAATAGGGCACTACAATGAAAAAAACGTGTAATTTAATAGCATCAACCAGAGAGAAGGCTGCAACCTTGACAGGGGTGAATGATTTAAGAGGTGGTTCCCTATCATTGCACATGCCAAAATTCCTCTGAAGGGAGAGAAGATTTACACCAGACTCCACATTGCCTAAATTCTGTCTTCTATTCTTAACTTTCCTCTTGACTGGAAGCAGGGTTTGCCATTTGATCATCTAGCAGGCTCCTCTTCTGCCAATAGTTGTCCAAATGTTTTGGTTCACAGTCTCCTGGTTACTCATGATGAGTAAAGTCTTTATATTGGGAGATTTTAATCTTTTAGTTGAGGATGTAGATTTTAATTATGGTCAAGATCTTGTCCATTTACTAGGCATCCCTGAATCAGAAACACGTGAATTGCAGACTCATGCAGGCTTTTTCCTGAAACAATGGTAGTAATCTTATTTTTCTGTTCTTTCTCATCACAGTACTTACTACAGGAGGGGGAGAAATTGTGGTGAATACATTAAACAATCTAAAACATTTTTTTTCCCCTTCCCTTGACAAAAGGCATACATTTATGATTGTTCTTCGGAAATCCAGATTGTCTACTTCACTAAGGCAGATCTGCACTGAAAGCTGCTCTGCGTGGCTCATTACTTTAACTGGAACAGATTCTGCTCTGAAAGCGGCTCTGCATCTTACCGAGTTACCTCTATTCTTGGCATTGTCTATGTGAAGGACAGAGGCTTTAAGTGGGGTTCAGGTTCATTGCTGCATGTGGAGACAGTCTCTTTGGGTTTGCCATCTCTAAGGTCTGGAGAAATTAAAGGCTGCCGGCTGTCGTTATCTGGTCTCTACGGACCAGGACGACTGTGATGGAGCATGAACCAGATACAGGGACTAAGTTAGGCGTGCTGAATAAAGTATCTCAAATCCGGGTTGAGGAGCATTGAGATGTCCCGTATCAAGGATGCATTGCGCAGTGGTGATTATGGGGAGCTGTGGGGCTGCGATGCGTGGTCCTGCGTCTAAGATGCATCACACAGCGGCGCTTCTGACCATCTGCTTTGGGGATGCATTGTGCCACAGTGGTTCAGAGGAGCTGCGATGCAAGTTTCTGTGTTGAGGATGCATCGCACAGCGGCGGTTCTGAGGAGCTGCGATGTCCTGCATTGGGGATGTGTTTCACAGCGGTGGTTCCAATGTAAGGCGGTATGTTGTGATGTGTTAGTTCTGCTTGGAAAACAGATGGGCTGGCAAAGCACCTTTAAGCCCACTTCTGAGGATCCAGTTCTGAGTGGCACTACTTGGGTGGTGAGATTCACTGCAGACAAAGTCCAAGTGCTGAGTTTAAGGTTGTTGGAGCGGTTTCTGTCCCTGAGGCTGTGATCAGGAGGCCATCCAACTAGCCTTTCGAGTCACTCTGGTGGTCTGGGCTCAAGATGCAGGTCCAGTCCTTCTCACTCAGGCAGAAAGGCAGCAGAGCAGCAGTCCTTCTTGCAGCAGAGCAGCAAAGCAGTCCTTCTGAGTCTTCTGAGTCTTCCATAGTCTTCCACAGGTCCAAAGATGTACTGAAGAGTTGGGTCTGAGGATCCACTATTTATCCTTGGTTCCAGCTTTGAAGTAAGAGAAGTTTCTAGAGGGTTCCACCCCCAGAGGTTTCCTGCCCCGCTGCCCTGGCCCTAACTTGTCTGGGGGCACAAAAGACTAGTGTCATACCCTTGTCATACCCTTTGTGTCATACCCTTTGTGAGTGTGCTAAGACAGAGTCTTTGTGATGTGAAAGTTGGGTAGATGATAGCTCTGCCCCCTATGAAGTCAGAGATGTCCCATCCCGCCAACACCTATTCCCCCTATGTTTCACTGTCTTGGAGTAATACACAAAGACCAACTGCTAGCTACACCTAGCCATGTGACCTAGGATACAGGCTGCAGGTACTAAATGGTTAGGAGCAACATTCTGCAACGCCATCCCCAACCTCATCGCCCTCCTAACAATCTACTCTCACCACTACGTCCTACTTGGTGACCTCAACTTCCACATAGACGACCTCAACGATGCCAACTCAATCGCCTGGAGAACCTGAACAACATTGGCCTCACTCAATTGGTCACCGAACCCACATACAAAGCCGAACACACACTTGACCACATTTTAACCTCCAGCGACAGAATCAAATTCCGCCACAGAACTCCCCTGGACTGACCACACCATCATCCACTTCACCATCACCGATAACCAGCACATCATCGCCAGGTGTTAGATCTCCTCCCACCACAGTTGGATCAAGGTCACTGTAACTCAGTAGTCACAGGCCCTGACCACCCCCAACCAGAGGCCTCAACAGACCTTGACCAGGCCGTCCAGAACTTTGCCGCCTGGATCACCAACAGCGCCGACAGAGTCGCCCCACTGAAACCTATAAAGTCCACCAAGGCCTTTAAACATGCCAGCTGGTACACTCCGGACAACTCAGGACCACCAAGCGCAACTGCCACCAACTAGAGAAACGAATGTGTGCCACCAAGAACCCACCCGACAGAACAGCTTACAAAGCAGCCCTCAGCAACTATCACGGCACATTAAAAGCCAAGAAAGCACCCTTCACCACCCACCTCGACCCAGCGGTAAACCACAAAAAGGAAATCTTCAAAACAGTCAAAGAATTCTCCAACCTGACAGCCATAGAGAACATCCACCCCTCCCAAGAACTCTGCAACACCCTCTCAGACTTTTTCCACAGCAGGATCCAAAAGTCAAAAATTAATTCTCCCTTTAGAGATACTTTAAAGTATGCATCCACAAACAGATATCTGCATCAATCATATACAGTCAACCACACCTCATCAAGGTAGCACTCCACTCAGGATGTTAAGGCACTTAGAAAAATATTTAATGAAAATCCTGCGTAGTTCAATAAAAACATACAGTTAAAAAGGTTCCAAAATACATTCAATATACTTTAAAAGACATAATATATTACAATTTTTCAAATTGTCAAAACTCCAAAAAAACCCTGGAAAGGAATATGATGAGACACTCGAATTTGTCTTATAGGTGTTAATTTGTGATAACAGACAGCACACCACAGAGGAATTAATTCTCTGTCTTTGTATATTCACTGTTTTTAACAAATTTAACAAAAATTCCAGTGTCAACGCGTTTCGGTGGGTTAAATCAATCAGGCCACTTTCATCAGGACAAACAAGTAATTCAATCTTCTCCTTTTCGTTTTTAAAAAAAGGATATTTTTTCATAAAACCGGTGCCACTGCACTCAGTAACAGGCCGTGTTAAATCGAGGCCAATTGTTCATGGATTATTTTACGTATATATTGGACACCACTGTGTCCCTGTAGAGTTTTGTTAAAAGGATACTTCGGTTCAGGGTCAGCAATCCATCTCAGGCCGCCCACTTTATGTCAATAAATTTCACCACCAAGCTTTTGTAGATATTTCTTTTATATCTGGTAAAATTGTGGCTTATTTACTGGAATTGTTCCCCAAGCATTCAATAATCCTGTATGACCGGCTCGCGTACCCGTAGCTTTTAAGTCTGACTGTGTCCGCACGGTCCGCTCCCATACTCCTTTACTGCTGCTCCAAGGTTCAAAAAACAAAAAATTATACAAAGACAGAGAATTCATTCCTCTGTGGTGTGCTGTCTATTATCACAAATTAACACCTATAAGACACATTTGAGTGTCTCATCATATTCCTTTCCAGGGGGTTGTTGGAGTTTTGACAATTTGAAAAAATGTAATGTATTATGTCTTTTAAAGTATATTGAATGTATTTTGGAACCTTTTTAACTGTATGTTTTTATTGAAATATGCAGGATTTTCATTAAATATTTTTATAAGTGCCTTAACATCCTGAGTGGAGTGCTACCTTGATGAGGTGTGGTTGACTGTATATGATTGATGCGGATATCGGTTTGTGGAAGCATACTTTGAAGTATCTCTAAAGGGAGAATTGATTTTTGACTTTTGAGTCGGGAGCCCCTCTCCTTGTTTTTCAAGGTCCACAGCAAGATCACCAACATCTATAACAATTTCATCTTCCACCCACCACCCTCAATCTCAATGACCTCAACCAACCAGCGAACATCAGCCAAAACATTACCACCTGGTCTTCGCTCACCGCCCTGACCACCTCAGCCATTATGTCTTCCATCCACTCCACGGCGCCCTCCAACCCCTGCCCCCACCACCTCCACAACCTAGCAACAAACCCAATCAGCACGCAACTCACCAGCATCCTCAACATCTCCATCCCCATAGCAACCTTCCCGGACAGATGGAAACGTGCAAACGTCAGACCCCTCCTAAAGAAAGCCTCCGCTAACCCCAGCAATCTAAAATTTATCGTCCGATCTCCCTGCTCCCCTATCCAGCCAAATTACCTAAGAAAGCCATCAACCAGCAGCTCACTGAATTCCTGGAACAAAACCACCTACTGGACACATCACAATCAGGATTCCGTGCCAACCACAGCACAGAGACCGTGCTGATTGTCGCCACAGACTGCATCAGAACACTCCTCGACCATGGATTAACTGTGGCACTCATCCTCAACCTCTCCGCAGTATTGGATACCGTCTCCCATGACACCCTCATCAACAGACTCTACAACATAGACATACAGCAAGACACCCTGAAGCGGATCGCCTCTTTCCTTACAAGACATACACAGAGCATTCGACCGCCTCCCTTCACCTCAGCACCCAAAGACATCATACCACAAGGATCATCCCTCAGCCCCACCCTGTTCAACATATAAATTAACACCCTCGCAGACGTCGTCAGATTCCATGGACTGAACATAATCTCCTACGTAGACAACACTCAACTGATCTTCTCATTCACTGAGGACCCCTCCAACGCCACATCCAACTTCTGCGACACCATGACCAAGGTAGCCAAATGGATGAGACACAACTGCCTCCCACTCAATTACCACAAAACTGAAGTACTGATCTTCGGGAAGAAAACCTCCACATGGGACCACAGCTGGTGGCCTGCAGAACTCGAACCTACACCCGCACTGACAGACCATGCACGGGTTCCATAGACCTGCGGAAACAAGGTCCTTGATCTTATTCCAAGCCTGTGTCACTGGGGTGTTGTCATCTAAACTAAGTCTAACAAACATTCTTTTACAATCGATTCAGCAACAAGTTATTAGTCATCCACAGTTTATTACACTTGAAGGATTTTATTACCGATGTCAGTTTTACGTCACGTGATACATTGCAGAAGATTCTGCATGCAACAGTAGGACCTTTCCAATCTTTTTGGTGCTGAATTCCTGAAAATCAGACATGGACTGTGCTGCATGGACCAGTGCTCAAACCCATAGCCTGAGGGGTTAGGCTTGCAAATGTATGAGGAGCGGAGAGTGATGGAGCTGTGCTGGGGGGAGGGGGACTATACTGGTCAGAGGGCAAGGCTGCAGACATGCCTTCTTCCTTAAGCAGATCGGGTGCTATTGCCGGAAGTTCAGCGAATAGCCAACAACTAGGTCAAGTACGCAATGCCTGCTGAGCACGGGTGCATATGGCTCACAACACTTTGTCGTCTGTGCCAATGGGCATGGCTGAAGGCCATGTGCCTAATATATTGTGGGCATGGCTGAAGGCCATGTGCCTAATATATTGTGGGCATGGCTGAAGGCCATGTGCCTAATATATTGTGACCATGTGCCTAATATATTGTGGGCATAGCTGAAGGTAATGCTCTCCACACTGTGGGGTCATGAGCAGTGTGCTGGAGAAGCGGTGCTACACAGTCCCCGCATCAGAAACATTCAGCTGTCTTCTGTGGTTCTTCACCATAGCCATAGCATACTTTCAACACAAGAGGTTTCAGGAAATGTCATTTTTTATAACATAAGTTACTATGCCGTCTTATTAAGCAACGATATTGTCAAGACTTGTTGGTAAATGACACAAACGCATGTGTCAAACACAGATTTAACCTTTCACCCTTTAGAACGATATTAAAATATGCTGTAGAGAGATCCATGGTGTCCAGTCTTGAGTACAGTAACTTCTTCCTTACAGCCATAAACAAGTTTAGGGACTGGGGTATGGGAGATTAACAAAGTTTTAATTTCCGTTACAATCTCTAGGGCCAAAAACTATGCTATTGTCAGCTCCACAATCAGTGTTGTCAGACACGTGATGCCACCAATGTCGTTTTCATTGAGGCTTTTAAGTGATTCTATTTTATTATACTTAATTTCTTCGCCGTTTCTAGATTCACAGTGGTTTTAATTATGCGAATAAGCACACAAAGCTTGAAACGTTCTATCCGAAATCTAGTCTTGGCATACAGAAGGGCAGCAACCCCAAAGGGATCTTATGAGAATATTGATATTTTGACGGTCAATGGGTTTTTTAAATTAGAGTTTTAAGTTATCAGTCTAGATGTTCACATGCAATCAGGTTAAGAGAAATCAACATCCTGAAATGTCAAATAAGCAATAAAAAAAGGTCGACCAGCAATTAAAAGTTTCACTTATTCTGGACCCTTCACATGATACAAGGCACAGTGTGCGATTTAAAGCAGGCAAACGACGTTTAAAAGACACTTAGTACAACACAGCATGATTATTTGACTTAGAAGTGCATGACTTTATAAGCAAACCCATCCTGCATCTGGCAGGGTCCCAGCAGCGTGACTCAGCCTGTAAGAGACCTGCACTGTCTCAAGCCTGAGACTTTTGAGTGACAGCTGTGGTCCTACAGTCCAAGCATCATTCAAAATGGCTTCCCATTTATGAAGGTTCATTTCCAGCTATCAATCAGATTTGTTTGTTGAGGATCCCCAATACCTAAATCGAAAGGGAAAAGAAGTTATCCTTTAAAGGCAATGCCAATGGCTATCTAGTAGACTTTTTCTGCAATTTCGAGAGATGCTAAGAATGAACTATAAACTCGACTCCTCAATAATGCTGCTCTCTTGGGCGAGGTCGAGGCGTCTTGGTCAGGTGATGAAGTGGATTTTGGTATCACCACTGTCTGCACCGTACCTGGTCAGTGTATAAACCTGCCTTTTACCCCCGCCTCTTCCATCATAAAGTCACTATGCTTTCTGCTCTAACAGACACATTAGAAAAGATATATGATGTTTAAGACTCTTAATTTGACCTTTACGTCTATCACTATGGACTTTAATCTTTTTGATGGCTTTGTTAAGAGTAGGATTTTAGAATCTACTGACAGGTCACTATCAGGGACAGGAGCCCATTAGAAGCTCCGATCAACTGGGTTAAAAAGGAGATGCACACAAAATGGACAATCCATGAAAAAAGACAAGCATGTCCATTCTAATCAATGGCTGAAACTAATTGCTGAACTATACATTCAATGAAAAAACAGTTAAAAAGTGTTAAAATTCTGGCTCAAAAGTGTAAACACACTAAAATTCACCCAGTCATGCATCACTGTGCACACAGCACAGATCATAACTAACATTGCCCGCCATGTTTTAGTCTTGCTACACAGGCTTTCTTGGTTTGAGCATGTGGACAACATTAGTGATGGTGTGCGTTCTGTGGACTGTGAACCACAACTAGAGAATTTCTATGATTTTACACGTTTGAGACAGAATAACAAATTTTTTAACCATGTTTTTTTTTGTAGTGAATTTCATAATTTTCTTTTTATGATTTACTTAATTTCCAACCCCTGCGCCCTACCCCCTCCCATCAGCGATGCCCTCCTGTGCATGGCATTCAGCTGTGTGCAGGTTGTGTGGGCACAGCACCGGGCCACAGGCCAGGTCGTGCGCCCAACTCCTTGGTGACAGCCAACCACCATTGTATACGTCCTATGGCATACACAGCAGGGGTTGGCACAAGTGACATCCTGCGCCAAACGTATTGCCATCAGCCAACCCCCAAAGCTCCAGGCCTCTGGCTGTGCGCAGCAGGGGTTGGTTGCAAGCCATGTTTTTAACATACATTATGTCTGCCTTGCATGTGTTTTTATTTTTTTTACACTGTTTGAAGTGATTCACGAGTTAAACAAAAAACGTCGGTCATTTCCGGCCCCTAAAATGCCCACTTGCAACCTCACAATTTCCTTTTGACTTGCCAGTGGTATGCCATTTTGGGGGCTTTTTCCTTTTGTATGCCTCTGGGTACCACTAAGCACTCTTCTCTGGCTGCTCACTTGGGGTGGCTACCCATCGCTGTGGAAATCTTTTTTCCTCAGCATGAAACTTACGTGTCAGTTCGGACTTGCATATTTCAAGATGGTGGAAAAAACATTTCAGAGCCTTTATGTAGCCAATGCCATTCCTTAAAAATTCCAAGTGTTATTGACAAGATTTGTGAGTATTATTTGAAAGTTTTAAACCATTAAAGCACACAGCCATTTTTATTAAATGCAGGAATATCTCAAAAACTACTGACGGATTTCCATCAACAAAGTACACTTTCTGAGGCGAGTTCTACTTTCATGCCACCTTGGGTGAAAATCTGTTTAGCGATTCGGGCTGCAAGTGTGAGCAAAACTTCCCATGGGAGCAAATATGGGAAATCACTTTTTTTACCCCCAGCCCCCTTTAACTTTTTTTTACCTTTGCTTGGATCTGTACAAAAAGTGGTATGCTGGACCTCAGATGATCAGGTAAGTGATTTGGCAAAATTCGTGCAAATCCATCCATGGGGTAAAAAGTTATACGCAAATCAAAAAATGCCTTTTCAATGGAAAGTGCATCTGAACCGTAACTACACAGTGGAAACCACCACTGTGTAATTATATATACATACATACATACACACACACTCACACACACACGCTGTTTGGCTAATCTTCACGAAACGTTTCCCCAAAAGATATATTTCACACCTTCCTGGAGAGTTTTGGGGTGATCCGTCGAGCAGAGAAAATGGGGGGCAAAATGTATTTTGCCCAATCATTTTTCTATAGGAACTTTATACACGCCTACAGCCCAAACCACTAAACGGATTTACACCAAATTTGGCAGAAATGTAGATCTTGATCCAGAAAGAGTGCTTTTTGTAATTTTGTGTCAAACTTTTCAGTAGTCTCTAAGCAACTAACGCTTAAAAACTTTGTATTCGTCATGCCATGGAGCAGACAGATCTCATGCTGAGATCCGATTGACTGCCATCACATCAGCAAGGATGTGGCAGCAGCCATCTTTGGACTCAACACTCGTTCCAGAGTCTTAAAAAAAAGTGAAAAAAAGACATAAGGAGGCAGGGTGGGGATACCTGACCCTCAAGGCCTGGGGTGGGCCAGGTCCCGGGGGGTTGTGGAGGTGGAGAATACATTTTTTAGGGGGAGGGGGTGTGTGTCCCTCCTTCCCAAAGCCTCTAAGAGGCCCAAAGAACCCCATCCTTTGGTCCAACATCTTAAAAAGGGGGAAGGGGAGGCATGACCCCCCCCCCCTCCCAGAGCCCATAAAGGCAGCAATGGTCAGCTACTTGCAGGTGCACAGACAACCAGTGTCAGATCCTGGCTACGGTGGATACCCAGAAATCATGTGATTTTGAGCACACCTATGTGCCTTCAGGCACCTCAAATTGTACATATGTGCAATGTGATAAGAGGCGATCTAAAAATAAAGTTTACAGGAGGACATCTACTACTGTCAAAATTATAATTGCTATCCTCACTCGCCTCATATTCGGATTTTTGTAATTTCAATTGAACGATACTAGACCTACAAAACTCACGTTTGAAACCCTTCAACTGACATGTCTTATGCCTTTCTATCAGAAAAAGAACAGAGTTTTAAAGATGTAAAGTGACATTAAACAGTGTCATCTGTAAAATCCAGTCTCTCTGACCAATGAAGTAAAGCAGAACATGTTTTCTGTGGCATTTATATTCCTTAGTGATTTATCTGGGAACATCAAATGTAACAAGCATTGGCAATGCCGATAGGTTTAGCTTTGAAGGAATGTTGTATGTGAAGCATATAAATAAATAGCATTGATATTGATAACGTTTATAAAGACTGCGATTGGCCAAAGCGTCTTGGCGCAATTGAACATGGCAACAGATATGTACTTGTGTGGAAACAGAGAACTGTAGAATAATATTGGTTAAGGTTAAATAGTCATGTGACAGTGGCACTTTAAAGCCAAACCTAAACATCCCTCTAGGTTAATGACGGACCTCCACCCATCTGTGCTGCTGCCAGGGAAAAACACCATAAATGATCTAGTTATCTAAAACACTTTAATAGCCTTGCAAGTCATCCGTGTGCTCCTAAAAGTTCATGCATTGCTCAGGCAGCTGGATAAATAAACAAAATGATCACAGCTGTGTGTAGGGCAATCACTGCACCCAACTTCTGCCTAATCGAAACATGTACTCCTGGGTCCCAACATGTGGGCAGAGCCAAAGCCCCTCTCTAGTGATCCTCAATAATAAAAATAATGTTTATGTTTCGGCAGACCATGGGCTGACTTGATTGTCTGTCTCCACCCCTCCTACTGCCACCATGCCAGACAATTTGTGGTTTGCAGGACCACAGTTTTTCCATTTCCAGTACTGGGGCCAATTCATTTGGGACAATCAAGTTTACCTTAAACCTGAAAATTGTATTACCCCGAGAAGGACACCCTGAGGGAGAAAAAGATGAAATGAAAGAGAGAGAAAATGTAGAGTACATACCTGCCAACTCACACAATGCCACCGCGTGACACACAATATCGGCTCCCATCACACGGTCTCCCGGTGAGGAACCTGTATCAATGGTGGCAGGGAAAACAAGCTGAAGACCACTGTAAATAATGGTTTTCCAGCTCGTTTTCCAAGGCTTTGAACTGCCAAGGTCCATTAAGTGGTGTAGAAACTACCCAGGACATCGGCAGTAGCCTCAGCACACTTTTGTTTTTGGGTGGAGGGGGCTTAGGGCAGGGTGGGTTTTTAAAGTGCCCTGTAAGTACTTCTCGGCACGAGGCCCTGCCCCCTTCAAGGCCCCGCCCCCTCCTCACATGGTGAGATTGTTCTTCAAGTTGGCAGGTATGAGAGAACCTGGCAGAAGCTAAGCAACTTGATCCATGTAGGTTCTAGTCCTCCTTATCTGAGTAGTTTAGACTAATTATACAGAGTCATTTATGAAATGTTCTTGAATCCACTGCCTTCACAATATCATTATCTCACACCTGCTGCCAAGGCTCACTGCTCCCATGTAACTACATCTACAGTGGCTTGATAAAAGCCGGGCCCACTGATGCGCTCAAGAGATCTGGTATTCATGTTTCTATTGGTTTTTACTTATTCACATACTTCAGGTCACTGCTTAAACCCATCATCCATTACTTCATACTCCCTTCAAGTAGATAATACTTAACCTACTACTACAACAATATGCATTTTTTCCTTGTTCCTTTTGAATATTTTTTTGTCTTAGCTTTCTCCTTTCCATACTGGAAACAATGTAGATAGCCATATATATGCCCATGTTCTTTTATTTTGTTTGATCAAATACAATTATGCGGCACTGGCTAACCAGATTAAGTGGTAGACTTAGCGACATAATACTGCCACAGAATATGCAGTATTTTGTCATTTTAACATACATTAAATACGATCTAGGAAAAGGATGCACCTGGTCCGTACTAATTTAACACATGAGAAGGCATCCAGCAGCTGAAAGGTGACTAGTAAATCTTTACAAATTGTCTGGAATGGTGCAGCACAGCATGTAGCGCTTTTGCTTAGCAACCTCCGACGCGTTTGGCCTAGAAACATTTTTCTTTGTTAAAATTTACAAATTATGAAGCAGATGGTGGATAATGAAGCAAACGCGCTAGATCTATAATTCTTCGGCAAACACCACCACCGCAGACTTGCATAATTCCGGTGGTCCTGCAAGTAGGTTAATCACATACTAAGAATTTCGCACACTTCGGACCACAGTGCACTTATCGTAAAAGGAAATGTTGAATCAAAAAAGAAAAAGAAAAAAAAAAGAAAAGTACACAGAAACCAAAACTTTTTTTTCCTGAAACAGTAGCCTTGTAAATAACACTTATGGACTGGGAAAGAGCAATCTGACTACTTTGGAAAAGATCAACTCCAATTCCATGACATATGAGATCACAATGCCATTTCAATTCCCAGCCCCATTATCTCGGATCTCCAAGATAAATTAGTACTACACTTTTAGTGTGAAATTCCCTGGTATACGCTGAAAAACCAGAATTAGGAGCAAATTCCTAAATTACATAGGTTTGTTTAATTTGCAAGATGGAACAAAATTAGGTCTTAACCCTGAAGTTATCACTGAACTCTTTCGGGACCCTTCTGGTTGCAAATAAGTGCATATGGAGTCTCATAGTAATCACGGTCATTGCAGTACGTTATATTTTTTCCAATACAAAGCTTCACTCACCGAGCATCTGTGCCGACAACATGGGTGCTTCAAAATGATAATTCACCTTATTAAGAAGTTGATCAGGATTAGAACAGTGGGAATTCTTACATATATTCATCAAGATGGACTGGATCACTTGTAGTTCCCTTTTAAATGCGCTAAGGAAAAATTGGTGGCTCCCATCTTAAAAAGTAAAAAATAAGTATAAAGTCTGTTAGACTTGGCGTCTTTTGGCGTGTTTCCTCCGTCTTTGTGCCGCTGACCTCCTGCTTTTGACTATGTGGTGCATTTTGTTTTTGCTGGTGTTAGGACTCTGAACAGTGCTAAAGTACAAGTGCTCCATGTCTAAAAGGGAATGGTAATTGGTTTCTTAATGATTGGCATATTTGATTTACTAGTAAGTTCCTAGTACAGTGCACTGTGAGTGCCCAGGGCTTGTAAATCAAATGCTACTAGTGGGCCTGCAGCACTGATTGTGCCACCCGCACGAGTAGCCCTGCAAACATGGCTCAGGCCTTTTGAAAATCTACTGTAAAAGTGACTGCACTACAAAATTGTAATAACAGGATAAACATTTGGCAAAGAGGTCTGTAAACTGATTCTACAGTTAGGAAATGAAGATGGATATCATGATTTACTACTCCAAGTGGCACAGAACAGCAAGGACAACTGGAATTCACAAGTCAAAAATGATCGTGCTATTTACACTTAATGTAGTTATTGTAAACTTCAGATAATGAGCGCGTTAATTAAGCAGGGATGGGATGATGGTTTGAAAACAAGGACAACCAGGTTTCATAATGGTAATTGCAACTACTGCACAATCTCTACCTCTCAGATACAATAATCGGATTTGCAACCAGAGCACTACAAGAGTCAAACTTAGGAATCTGACAACCTCGTATAATCAATCCACCAAAAAGAGTAGGGAGTAAAACAATGATTATCTGTGATGGCACCTGCTGTGTATGCTAATACTGCCCTCACTCACACAGATGTGTGACATGCTTCATCATAGGGCTGCTTACAATACAACCCAGCGTAACCACGCACGGGGTGGAGCAATAGGGTGGGGGAAGACAATACAACACAAAATCGTATCGTATCTCAACAGGAGGTGTGAGTATCGATACACTGGGCAGGTAGAGTCCTGAGGAAGGCCGGCGTGACCCTACACGTGGGGCGCACACACACGGCCGAAACATGTTGACCACCTGTGTGAGAAGTTGGCCTGGCATATGCTGTCCACTAATTATAGTGGGCACCTTGCACCCGTCCAAATCGACTCTTATGGTAGGTAGGTTAAAGACAACCTTATTGAAAGCTATCCTAGTGGTAGCTATGGAGAGCAGCCTTCAGGCTAAGTCTTGAAGGAATGTAAAGCAGCTTGTTTTACCAGTCTATAATCTCTTGAGTGACCAAATGAAAGAGCACCACACCAGGTATATATTCAAAATATATGTATTTATTACTAAACACACCCCTCTAGTCTCTTTATGAGGCTAGAGTTCGAAGTACATAGGTTATAAGATCTTAAATCACAGTAATAGCACAAATACACGTTTGGGCCCTAGGGGCGTACCAAACCATATACCAATAAAGTGGTATGCGAACCACGACTGAACTAGACACTAGGCCTAGAGCCTCTAGAAGTGCTTGGACCACAAGGAACCACCCAAGGTAGTGACACAGGGGAGCCACGGGAGACGCGTGCAGTGTAAATACACAACCGCGATACGCGGTTAACTTCTATGGAGAAAGTCGGGATCGGGAAAATAGAGGAAAGGGACACTTTAAAGAGGACTAGGACAAAACCCTTTGAGATCTAGGACTTTGAAGAGTCTCTACCCACGGAAGCACCGGAGTACTCGTGTTACCTCACCCAGGGAAGCCGGGTGCATAGGTGCCTTTCGGGGTCGGGTTTCGTCGTCGTTTCGAATGGCGATCTGCTGCAAAGTGCTGCTGGCGGCCAAGAGAAAAGTGTCCGGGTGGATCCAAGAGTGGATCGGAGTTCTGGTGAACCTGAAAGCAGAGGGGACAGAGTCTGGATCACTAGCCAGTGACCAGGAAGGCGATGGACAGATGCCCACCGATGTCGAGTGCTTCAGGTGCGTTGATGGTTGTCTCGTTTCTGCAGCCACGAGGTCCAGGAGGTGTTGTCGGCAACCAGGAGCAGGATTCGGGCTGGTGTATGATGTCTGTCGAGTGCTGCGGTGTCGGCGACCGGATTGGACCCAACAAGCCTTGGCAACGGCAAGTCTCGATGTAGCTGAAGATCGTCGATGGTGCAGACCAGCAAGGTCTGGGGAACTCACCCAGCGAGGGTAAGTCAGGGCAGGCCTGGAGCAACCAGGGGAGCCCTTTGGTTTCTTTAGAAAGTCTTCTGGGGACCCACGAGCCGGCTGGCAAGGGATCGCGAAGACACCTCGGGCGGAATCACTCAACAGGGGCCCACGGTCACTCGGGACGGTGTAGGCCTCTGATCTTCGGAGGGATTCCTGCTGGAGGTTGGGACCACACGTGGTCCAAAGCACAGGTTCGTAGAACGTTGTGAAGGGGTTGCACTCGACAATAGTGCACGGTACCCAGGGGTCGCGGTTCCTCGTCACTCGTGGGGTCCACTTGCCTCAGCTTCGCTGGGGACTCACGATGGCCTTGGAGAAGTCAGGAAATCCACTTCTTGGGCTGCAGGGACTTCGGACTCCGGCGGGAGCGGCGTAGTTTGCGACCGTCGTTATCGTTTTTGGTGCCTGCCAAGCAGGGGAGTCACTCCTTGACCCCAAGGGAGATTCTTCAGTCCTCTAATCGTGATGTAGAGCGTCGAAGGTCCAGGATTCAGTTTCAAAGTTTAGTCCAGGGATAATCTAATCTTGCTGTGGCAAGGGTTCCCCATTTTAACCAGTAAAACAGGGAGGGACTAACTCTATGACCCCACCTATGGGAGGGTCAAGGGAGGGGGTGGCTACACCCACTTCCCTTTGTCCAGTTTCGTGCCAGAGCAGGGGCAGGTAGCCCCTGAGCTGGTTTGAACTGGCATATGCACAGAGGAGCCTTTTGCTCCCCCAGTGCAGGACTTCAAAGCACTCTAAGAGTGCACCCACCCAGCCCCAATACACATTATCCTGTCTGGGGAGGTGGTCACACCTCCCTGCAACAGGAAACCTATTGTCCAGGCCTCCCTGCCGGAGTTTCGTCCAGCAGCAGGAGGCCAGACTTGTGTCTGTGGCAGCAGCATCCATTTTGTGATGCCAGGGCTTCAGAAAGAAGTTACCGGGTAAGCCAGAGTTAACATGTCTTTCCCTCTAGAAGGGTGGAATGCTACCCCCGCCGCCAGGATTGGCGGGGGGTAGTATTCCAAGATGTTTGACACCAAACACGACATGTTTAGGTGCAGCCATTCCAAAGTTAGCATTTTACCGCGAGGATATAATGCGCTTAAGAGTATATGGTCAGGCTGCACTACAAACCGCATCAGAGATGGTCTCCGAACGCTGCAGAGGGGCCCTGCTCATGCAGGGGCACCCTCTCACATAGGAACCATGCACTCTGCCTTTAGGATTGATAAGGCCTGCCTTAGGAGTGACTTATAGGTTTATATGTGTGTATGTATTTAGTGATATAGGTAACCTATATCACAGTAAGGGGTGCATGCACCACCTTACCCAGGCTGCAGTAGCAGACCTGTGGTGTCAGTTTGGATGGCCTTCCAGGGGTGGCATAATACATGCTGCAGCCCCTGGCAGGCCTCTGAGGTACCTATGCCCTTGGTACATAGTATACCATATACTAGGGACTTATAAGGGCACTCCAGATTCCAATCAGAGATGTGCCTAAGGCACATGGAAACCTTTTACAGAGAAAGCAGATAGACTGGGGCCCTGAATAGCAGGATCCCAGTCCAACTAAGTCATAAACCAGCAAAACACCATAAAAAAGTGGGGGCAACCATATAGTCAGATTCCACCTTCCTACATAACCCCCCCAAACGAAAGGAGATAAGGCTAACCTTGGCCAGTTGAGCCTATATTGACTAAGTGGCCATATAAGGAAGCACCTGCACTAGCATGGTTGCCCCCTATGTTATGGTCCACTAAGCAATCCCTCACCCTAAGGGTATGAGAGGGTCTCCACCATGGGGAATCACTACCTCTGGTGTGCTTAGGTAAAGTACAAGGCTGGTGAGGTGTCTGAGTAGGGAAGTGAGGCCCTAGGAATGTTGGCCTCAGCTTCCTCAGATCACTGGTCACCATGTATGCCTGTCTTTCCATGACTGAGTTGCACTTTGCTCTAAGGGTCAACCTTTGGCTGCCTACAGCTGGGGGTTGGGTCCCTTTGGATGGAACACTGGAGGGACATGGCAGGTTTGGAACCTTCTGGTCCCAGGTTTGCCCTTGCCTACCAGAGTCCTTCTGGGGGAGGTCCCTACATAAAGGTATGGGGGATCCCTCAGTGTGTAGAGGAATTTTCACCTGGCTAGGGCTATTAGACTGGGTGCCCCTAATCTGCTGATGGGGGCTTCCTCTGGACAGGGGGCCCTGGGGGTCCACTGACCTCCCTGACCTCTGCAGCCCTGGGCTGACTGAGGCAGGGTAGAGAGGGGCAGGTTACCTGCTCCAGACTGGGTACCACCTTGGAAGGGTCCTCTGCCATCAGGGGTGTGGCCAGGCCAGGCCTGACTACCTCTGTGGCAGTTCCTTCACTAGGGGTAGGGTCAGTTCCCTGAGGAGGCTGACCCTTACCTATTGTCTGGGGGAAGAAGACTTTTCTTCAACCCTTGTGCTCTCTTTTGGGGGAGAGTGGGCCATTCTTTCAGGCTCCATCTCTCCAAATTCTTGGGCTGGGGCTGTGGCCATCACAGCCCCACTAACCTTTACAGGGACGCCCAACATCCTAAGATGGGTTTGGTGTTCAACTTCAGCCCAGGCTGAAATTTCCAAATCATTGCCCATCAGGCAATCTACAGGTAAGGTGGGGGACACTGCCACTCTCTTTGGGCCTGTGACCCCCTCCCAGCTGAGATTGACTATGGCCATGGGGTGATCTGTTCTGACACCATCAATGTTGGTCACCTGGTATTTAAACTCAGGTAAAAACTGGTGAGGGGGGACTAGTTTCCCTGCCACCATGGTGACACTAGCCCCTGTGTCCCTAAATGCCACAGCTTTCTGACCATTAATCATTGGCTCCAGTCTGTACCTGCCCAATGCTATGGGACCCATGGTAAAGGTGGCAAATCCTATACCACCATCAGAGTCAGAGGAGTCTGTTGAGGGGTCCCTGTCTAAACTAGGGCCCACCTCTGTTCCTCTTGCAAAAGCACCTAACTTTTTGGGTGCACTACTCCCAACTGGAGGATTACTACTGGTAGTACCAGGAGGGGTGGTAGTAGTTGTGGGAGGAACATTTTCTTTATTGCCAATCCTGGGGCAACTGGGATCAGTTTTCAAGTGCCCAGGCTTTTTACAGACATGGCAATAGGGTTTCTTTTCAGGAGAGGAAGGAGTTTGGGACCCACCCCCAGAAGAGGAATTTTGGGGCCCTGTAGGGGACTTATCCTTAGATTTATCCCCACCTTTCTCTTGGGACTTAGTAGAATCTTTCTTCTGGTCACCACCCTGATTTCTAGTTTTACTCTGGTTCTGACCCATTTGTCTGCCTTCTTTCCCAATTCTTGGGGAGAGGTCAGATCAGAGTCCACCAGATACTGGTGCAAAAGCTGGTTTTGACAATTATTAAGGATCTGCTCCCTCATAATCAAATTGTACAATCCTAAAAAGTCATGCACTTTGTTGCCATGTATCCAACCTTCCAGAGCCTTTGTAGCACAATCTACAAAATCAACCCAGTCTTGAGTCTGAGCTTTTTGGGTGTCTCTGAACTTCAACCTATACTGTTCAGTGGTTAGGCCAAACCCATCTATCAGAGCACTCTTCAAGACTGTGTAATTGTCAGCATCCTCTTCTCTTACAGTGAGGAGCTTGTCTCTACCTTTGTCTGCAAAGGAGAGCCACAAGATTGCTGCCCACTGCCTCTGGGGGACCTTCTGAACTTTACAGGCCCTCTCCAGTGCAGTTATCCATTTGTGGATGTCATCCCCACTCTGGTAGGGAGGGACAATCTTGTTTAGGTTTCTATGGTCATAAGACCTTTCCCTATCTCTAGGGATATTGTTGCCACCATGGGACTCTAGTCCCAACTTTCTTCTCTCTCTAAGGAGATCTAGGGATTCTCTATCTAAAGCCAATTGCTTCTTCCTGATCTCTAGTTGAGTTTCCTCATACTGGACCAGTCTCTTTCTTCTCTCATGAGAGGATTCCCTCCTGTGAGAAGAAACAGAGCTCCCTATTGAGGTGCCAGAGTGGTTAGACTCCTGAGAAGGAGACCTAGACTTTCTGAGCACACTCATAATCCTTCCTGGGGGACAAAGGTGTGGTTTTCTAGATCCTCATCTTCATCTTCCCCAGAAGGGATTGGGTTTTCCAGGTCAGGGTCATTGTCACCCTCCTGGTCAGTTTCAGAGGGGGGCTGGGGGTAGTGGTACCCCTGGCCCCTTCCTCATCTGCTGGCCCACCCTCTGCTCCTACCCCTTCAGTCTCTGAGGACTTACTAAGATCATAAGCCACCAACAACTCCTTGAGGTGTTGGGTGGTGGGACTTTGGCCTGTCCTTAATTTCCTTACGTTACATAAAGCTCTCAATTCCAAGAATTGGAGTGTATCATACTTGGAGGGTGGAAGCTCAATGGCTTCCTGCAAGGAATCTTTGGATCCTGCTTTTAAAGACATTACTAGTGTGGTGTGGTGTATGCACTACCTACTCTAGTGTGGCCTACTAAACTCTCTTGAGTTGTAGAAAGGGTTGTGCTATCCCTTAACACACAACTCTAAGTTCAGTAGAACTTACTGTTATTCTAAGCTTAAATTATATGTACCTTAGGTACCTTTAGTGGTTTTCAGTTGATCAATTCAATTGAGATTATCTGGTAAAACAATAGCAAGCTGGAATCCCACACGCTGCACACCAATGTGAGAAGTTGGCCTGGCATATGCTGTCCACTAATTATAGTGGGCACCTTGCACCCGTCCAAATCGACTCTTATGGTAGGTAGGTTAAAGACAACCTTATTGAAAGCTATCCTAGTGGTAGCTAGGGAGAGCAGCCTTCAGGCTAAGTCTTGAAGGAATGTAAAGCAGCTTGTTTTACCAGTCTATAATCTCTTGAGTGACCAAATGAAAGAGCACCACACCAGGTATATATTCAAAATATTAATATTTATTACTAAACACACCCCTCTAGTCTCTTTATGAGGCTAGAGTTCGAAGTACATAGGTTATAAGATCTTAAATCACAGTAATAGCACAAATACACGTTTGGGCCCTAGGGGCGTACCAAACCATATACCAATAAAGTGGTATGCGAACCACGACTGAACTAGACACTAGGCCTAGAGCCTCTAGAAGTGCTTGGACCACAAGGAACCACCCAAGGTAGTGACACAGGGGACCCACGGGAGACGCGTGCAGTGTAAATACACAACCGCGATACGCCGTTAACTTCTATGGAGAAAGTCGGGATCGGGAAAATAGAGGAAAGGGACACTTTAAAGAGGACTAGGACAAAACCCTTTGAGATCTAGGACTTTGAAGAGTCTCTACCCACGGAAGCACCGGAGTACTCGTGTTACCTCACCCAGGGAAGCCGGGTGCATAGGTGCCTTTCGGGGTCGGGTTTCGTCGTCGTTTCGAATGGCGATCTGCTGCAAAGTGCTGCTGGCGGCCAAGAGAAAAGTGTCCGGGTGGATCCAAGAGTGGATCGGAGTTCTGGTGAACCTGAAAGCAGAGGGGACAGAGTCTGGGTCACTAGCCAGTGACCAGGAAGGCGATGGACAGATGCCCACCGATGTCGAGTGCTTCAGGTGCGTTGACGGTTGTCTCGTTTCTGCAGCCACGAGGTCCAGGAGGCGTTGTCGGCAACCAGGAGCAGGATTCGGGCTGGTGCACGATGTCTGTCGAGTGCTGCGGTGTCGGCGACCGGATTGGACCCAACAAGCCTTGGCAACGGCAAGTCTCGATGTAGCTGAAGATCGTCGATGGTGCAGACCAGCAAGGTCTGGGGAACTCACCCAGCGAGGGTAAGTCAGGGCAGGCCTGGAGCAACCAGGGGAGCCCTTTGGTTTCTTTAGAAAGTCTTCTGGGGACCCACGAGCCGGCTGGCAAGGGATCGCGAAGACACCTCGGGCGGAATCACTCAACAGGGGCCCACGGTCACTCGGGACGGTGTAGGCCTCTGATCTTCGGAGGGATTCTTGCTGGAGGTTGGGACCACACGTGGTCCAAAGCACAGGTTCGTAGAACGTTGTGAAGGGGTTGCACTCGACAATAGTGCACGGTACCCAGGGGTCACGGTTCCTCGTCACTCGTGGGGTCCACTTGCCTCAGCTTCGCTGGGGACTCACGATGGCCTTGGAGAAGTCAGGAAATCCACTTCTTGGGCTGCAGGGACTTCGGACTCCGGCGGGAGCGGCGTAGTTTGCGACCATCGTTATCGTTTTTGGTGCCTGCCAAGCAGGGGAGTCACTCCTTGACCCCAAGGGAGATTCTTCAGTCCTCTAATCGTGATGTAGAGCGTCGAAGGTCCAGGATTCAGTTTCAAAGTTTAGTCCAGGGATAATCTAATCTTGCTGTGGCAAGGGTTCCCCATTTTAACCAGTAAAACAGGGAGGGACTAACTCTATGACCCCACCTATGGGAGGGTCAAGGGAGGGGTGGCTACACCCACTTCCCTTTGTCCAGTTTCGTGCCAGAGCAGGGGCAGGTAGCCCCTGAGCTGGTTTGAACTGGCATATGCACAGAGGAGCCTTTTGCTCCCCCAGTGCAGGACTTCAAAGCACTCTAAGAGTGCACCCACCCAGCCCCAATACACATTATCCTGTCTGGGGAGGTGGTCACACCTCCCTGCAACAGGAAACCTATTGTCCAGGCCTCCCCTGCCGGAGTTTCGTCCAGCAGCAGGAGGCCAGACTTGTGTCTGTGGCAGCAGCATCCATTTTGTGATGCCAGGGCTTCAGAAAGAAGTTACCGGGTAAGCCAGAGTTAACATGTCTTTCCCTCTAGAAGGGTGGAATGCTACCCCCGCCGCCAGGATTGGCGGGGGGGTAGTATTCCAAGATGTTTGACACCAAACACGACATGTTTAGGTGCAGCCATTCCAAAGTTAGCATTTTACCGCGAGGATATAATGCGCTTAAGAGTATATGGTCAGGCTGCACTACAAACAGCATCAGAGATGGTCTCCGAACGCTGCAGAGGGGCCCTGCTCATGCAGGGGCACCCTCTCACATAGGAACCATGCACTCTGCCTTTAGGATTGATAAGGCCTGCCTTAGGAGTGACTTATAGGTTTATATGTGTGTATGTATTTAGTGATATAGGTAACCTATATCACAGTAAGGGTGCATGCACCACCTTACCCAGGCTGCAGTAGCAGACCTGTGGTGTCAGTTTGGATGGCCTTCCAGGGGTGGCATAATACATGCTGCAGCCCCTGGCAGGCCTCTGAGGTACCTATGCCCTTGGTACATAGTATACCATATACTAGGGACTTATAAGGGCACTCCAGATTCCAATCAGAGATGTGCCTAAGGCACATGGAAACCTTTTACAGAGAAAGCAGATAGACTGGGGCCCTGAATAGCAGGATCCCAGTCCAACTAAGTCATAAACCAGCAAAACACCATAAAAAAAGTGGGGGCAACCATATAGTCAGATTCCACCTTCCTACAACCTGGCAGTAAAGATGGGGTGTTAGGAGCACATAGCATCTCCCATGCACCACCATCCTTCACGTTTTTAACTCTGGCCGGAGGGTCCAGGAATAAAAGTCTTAGTCACGGTGACACTTCCGAGCTAGTTTTAACTCACTTATCACTGCACTTTCACTACCGTTGTTCCCAGCTACTGTGACCTAAATTGTCTCTCTTTTTGTGTTGTATTGTCTTCCCCCACCCTATTGCTCCACCCCGTGCGTGATTACGCCGGGGTGTATTGTAAGCAGCCCTATGATGAAGCATGTCACACATCTGTGTCACTGAGGGCAGTATTAGCATACACAGCAGGTGCCATCATAGATAATCATTGTTTTACTCCCTACTCTTTTTGGTGGATTAAGTATGGATGGGGGTTCAGAGTAGGTGAGTCCGTACCCTCACCCATTCTTTTGTGTTTTCTAACCTGGTATAATCAACATTGAAATGCCTTCAAATGTACCTCGTGCAAAACACCACCATGGTGGAATTGTACGAATAGCACGACTGACACCGTTAGCTTCACAGATCACCAGTGTTCTAACTGCACACCTCATGTTTTCTAACACCCTTTTCTAATGACCTGATCAATGATTCTTCCTGTAAGGATGGGTGTACTGTAAGATCAGGAAGTACCTTGGAACATCCAACTAAATTTTGTTTGAAAAAAGATTGGAAAATTGGTTATAAAAATCTTGAATTCCGCTTCAGTTTCTGCCTTTGTGCCAACTAGCCTCTTTATCATATGGAGCATGTGCAAAGGTAGAGCATAGTCCAGAAAAGTTCGGGATTTATGGGTAGGGTCCTGAAGGCAACCAAGTAAAAGCTCCTGCATATTACGCTTGGTTTTGAAACCCATTCCTTCCAATACGCAGCCTGCGCTTCATGTTGTATTGGCTTTTCGGTTATCTGGCAAAGCTCCAGTTTTCAGAATGGCAGTCTGAAACCAGAACCTCGAGTTAGCTGCATAGCACTTTCACACTTGCACATGAATGTTACAAGGAGTAATACTAGCACAAGTACTTCTAGACAACTTCATAGTTTGCCACTGATGTATTATGCATTAGGCTAATGTGCCAATGCAAAGCAAATACCCTAGCGGCTGAGGCTGCATGACCCAACCCTCAAAATGTAATCGTAACTGAGGCTACAACACACATGATGTACACAGTGTGTGTAGATAGAATTCCCATACCAGCATGTGAAGGTTTATATCACTGTAAGTGCTAAACAATAGACATGTTCTTGCTTTTGTTTATTATATAAGAGTGCACAGGAAAGCATGATCAATAACAGAACTAATATCTAAAGAAAGATTTGTAAAGAAGGAAAGGAAGAAAAAACAAAAACATCTACATCCAAAGGAGCCCATGCATACAACACATTTAGTTGTGCAGTATTTCATATAGTTTACAGAAAGTGTTCCTGATCATTATTGAAATTTTCAACATTGTCTTTTATGGTACAAGACAATTATTCCACTGAAGCAAACACAGCAGTTCCTGCAACCGCCCCATCTCTTCTAGCTGAAACGTATTATCCCATTTCATTTTCAAAAACACTTTCTTTCCAATCAAAAGGGCTTTTTACAATCAACGTCTTTAACCTCAAGTGAACGTCCTTCAGTTGGTATCAATCTATCTTTATCGTAAGTGAAAAAAGGTAGTACAGCTTTGTAGCCCAGCGCCTGGCCCTCCAAAACCATTCCACAGTGGTATGGTGATGGTTTATTTTCTCCAAAAGACGTCCTCCTTTACATCAGTTCCATTAGACCATCGACATTCCTTTTCTCTTATCGCTCTTTATTCTAACAGACCCAGTTTC
Source organism: Calotriton arnoldi (assembly GCA_963921515.1). Taxonomy (NCBI): domain Eukaryota; kingdom Metazoa; phylum Chordata; class Amphibia; order Caudata; family Salamandridae; genus Calotriton; species Calotriton arnoldi. Next base: position 711,601 of record CAWUFW010006762.1, read on the forward strand.
CAAATAGTCTTGCATTATTTGCAAAATCCTTTGTGTGAGTTCTAATCCAAACTACACAACCTTTCAAGGCTATATATAAAAAGAAAATACATAGAAAATAATTACAAAAACACCATTGTATTCATGGTTAAAATTATCCAATATAATAGCAGGGTCTCCATATGCTCTTCTGCCATTCCTTGTATTGTTTCTATAGGAGATAGCAAATGGCAAAAAGGCAAGTGTTGATAATGAAATATATCCTTTCACATCTACATAATAAAAGAAAAGAACATTCGTTTTTCAAATTATGTTATAGTCTCACCAATTATCCTGAGGATCAAGAAAAAAAGAAGAATGAAAAGAAATGGACAAAAAAAAGGAGGAAAAAAACAGAAAAATAGAGAAAAGGAATAATTATTTGTTTAATTTTGAATGTTTAGCACTGTTACTTTTCAAATTTACAAACTTTTGAGTAAAATTCCAATTTAATCCGTTTTAATTTCAATACTCGAATGTAACAATTATTTAAGGACTTGTGATTCGGTAAATCTTTTTGTTTAAAATTTCTTTTCGTATTTTTATGTACAATGTCAACACAATCGAGCTCTCCCACACATTTATACAGCTGAGATGTTATTCAATACTTCGTTCACGTGTCTCACTGTAGCAATTTATTTGATGTTTGTATCGCTTAAAATAGTCTTTTAATTCCTATTTCCTCCATCTTTCTGATGCACGTGATCCCCTTATGTGCAAAAATGAATTCCTCCCATTTTAATTATCACACATTATGGGCTCATAGCTTTCAGATGATGCAGTTTACACGTTCTTCATTTTCTTAGTTTCTAAGAGACGTTCTAGATTTATTTTGCCAATTGCCCCATTATCGGTGTGCACAATTGAGTGCACAATTTATAGCGCTTTTTTAAAGTAGGTCTTATTAGAATTATGTTATCTCTAAACACTTTGCTACTTTTGTTTTAATATACTTTTAATATACTTCTTCTAGAACATTAAAGAAATTAAACTGGAAATTTAGAAGAATATTAGAGGTTATCAAAAGTGGAGGGAATCAAATACCAATTGATTTAAATGGTAGTCTTCAATCTATCAAATAATTAACAAAGATTTAGAGGTGTTAAGTTTTTGATATTGATGGAAGATTTTAAAAATAGTTCTCTGGGGGCGTGGCCAAGATGGCGGCAGCTAAGACGTGCCTGACCAGCAGTCTGTCCTCTCCACTAACAAAGCATCGTCCAGCGTCCTGCCCTCTGAGCTATTTGACCCTCAATGACAGCGTTGGTTACTGAGACAGTATCGTATCCGATACGGCGCTGCAGGTGTCTCCTCCGACATTGAAACGGTGGAGGTTGCCGGCTTCCTGAGGGATCTCTGGACGCGGCGCCACTTGGGGCCGCAAGATGGTGACTAGCTGCCTCTAAGTGTAACTGAAGCAGTGGATTGAGCGAGCCTAGCGTCCCTGCTGGGCCTGGAGGGATTAGTGGTGGACCCAATGGGCTTCGTTGGATCTCCGACCGAGGGCCCCCCAGGGTGAGCCTTGAGAGAAACAGCAGGTGAGGCTGGCAGTGGTGTTCCCCCTTCCCCGGATTTGGGACTGCTTGCAGCGTGCTCCTGTGCCTGGTGCTGGGGCGGATGAGCAGTGCTGGCAGGTCGCTCGGGGGCGCGGCGCCTGCAGGAGCTTCTGAAGTGCGTGCAGGCCACTGATCAGGCCGGCGCTCCCTGTGCTCTGCGACCTGCTCTCGTGCTGGTTGGGCTTGCGAGCTGGTGCCTGCTACCAGCAGTTCCCCCTCCAAGGCTCAGGGGTGGACAGATCGACCGGGGCTGTTCTCTGAGCAGGATGTCCTGATGGGCTAAGTGCATGCACCAGACCTGGTCTCCTACCTGGGCTCCCTATACAGGAGTGAAGACTGCATGGCCCTGGAGCCTGGACAACCCCTACCACTGTGCCAGATACCAGTTTGATAGGACTGTGCCATAGAAGATTGATGACCCTCTGAGCTGTATAGTGGTGAGTCCCTGGTCCACTGCCTGTTTTGATCATCCTGGAGGCCTAACCTGGTTAAGTGTAGAGGGCCCGGCAATTTTGCTGGAAGGAATGTGACTTTGGGGTTCCGCCCCCTCATTGGGTTATCTCTGGCATGCTTCATTCTGTGGGGAGCCTGTAAGCAGCCTGGCACAGGGGGCATCAATAAAGGCCTCCCCCTCATTTGTATTGTACTGCTCCACTAATATATACATTCTGACATCTGAGTGGACAGCCTTTAGTGCGGGGACATAAAGACACATCAGGGAGGTGGCTGCGCAGGGCCTGGGGTTGACTGATGCTCCCTCTCTCACGCCTGGCTCGGATCAACCTCCCCCAAAAGTCACCATCACTCCTCCAGGGCGAAAATCACAGCTATGTCTACAGCTTAGGGCATTAAGGACTGTTCCCTCTGAGACATGCTTACCAAGCCCACAGGGGGCACGACAGGAGACAGGCCATCAACGGCAACCACTGAGAACCTCTTGAGATTGAAGATGCGGAGAGCCTGGTGACCTGCCCTTTCCTAGAGGCCTTATTCGCGTCCCTACGTGAAGACCTACAGGCGGTCAAGAGAAACCTCTCCTCTGACCTACGCAAAGTCTGCCGTGATCTAGATAAAGTAGGGGAGAAAGGCTCCGGGTTGGAGGACAAGAAAGCCGGTCGCGATGAGGAAATCGAAGGTCTGCAACAGGAGGTGCTTCATCTCCAAGATCAACAAATTGATCTTCAGGCCCACGTAGAAGACTTAGAAAATAGGTCCAGGCAGAAAAATATTCGCATCTGTGGGGTTCCGACTGATGCAGAGCGCGCAGACATGAAAGAATATGTGGGAGCCCTGTTCCGCCACATCCTAGGGTCGTCGGTAGATGCAGAGATAAAGCTAGATCGGCTCCACTGGGTGGGCCTGCTGAGATCTGTGAAAGGCCCCCTGGTGGATATTTTAGTGTGCGTACATGACTTTCAGACAAAGGAGTCTATTCTGTGTAAAGCCCAGGATAGCCATCTGCTCCAATTCAGAGGACATGCACCTCGACTGTATCAGGAATTAGCGGCCATTACACTACAGAAACGGCACAACTTTCACCCGGTTAGGGCCCACCGGAGGAACGCCGGCATGTCCAACTCCTACGGTCATCCATTTCAGATCATCTTTCGCCTCACGGAGGCCTACTGAGTCCTTAGTATTAAAGATCTCTCTCATGAGGGTCGCCCGACCAGCCTACAAGTTCAGTCCCCATTGGAAATGTCACAATCTTCTGATAGCCTGCCCCCTGATCCTGCGACTATAGCACAGGAGAGGAAGAATTTGCTAAACACGCTATCTGGAGACACCGCCAAGGTTGATGAAGCTTGAAGCTAGGGGACATTTGACTCAATGAGGATATGGGTGGCGAGGACAAGACGAGAGGGTCCTGATGTTGTGAAACTACCCAGTGGCTTCTTCTCTGATGAGACCCCTTCCCTTAGCATAACTCTTCTCTGGTGCTGGCCATGCTCACTGGGACCATGCTCCATTTGTTATTACCATGATCAGGGACAAATCTCACTGTTTACTGAATGTTTTCCCCACTTGCTTGTTTTGGGAGTTTTTTTTTCTTCTCCTTCTTCTAGCATGGTCTATTCTAGGATCCTTCAGTTGTCTTGTACTGGGTAGCACTTTACTGTTGCATGCCTCTTTTGCCCCAAGATAGAGCCCTCTCAGCATCCTACCTTCAGATTTAGATTTCCTTGAGTTTAAGATTACTAGCCTCAAAGTCCGGGGCCTTAACAATCCCACCAAAATGTCAGCTATCCTTTCTCTCCTTGATCACTCGGGCAGCGATGTCTGTCTCCTTCAAGTGACCCATATGGTCACTAAAGATGTCCACAGAATGCAGTCCCTCTGATTCTTGCACCAGCTCTGGTCCTTAGGTCCTGTGAAAAAAGGTGGGATAGCCATTTGCTTCTCACAGGGCTTTCAAGGAGAAATCCTAGCCACTATTCCGGAAGTTAAAGGGTGCCTCCTTGCGCTTCGAATCAGGGTGGGCACCTTTCACTTTACTCTAGTGAATGTATATGCCCCTAAAAACAGGAAAGCTTCCTGACGCATTCCTTGGCATCCGTGCTCCAGACCTCAGATGCAGTTACAATGCTAGTTGGGGACATGAATTTGGTTATGGACACTGACATGGATCGTTCTAGCCAACTACTAGGGACTTCACGTATTACTCTGCTGCACACAAGACTTACGCATGTATTGATCATTTTCTAGCAATCCCGACCCTCTCTGATCATGCTCCCATTTCTTTGACTATCCGATTGCCTCTTTCTCCATCCCAGCGCTCCCATTGGCAACTGTGTGATGAAAAGCTTCATTCCCAGACCACAGTCGACTCAATTCGGAAAGTGATCACATCTCATCTTTTAAGCAACGATACTGGGGAGACGGCCCAAGCTTCTGTTTGGGAACCCTAAAGCTGGCAGTCCGGGGAGAGTTTATCGCCATCTCTGTGGCTGAGAATCGTCATCGCCGAGACAAACGGCAAAGTCGAGTGAACGGTCACCAAACTAGAAGCAATACATAAATGGACGGGGCCCTTAGAGTGTGGAGGGAATTAGAGGAAGCCCGGCTCCTGCTTAAGCATCTTGATTTGGAAAGGACAGAATATGCCATGGTAGGCCACAAACATAAATTTTACCTAGGGAGCAATCGCTGCCGACGTATGCTGGCACATAGTCTTCATAGCAAAATCCACACCGGATCGGTGAAGACGAAACGGACCCTTCAAAGAGACCGGCAACAATGAGGGAATTGCATCGGCCTTTCAGGCCTACTAGGCTTCTCTCTATGCTACTGCGGATGGCCCCGGTAGAGACCCCTCGGGTTATCTCCATAATATTGCTTTTACCTCTCTGCCTGATGCAGAGGCTTCAGCCCTAGATAGCCTATTCGCATAGAAGAGGTGATATCGGCCATAACAAACACAAAGAGATGATGGTCGGAGCGCTGAAACTTTTCAGACACTCGCCCGCAGTCACAGATCTGGGATTAATCAATCATCGTTCTTTAGCTCACTTCGCCACCCCAGTTCAGACCCAGCTATATGCAAATCAGTCTTTACCCTGTGCCTCATGGGAGCAGTCCAGCCCGAACTGCCAAGCTAGGTCTTCCCTGGACCGGAAACAAGCATCCTGGGACCGGTTTCGGGGTAACACCCCTCATCAGCCAGGCTAGCTTGAATCCAGTGGCAAAGTCAGCAAGGGACCCACGTCTGGGCATACCCTGCCAACTTAGGGTGAACAAAGCGATATCGGCCATAGCCACACATTAAAATTTAAAAAAGTGACAGTTATAATTAAGCATTAAAATGAAAAGTTTTTCTTTTTCTCCATTTTTCCTTTTCCTCTTTTCTTTTTTCTTTTCATCCTTCCCTTTTATCTTTTTCACTCTTCGCTTTCCTTTCTTGGTTTTTGTATTCTTTCTCTGTTTTTCTCTTGACTTTTCTATCTTTTGTTTTCATTATTATTTTTCTTTGTACTCTTCTAGTTTCTTTTCTTTTTGTTACTTTTTTCATCATCTTCAGAATAATTGGTGATACTATAACATAAAACTTAGAAAACTAGTTTTCTTATTGTTTCTTATGTGCACATGAAAGGATGTAGATGATGATAGGCACTTACCTTTTCATTATTTGTTATCTCCTGCGTAAACAATACAGAGAATGAAAGAAGGCCGTATGGGGACCTTGTTTAGAAAATGGTGGTAGTCGACAGACAGGACTCCCGCTGCCCCCAAAAACAGTGCCGCCTCCCCTAGCTACGCAACTGGCATGGAAGCAACATTTTTGCAGCTTTAATGATAAATAAGGGGGCAAAAAGCATTTCTTCGACTCCAATGCAAGATCTGCGAGTGAGAATTTATATGGGTATTAGGTACCTAACATTTTTTGGAACAATGTATGATCAAATGCAGTGGTGTACCTTCAATCTAACTACTCATATCTATCACTTTCTGTATCAGCCTGTATCCGATTTGTGTCCAAATCAAACAGTCGCTCTCACAACTCTATCAGCAATCGCAAGCATGAATATGAACGTCAATATTTAAGAGAATGTAAATTATGAATCTCAAATGTGTACAGAATCTGCTGGCTAGAGGGAGAGAAATGTAGATAAATTGAACAAGTATAAGTTGCTGGGAGGTTAATCCACAGGCTTCTCTGTCACGAACATTGACTCACACTCATCTCTACACAAAATATTAAATTAATATTTGCAGAAGGCTGTCTCCCAAGCTGCGTTTGTGTATGGATACAGGTAAGATATTTTTAGGATTCCTAGGTTAAGTCTTTTGAGTGGAACAAAGCCATCTGCTAAATTGCAACCTGGCTCCCAATACAAGAGCAAGCTTCGAACTGCCATGGGTTACATCTGAGACCACCTCAGAACGTCGAGTTGAAAGGAAGTATCTTGAACTTTAGCTTTCTGGATCGACATGTAGACAGATGCCAGGGTACCTGAAAGCATCATGTGGTTTATACATTCACAGGGTGGACCCAATATTTCTTATGTTAGAAATCTGGCTGTATTTATTGGTTGAATGTTAGCTGCCATGGGATTCTAGAAAATCACCTGCAGGCTGGTACATTTTGGAAATCTCTTCCACCACCTCGGTCTTCTCTATTTCACCCTTTTTAAGTCTGGCCATTGAGACAGCTCTAGCTGTCTCGCCAGATTACTGTTTTGTTTAGGTGTATAATACACATGCATATAAGAGCTACAACTTAATATAGGTTTTTGAAGAAGCCCATGAGGTGGGGCAATTGCCCTCCACTCTAAGGGAGGCACTAATTACCTTAATTCCTAAATACGGCAGAGGTCCAAAGCTGTTGGCATCACATCGGCCACTGTTAATGTGTAGGCACTGAAGTAACAGTGCTCAGTAAGGCCTCAGCGAATAGAATAATCACATTATCCGTACAGGCCAGCCATGTTGTATTCCAGGTGGAGGCACTATGCATAATATTAGAAGACTTCAATGTCATGTTTTCACTTATGGTTGCACAAAAAGGATTACACCCGGTCAGTGTTCGTTATGGAAGAGGCCTTTGATGCAGTTTCATGGCAGTATATGTTAGTAATGGAAAATCTAGGATTTGGGCCTAACTTTCTAAAGTAGGTCAGGTTATTTTTTGAAGACCCCACGATGAGGGTACGTGCTGAGAGGTGGGTATTGGATGAGTGGACGCGACAAGGTTGTCTGTTGTCTCATGTGCTGTTTGCTATTTCCATGGACCCCTTAGGATATAAACTGTGCCCAGTCAAGACACACTGGAGTATACAAACTGGACTAACCAATCATATTGCGTCGCTTTATGCAGATTACACTTTGGTCTACTTTAAGTTTAAATTTTTTTAGTTTTTTTAAACATAAGCATGGTGCCAACTCTCCTTACTTGAACTAAACAAAGTTAGTAGGGTTTCAGGATTAAAAACTAATTAGAGCAAGTTGAAGCTCTTTCCACTTCAATGGTTTGAAATGTATAGACACTGGTGCTCTCCCATACTCGGGCGATTGGACACTCACAATATTTGGTTATACAAGTTATGAATGAGGTGACAGATCAAAAAAACCATAATATGGGGAAAGTACCTGACAAGCCTCATACGCTCTGTAGACTTTTGGATTACAATGACAAATTTGATTATGGGAAGAATTTCACTAGTGAATATTGGCGTTTCTTCCACGATGTCTCTACATGCTGCAAAATTCGATATGTCCTTTGCCAATTAACCTGTTTCACAACCTTGACAGATTGATGGGTTCGTTGGTTTGGGCTGGGAAACGTAATCAAGTAAAATTGGAAACACAAACTCCCCTGGGTATATGGGGGCTTGGTCTCCCAGACTGATTCCTATATCATGCGGCAGCACAATTACAACACATAGTGGACTGTTTCGGTACTGCCAATAACTGGGAGAATAATGTATTAGGTTGGACACACTCACCTGAACCCTACTGAGGCCTTCATGATGGTGAGCAACATATCACAAAACATCTCAAATCAACTCAAACAGGTGGGAAAAGTTAGGGAGAGGGTGATGAAACCATCCTAAAATACCCCCATGTGATCCTGATATTCCCCTTTGGTCAATTAAGCCATTCAGAGACATCAAGAATAGGTTAATGGACAGATGGCTGGAGGGCGGAGGGCTGGAGGGCGGGCAGTGGGACACTTATTCCTAAACAAATGGTTCTCACATTCAACGAAGTGCAAGAAACTTTCAGACTAGCCCCTGTCAAATTTTACACCATGCACGATTAGCGCAGGTAGTCGGAGAGATCTGGACTATGTTCCCTGGAGCATCACCCGAGACAGAAATATTGACAAGTATCCTTAACATGGAAGGTGGTAGAAACCCAATCACTAATCTATATGCAGTATTGATGCAAGACAGGGGTGGGGTCACGGGCATGAGGGAAATGGGCTTAAGAATGCCCAGAACCCTTGACTGATTCAAACTGGAGGAAAACCTGTGAACAAGTCAAATGTTTCTCACCAAAAGAGCACTTCACACTAATCTAATTTAATTATCTGCACAAAGCATATTTTACCCTTAAAAAAAAAAAAAAGATTTAAAAAAAAAATCTTGCCATAATTTAGCAGGGTAGAACGCACTGGCGGCTGCTGCCAATTGAAATTAGTAGGGTGGTGCAGGGGGAGCATGAGAGCAGCGCCAGGACTGGTCTGAGTGGCCTCGTTTGCTGCTCAGACAGTGCACATGTCAGTTTGGCCAGCGCACTTATAAGTGAACACTACTCCTCCCTGCCATGGCCCAGCCTGGCCCCCCCTACTCCCACATAAGCAGCGCAGACCGAGATAAAAAAAACTATAACAATGTTTTATTATTTTTTTATTTATCATCTGCGGGCAGTGGGATGACGCTCCTCCAACATTAGGGAGGAGCTGCCCCTGGTAGAATGTCAACATGTAATAGGTGCAGAAATCGTGGGCAAACTTCCTTCACATGGTTTGGAGTTCCACCTGGGTGGTCAAATTCTGGGATAAAGTAGCGGAGAGCTTACAGGCAATAACTGGGGCACTGTGGTCAAAATCCATCAAGTAATGTTTATTAGGGATATTTCCTACAAAGAAAAATTATACTACGTAAGCGAGGTTAGCCTCCATGGGAACCGTCCTTTCTAAAAGGTGCATAGAGATGCTTGTAAAACTGATAGGCCCCCCCACCCAAACAATAGAACGTTTTGAATCACACATTGTGTAATACGAATCTATGTAAACAATCTAAATGTGAAAATATCCACTTATTTGTAGGTTTACAAAATTATGTGAGAAGTGAAAAAGACAAAAAGTGCTATGTAAGACAAATATAGAGGCAAGATTACATTAATGATACTGCACACTACTACTGAGAATCAAAGTTTATTATTAAATCAAATACATATTTGAACTATTGATCAGCAGCCTCTATCCATTGGGCTGTAAAATTGTCATTCACACCTTGCCCCCGGCCATTGCAGCGTACGGCATGAGACAATGGGTCAGTCCACTTCAGGCACAGGCTCTACTCTTTGTGAATGATGGCATTTTGCTCGTGAACAATGTGCACAAGCAAACATGCCAACATCTGGATGGAGGAAGATTTTGTAAAATAAACAGGGGGAAAGCATTTTCCCCATCAACTTCCATTGAAGAGGAGGGGAAAAGAGCTAAAATAAAGCCATTTTTGGCATTAAAAATCAGAAGCCACCCAGTAGACTTGGTAGTTGGTATATATGCCTATCTGCCATAAAAGTAGTGTCGGTCAGTGCCAGGGCTTGTTGGGGGAGGGGGTGAGAAAGCAATGCACGCTTAGAAAAAGTGAATTCCTTTTTAGCCACTGCCAGTCCACCTTACCCTTATCCACTGTGTTGGTCTCACCAAGTCTTAACTCTTTAGCTCTACCTCTTCCCCTCTCCGCCTATCTGTCCCGTTCGACACCTTGCCACATGCTCAAACAAACAGGAGTCATTTTGTGGACCCTCGCCTGGTAATTGGCCACTTGCAGTCACGTGGTACACGGATTGCCCATCCTGCCCAGATTAATTTCCTTCACCCTGAAATGACCAACCATCATAGAATGGAGCCAGAGAATGAGGTTAGTGATCCAGCAACTGAAGAGTAGGCGGCTTGCTTTCAGAGGTCCTCCTTGCAGTTTAATTTTACTTTCTTCCTGTTTCTTTTTACCCTGTTTCAATTGTTTAAATTTTGTTCCGTGTTAGGCAGCACTGCCTGATATTTAATTTCTGCTTTATTGCCTGTCTCGATATGTCGACTTCTGCAACCAGTGCTTAAGTTGTGCAGGTGGTTTCCAGTGCTCGGCACCAGCACTTAATTGTCAAAACTGGGACTTCTGACAGTCTGCCACAGGGTGGTTCTGTTTTTCTGATTTAGATTGCAACCCAAAAACTGTTGTTTATTAATTCAAAATAAGTTAAAAATGACTAATAACTGCAGCACCAGCCATTCTTGTAGCTTTGGGATCCTGGAATAGTCTGAAATGTCACACTTGTTGATCGTGATGGTTAGTAGTTGTGTTGGTACTGTCGTTGGCCGAACTGGCAGGGGCGATGGGTAGTGCGAGCTGTGGAAGCCTCCTGAGGGCGGCCCTGGCACTTCTTGTTTTACAAATGAAGCACTGTCTGCAATAACATTTCCACTTCTTTTTGTAGGATGGGGGAAGCAAAAGTAGCCTTGGCAAAAATCTTTTTAACAGCCCCCTCCCTTCGCCTCCTGGCACTCTACTTGCATGGTCAGGTGGCACCCCTCCTCATCACTTCACATCCGATCACCCTTCCTCAGTCAGTAATAACCAGCCTAGTTAGAATTGTGTTCAAAGCATCAGGTTGGTGGCTGCAGGTTTTCTTCGTATAGCAATTTTGTTTTAATTCTGCATGTGTTCATGCTCTGAAATTGAAAATTGTCTCCCGATTTGGGAACAAACACTTGTCATTTATTTTGAAACTGCATTTCTGAGCTTTCACTACAGAGTTGGTGCCGGTTTATTTCACCTCTCTTTTTGAGGTCATATAACAAGACCCATCTATTGCTCAGTAAATTCCTTTTCTTGCCCTCTTGTCTAACTGCCTTCTACTCAAGGAGCTAGGTGCACGTTTAAAGGTAAGCTTTAAGCTTCATTTGACAACAAAGGGCATGTTCTTGGTGGCGAGTGAAAAGTTAGTTTTTTCTTTTTCAGTGCATTGTTTCCCACAAGACTAGACATTTTGCTTTTCTGGGGAAACCAACTGCAGTAAAATAAGGGTGACATTTAATTCGAAACTGCAGGACAACAACAAAATGTAGTTGGGAGATTTCTTGCATTTTATGGGCTCTCCACTTTTTGAAAATGTTAAAGGGCTGTTTTTAGTTCTCGCCTGAGACATGTAGCACAGTGGCTTTGTTTACCTATAGGGGGCTTGGAGTCCACCCATTGCTTACCCTTGGTTCATCATAGCTCTCATTCCCTTGCTTCTGCTTGGTTAGTCCATACCGGCTTCACTTCCTTTTTGTGTGTTTGTCCGTCCCAGGAGCATGGTCCAAGTACTGCTTCCTTGCCCAGTGTCCTTCCACAGCTTGCGCTTTCGGAGCTACTTTTTAGGTCGCAGCGTACCAGATAGCACAGGTGTCTGCTTGCTAAAGACATTTTGGGGACTTTCAAAAAGTTGACCTACGAATGAATTCTGCCCGTTGATTACCATTGGGTTTGTAACTCACATTTTCTGGCTTTCGATTTACTGACTTTATTTGCTTTAGGCTCTCCAGGTTCAGTTTGTCCCTCCTGTTTCCTAAAGTATATTTACTGTGTTCTTCCACAAACTCCCTTTTTGTAAACAGGCCTTTAAATCTTGTCCTTATCTTGTCACATTTGCTGTGCATTCAAAGATCTAGGTCAAATGTCAGGCACTGTCTTCTGAGGAAGCTAGCTTTTTCTTTCTTGGACGTCAAAGTGAGAGGATTTATGTGACAATCTTGCTGGATACTGGGGGTAGGAAAGAGTTTTTTTCTAGCACACAACAATATTTAAATGAAATGTGTAAGTATTTCAGAATATATCAGAATTAGGAAAACTAATTAAGCACATTCTTTATTTCTGAAGTGTGTTGGAAACAAATACTTTTATATGACCAAAACAAATCGTTACACTAGGTGATGAAATTTCCACACATTTTCGTTTGTGCACTCTATAGTTATATATATTATTAAAACTGCATGTCTGAGGAAATGTAACAGCCATTTCAATTGAAAATGTGTTGTCTGTAATGGCAGTATGCTACCATTCCATACATACTCTGCTCTACGCCACTCCACTCCACTCTGCACCACTGCACTCTACTCTGCACTACTCCACTTTACACCACTCCGTGCCACTGCACTCTGCAACACTCCACTCTACGCCACTGCACTCTTTGTCACTTCACTATATGCTTCTCTACTCTACCCTGCACCGCACTACTCTATACTAATGCACTCTTCACCACTGCACTGTACACCACTCCAGTCTAGGCCACACCAATCTACTCTGCACAACTCCACTCCATGCCACTCTGCAACACTGCACTCTATACCACCGCCCTCTATGCCAAAACACTCTACAACAATGCACTCTACCTTGTACCACTCAACTCTATGCACCTGCACTTTAAGCCAATTCACTCTACACCACACTAATCTACACTGCACCACTGCACTCTCACCACTTTAGTCTGCTCCAATACACTAAGCCACTCTACGCAACTGCACTTTACCCTGCAGCACTCCACGTCACTTCACTCTAAAACAATCTACTCTATGCCACTGCACTCTTCACTCTACTCCACTCCACTCCGCGCCACTGCACTCTATGTCATCCTACTCTTAACTACTGCACTCTATGCCACTGCACTCTACGCCACTATATGCTACTCCACACCACTGCACTCTATGCTACTCGACTCTACTTCATTCTATGCCACTGCACTCAATGCCACACGACTCTGCACCACTCTACACCACTGCACTCTATGCCACTCGACTCTACTCTGCTTCATTTCCCTCTGCGCCACTCCACTCCACTCTACTATGCACCACTGCATTCTATAATGCTGCAATGTGTGCTGCCAAATTCAATGCCACTGCACTCAGCCTCTGCACTTTATACCACTATTCTCTGCAACACTATGCTAATGCACTCTACACCAAAGCACTCTACTCTATGCGAGTCCACACTATGTCGCTCCAATACACGACACTCTGTGCCACACCACAACACTCTACTCCACTCTTCGCCATTCCACTCTACAACACCCCAAACAACTCTCCTCTATATCACTAACTTTTAGCCACGCTGAACAGCAGCCACGCTGGTGTACAACATGGCTAAAATGCATTGGCAAAGCCAATAGCTCTTGCGTAGGTGAGACCTATTGCCTTTGCCAATGCTTGTTTATTTTAGTTGCAGTATTTTATAAGCGTGCTTGTGTTTGCAGGCCATCTCCCACCCCTCCTGTCCTGCTCTTTCCCCCTCCCCCTTCTAGCACACAACAAAATTTAGATGTCTGTAAATGAACTGTGCTGACGATCAAATCAATATATTTAATGATGACATTTCCGCACATTATCATTTGTTCACTGTATACTTTTATCAGCAAAACTATTTGCCTGTGCAAATGTAATGATCAGTTCAATTGAAGATGTGTTGTCTGTAATGGCAGTACGTTACCACGCATACTTAACTTTACCCCACTCCACTCTTCACCATTCCACACCACTGCACTCTACTCTGCACTACTCCTCACCTCTCTACTCTATGCCAATGCAATCTACCCCACACTACTCTTCTAAGCACCACTGCACTCTTCGCCACTGCGCTCTACACCACTCCACTCTGCGCCACTACACTCTTTGCCATTCTACTCAACACTGCGCTCTATGCCAATCTACTCAATGCCACTCTACTGCACCATGCACCACTGTACTCTGAAACAATGTACTGGGCACCACTCCACTTGGCGCCACTACACTACTCAGCACCACTGCACTCTACACCACTATACTCTACAACACTTTGCACCACTGCACTATACGACACTGCTCTCTACACCTCTCTACTTTGCACCACTCTATGCCACTGCACTCCGCGCCAAAACACTCCACTATATATCACTGCACTCTACGCCACTGCACTCTACACCAGCCTACTCTATGCCACAACACTCCATGCCAATGCACTCTACATCACTCTTCGCCAATACAGTGTAGCCACTACACTGTACTCTGAAACAATTACTGTACGCCAGTGCACTCTAAGCCACTCTATTTAACTCTGTGCCATTCCATCCATCGCCAATGCACTCAATGCCAATGCACTCTACACCACTTTACTCAAAACCAATACAGTCTATGCCACTGCACTCTACGCCAATCTACCACCACGACTCCACTCTAATTTACTCTGCATCACTCTATGCCCCTGCACTCTACACCACTCTAACCACTGCACTCTGTGCCAATGCACTCAACACCACTTTGCTCAAAATCACTGCACTCTATGCAAACTACTCTGCACCACTGCACTCTGCGCCATTATACTCTACAACATTCTACGCCACTCAACACCACCACTGTACTTTACCCCACTTCACTCTAGGCTGCTCTACTCCACTCTACGACACTCCACTCTATAATGCTCCACTCAATTATAACGCACTCTGACACTCTACCGCGCTCTATGCCACTCCACTCTCCTACACTACTCCACAACAATCTATTCCTCTCTACGCCCTTTCACTCTGCTTTACACCAATCCACAACACTATGCCACTCCACTCTACGACACACTACTCTGACACTCTATTCAACTCTACACCCTTTCACTCTACTCCCTCCACAACACTGAACTCTACTCTACACCACTCTGCCACTCCATAACACTCCACTCTACTCAACTTTATGACACTTCACTCCAGGCACTCTCCTTTAACCCACTCATTTTTTGCAATGCTGAACAGCAGCTGCGCTTGTGTACAACATGGCTGAAACATTAGCAAAACCAATAGCTCTTGCATGGGCGAGACCTACTGGCTTAAGCAATGCGTGTTAAACACCAGCTATAGCTGATTTTAGCACAGGTGAAAAACGAACTTGATATATATAGATTATACCACAGAAGCCGGCTATTCATAACAATTGTATCTTTTGTAAATATTATTTCACTCTGAGCACAGTAATTGAAAATAAAATACACACCATTTTGCTTCTTGGACACTTACTTTTTACAATGAAATGAGTTAGGAATGAGCATCAGACATGGCAAGCAATGTGCACTAGTTCCACAATACAACATCAGCTTGTAGAACCTACAAAGAAACCACTACACCACACAAAATAACACCGTACTATTATTTAAGTGCGTCGATGGTGGGCCGCAGCTGACACTTTATGGGACACTAGTAGCCAATTCTTTGTACAGAGGAGCCACATAGATCAGTTTTTCTTCCATACATTGTAGATCAGAACTACTAATCAAGCTCAACTAGCGACCAACGGTTCGCCATACAGAAGCAATTGTTTTTTAGGTCGAGCCCGGGCAGCGCTGTGGTATGCTGTATTGGAGTATGGAATAGAAGCCCCGCCCACTCTCCGCCCATATTTGTCTTTGGCTTGTGTCATTGCCCTTCGTAAATGCTGACTTGTAATTTGTTAATAGGCTTGTTAGTCCCTCCTTAGTACCGCCTTGTCTTCATTTGTAACCTCCCATGAGGACTGCCCCTTTCACTTCGGTTGTTACATGGTACGTCTTCTTTTGTCTGTAAGCACTATTTTCTTTAATGAGTTACTCCTACAGCAGGCACAACATGGTTTCCTGCAACATTCAGCGCGCCATCCATGCTTTCACTTTCCGAGCAGCCCGGGACAAAGGCGGCCGCTTCTTTGAAATGCAATAGGTCTCGCATTTACAAGAGTTTGAGCTATTAGCATTGCAAATGACAATGCCTTTTATTTGTGTGTTAATTAGCAAAACAGATGAATAAAAGGCATTGTCATTTACAATGCCAATTGCTTAAACTCTCGCAAATGTGAGACCTATTGCATTGCAAATGCGTGTCACATTGGGCCACCAATGCTTTCAAGACAAGTTTCCAACATGAGTGTAGACGGGTCTGGTCGAAGGAAGATTTTCGAAGTGACCGTTGACTGTGTCATTACATCTAAATCTTTCCTATGTGGATATTCTGAAAAACTGGCAAGAATCCTTCTCTTTAGAACCTACGTAGTCAGTGCTTAATTTGCAAAAAAAGCACAGAAGTACCAGGGCCCTTATCAGGAGGTTACCGCAGCTCGCACCACCCATTGCCCCAACCTGCGCTGACAATAACAACAGCTAACTATGACACTTCTACAAGGGTGACAAGTTGGACTACTCCAGGCCGCCCAAAGCTATAAGAATGGCTTGTATTAGTCATTTTTACTGTACAAATAATTATTAAACAACTACTGTTGTGCTCATTTCAAAATTAGACAGACAGCGCGACCATGTGGTGGGCTGTCATAATTACCAGTTTCTAGCAATGAAAACAACTGACTCAAATTAAGCACTGTACGTAGCACACTCTAGGTTTAGAACCTTAAGAGCCGGCAGCTTTTTATCTTTCCAGCATAAGTAATAATGTGCATTCTGCCTGTAAACAAACTATCAGACACAAGAAAAAGCAACCTAGACTGACCTTTTAAATAAATAGGCAATATTACCCTTCTGAACACTTCAATATGTGAACTATCACACTCAACTGCTGAAACCAACTAATGCCCATGGGCACAGCTTGAGGAGAGGGTGTTACACCACCCTAATAAATGTATTATCTAATATATAGTTGGGTACGGGTGCTTTCAATCTGATATGGTCTGATGACTGTCAGATTTCACCTGGGACTTTTACAAACACATTCAGACAAAAATCAAAACATACACAAACACTTTAGTATCTGTTTTTAAGGTCTTAAAACATGGTTGTTTTACAAAATATTGCGTTTCAAGTACCCTTAACAAACCCCACTCCTACCCCTTTCCACTGCCCTTTAAGCCACCCTCACACACTGCTTCTCGTATAAGGTTTTTCAACATATGCCAGCGAGATTGTTGGAAACTCTGAAGCATCAAACCCCCTCTCCAAGCCCCCCAGTCTTACTGACCAAGCAACGCCCCTACTAAGGCCTCCTGGTGCCCACTATCTAGTGTAAAAGTGATACAAACAAGATGAAAATTGACAAAACAAATGTGTGACTATCACTATGCAATGGTCTGGGGCCACCAATCATGGAGACTGGTCAGGGTGGATTGTGGTGACAGTAAATCCATCATTTGCTGTCCACCTACGGTACACGGCCAGCTGGTGAGTCATATAGCGTGGTTCCCTTCACCTTGGGGGAGGGTCATCACATGCACGCATCGCGTTGGCTCTTGCAGCGGACGTTTAAAGTACAACATTGCGTGAGGAGAAATTTTCGTTAAGTGAATTTGACAAAGATGGACTGCCTCATTTTTAGTTCTGAGCACAGTTTTGGTAATTTTAAAAGCAATCTCTCCTGCCCAAATGACCACTAAGGCCAAGCACGTGGATGTGATTTCTGCATCCATCTCCCCACCAATTCCCCAGATTATTCCTTTTATCTAGGAATCAGTACAAACATCTGTGGCTTATTATCCAAAGAGCATCTAATGCTGGGGGTTGGAGATGTGGCTTTGTACAGGCTGAATAAATGGAATGCTCCTTGACTGTCTCTTACGCAATGTTCTAAGAAAAAAGTGGCTGCAGGAATCGAACATGTTGTCAGAAAGTAGAATCACGTGACTGGAGGCTTCTAGGCACTTCATTGTTTGCTGGTTAGAGATCAATTTAAGTTATGGCGCTGACCAAGGTGCACAGAGACAAGCATGGACACGACGCCCACACTTTTAAGAAAAAAGTGCCCTTTGCAAGTTTAAATAAAATGTCATGTTGCCACAAGTTTTGGGAAACCTTGTTTTTGAAGACATGAAGTGGGGCACGTGTACCATTGGAAAACAATGATTTGAGAAATTCTATGTTGGTTTACTAAGATAGAGCTGCATTTCTATTCGTTACATCACAATTATAGTGAACGTTTTAGAGCCCATGGTCCCTTGTTAAGGTTTCATGGCATTAGCAGTAAAACCAAAACAAAGATTAACATCCCGTGGTCCGACTTCATTGTTGGGCACTTGATGGAGGCCAAGGAATGCTCCGTAACAGTCTCTCAACCTACATATAGAATTGGGATCGACTTATAACTGTATCTATAAAAATTAAAAAGCCACTGCAGCATATTGACATATACCCAGACATGCAGCAACACATGCAACATACGTGACCTCCATTTTTTTTAACTTTTAAGATGGACGACACCAATCTTGAAAAACACAAGCGATAGACCATCCAGGTTAAAGAAGCAGCCGATAGCAAATTGCAGTTGCTAGGCCAGGGATGTCCTGGGAGCAACGCAACAACTAGTGGCGTGGGTGAAAAAAATAATACTGTTTGGGAATGCAACGTGTGGTTGGGGGATGCAACGGATGAGTTAGTGGGCTAGGATGGAGGCAGGGAAACAACACAGAGAGCACGGAGGAAGGTATGCAGGGGTAAGCAGCACATGGAGCAGAAAGCAAGGAAACGCATGCACTCTTATGGAGTGCTGAACACAAAAGAATAATGTAGTTCATGGTGTAAAGCCTGGAAGGATACAAGTCATCTGAACAAAAGGAAAATAAAGAAGCCATATTCCAGGAGAGAGAGAGACAAACACAAGAAGAGGAAAGAAAGTCATCAAATAAGATCCAAGCAAATGTAATTGACAAGACATACAAGCAAGGGCCTGACACAAAGCCCACTGTAACTATCCGTATTGTCCATAATAGGTCTATAACAGCGGACAGCTGAAGGATGCCTGTAGGTGAGACCAGGGCCGGATTGGATGTAGCGGGCACCGGGTGTTTTCCCAGTGGGCCGGTAGGGTGGGGGCCGGTTTTGGAGTGGTGGGGGATGTTTGTTACACTGCTGCAATATCGGCCCCCTGTAACAAGAGCAGCATCAGTGTTTCGCACCAGAACCCTCCCTTCCCCCATTCCCCCTCAGTCCAATTCCTAGAGCAAAAACATTCACAGAGCGAAAAACATCACCACCTGCCACACAAGATAGCAGCTTTGTTGGAGCCCTCCTCAGAGAGGCGAGGTGTGGTGCAGCGGCCAGGGCAGCTGACTTCGGAGCATCAGGGCTCATGGTTCGATCCCCGGCTCCGGCGGCAGCTCAGCACCATGTGACTCTGGGCAATAGCTCACTTAATTTCCACAACGGCCCCCAGCGCCTTGAGACCCGTAAGGGTGAGTAGTCTGCGCTTTACAAATACGGATTTACATTTATTTAGGGAATGACCAAGCAGAGTCTGAACCGGGATAAGCAAGTCGTGAGCCATCCTCAGGCACCAGTGAGGCTTGAACAGCTGTGAAGGATGCCCTTTCATACAGTTCTCCATTAGGCTCCTTCCACAAGCAGGACTTAGAAGCATATAAAAGCTTCAAGCATCGAGAATGGGATACATTTACTTGACCATCACACACTTTGATTCTCATGTGAATTTTTTTTTTTTACAACTCTAAAATCATTACTTGAAAGCAGAAGAAAGTTGAAAAGTTCAGTTTAAAAGAATGCAAGCAAGATTTAGAAAGCATACAAACCTACACATAAAAAAAGACATCTACAACCATTTTGCTCATCATTAAAACATTGTCATCTTTTTAGCTAAAGCTACTCTATATAACCACGTTACTATGTTTTCTTTAGTGAGTAACCTGTCCCAAATGCAGAAGTACATGTAATCCATACATTTTAAGACGCTCAGCTATGGAGGTTTTCAAGCTTTTTTGGAAAGGAGAATGCCAAAGAGAAAAGAGACAAAAAGAGAGCGAAGCGAGAGACAGAAGGATGCTAGATTGAGATGAAAGAGACGCGGGATGGAGAACAGGAGAGATAAAAGAGGCAGAGCGAAGCAGAGAGAGCTAGAAAGAGCACTCAACTGCGTACATCTGACCCACATGCATAAGGGATAGCCAGGGACATACATACAGCATAGAGAGACCAAAGCGTCAGTCGAAAAGCTGGCATTCCTCAAGGCAGATTTCTGCATCATATCTTATCTGCCGGAGTCATAACTGCAAGGTCATTGCTCAGGTGATCATATACCATGGACACGTTTTTGTTCCTGCCATAAATCATTATAGATGCCACTGTATTATGCAACAGACTTTCCAAGGTGTGTTTCAAACTAATTTAACTGTTTCTACTTCCCCAGTAGTGCCACAAAACGCACACACGTTTGATGTAGGACGAAGAAAAACCACGGCTGGCTGGGTTCAAAAACATATCAATCTGATTTTAAGCAGATTGTGACCAGTAGCGGCCGGTGTACTGGATGAGCAGTGGGGCGGGTGGGGGGGCACAGAGGTTGCAGGGGGGAAATAAAAAAAGTAAGAAAAAAAACTTACCTGCAGCCAGCCATGCTGCGCTCTTCTGCTCCTCTTCTCCAGGTGGCACAGGCTCCCAGAATTCCCTGCAGCCAAACCTGTAGTTGCTGTCACGCATGAGAGCAGCTTTAGGATTGGCCTGAGTGCCCTCGATTTGAGCTCCAGGACAGACAGAGTCTGTGCCTTCCTGTCCAACCCAGCTGCGTTGGTGAGAGCTTTCACTGCGCATGACTGTTTGGACGGCCTGCCAAATGGTCATGCGCAGTGAAGGGAATGCACCTACCCCTCCCCTCAGTGTTTATTCTCATTTTATTTTTCCTTACCTGCTGTTTTGGGGGTGGGGGGCAACGCTCCTCCGCCATAGCAGAGGAGCTATTGCTGAGTGGGACTCGTGAAAAAGAACTATACCGTTAAGTGGCCCGGAGTCGCGCATGACTCCTTCAGTCTGTCCTTTGTTCACAGCTCTGCGCCGAGATATACCTCTGGGTAGGACTTGTTATGCTTTATCAAGTTTTATTAACATAACATTAACATAACATAACAGGCGACTGTGTTTGTTATAATGACACTTATTCGCTAAGACTTATGCTGCAATTTAAACTACGAGTCCCATAACGCGATGCTTATTTTATGTATATATATATATATATAAAAAAAAATCAGGACTGGTTCGAGGGTACACTTGGCAGCTATACACGAAGGACTAAGTTGTCCAGAGTTATTGGTCTTCAAAGATTAAATGAGAATCCCCCACCCTAAGTAGAATTAAAGTAAAATTGGGAGGTTTCATTCATAGATGTGGGCGAGCCAACGAATTAACAGGGCGAGCTGAGCCAGACCCCAGCCAAGGGTCGGCTCTGACTCCATGAGCACGGGCATGAGCCAGCCCTAAATATATATGGCATGTAAATCATGCAACAAACGTCATGTTGGAATATGATCTGGTGTATTTGTTGAACACATGCAAGTGTTTCACATTATTACAACGAATTACATCTCTGCATTGAGAAATATTTAATAAAAGAGAGCTTTTAAACACGAACTAAAACATTCCTGCACCTGCCCTGATGCCAATGCTTTTAGTGAGCTAAGAGGCAAGCAGGTGTCGTGTACCCAACAAGTGGCCTAGATTTATTATAGATGGAGCAATGTTATAGGCTATTAAATCAAACACAAGAGAGGTTTTTGTACAGAGAACATCCTGAACTCACATATTTGAAAGTGCTCTCATATGCTGTAATGAACAAAAAGGAGTTTTTGCCTACGATCACAAGATGTGGTGAAGCAGTGAAGCTGGACTGATGTCAGAATTTCCAATTTCGCACTGTGCAATTCAGCCACTAGACCGGTATCTCTTTCCAACATCACAGTTTAATTAAGGATTGTCCTTAATTCTTGGAGGATGAGATTAGAACATGGGTGTCAGAGAATCAACATTTTATTTTTTGCAATTTTACATAGCACAAACCTGGCCCAAGGACATAACAGTGCTTCACAACAGGCTAGGTTACGCATTTGTATGGGCATAGTGAGATCAGGATGCTGAACTGAGGGCAGGACTGAACATGGTTCCACATGTTTCATGGTCGGCAGCTCTGTAGCCACTAGACCACATTGCCTCCCGTAAAAGTGTGGCTTGTTTTAGGCTCGAGGTTCAAAGAGGCCCTCAGCTGAGCCTCAACCAGGCATCCGACTTGAGCTTTCAGGGCTCGCCAACCTCTAGTGCTTCATCTAAGGTTTGGGAAAAAGTAGCCATCACAGGTGCCCTCTATCAGGGTAAGCTTATGGTAGATGACTAGTTGGCATAGCCACCCCCTCTGGACTCTGGGCGTTAGTAGAGAAATAGGATATTGTCAAGTCTTCTCCAGCCGGGTTCAATGGAGTGGTAGAACTGCCCTCTTACAAGAAGGGAAAAACTGCAGATATGACATGAACATAGCAGATAGAAAGCTATAACTATGGAACAACATCTCAATATACGTCGGGACTCCCTAAACATTGCTCCAATTTAGGAGAGAGTTGAAGATGCACCCCTTACATCACAGTGCATTAATAGTTCACAACTCAGCTACTTCTCCCATCACTGGTTGACTTTATGCTTATTTTTGACTTTGTACAGTGCTCAGTGCCTTTCGACTAGGTTTGCATTATAGAAATACTTCATACATAACACAAGAATTTGCACTCAGCAAAATCTTTTAGGCTAGCATTAATGAAATAGAATTCCTAACTCTACTAAACTAAATTTAACTTGTGTTTTTTTTAACCGTCCGTGCATAAAAGGAAAGTGAAAAAGAACACACTTGTAATAACTCATCTATTAAAGGTATAGATTGACAGAGGATTGCCACTTTGACTTTCCTGGTAGCTACAAACAGCGTATTTCGTTTTTCACTACTGTGAGACCTACCCCTCTCTTAAGACAGCATTGGGAATTCCTTAATATACTTTAAAGCTGTAATTCGTGATCAGAAAGGAGTAGCTTTTTCATATTTGTTATGTTTGGAATGGTAATGATAAGTACTCCTCACTGGTGAAGTTGGATTTAACATTACCGTTTTAGAAATTCCACTTTTAGAAAGTGGACAATTCTCTATACTTACTGCTCTTTTTGCATGGCAGCCTATCTCTAAAACACGTCTGGGATAGGTGACAGCTGCACTTTGTGCATTCTGTCTAGACAGCCACAAACACAGGAAGGGCTGGGTGTGACAGAGGACTTGTCTGCACATCTGCATTCTGATAGCCTTCCTGGGCAGGAAGGGGAAGAGGTGGCTCACATTTACATCTGAATAGGATGTGCCCTGTCCTCATACAAAGCACTGATTTACCCCCACCTCCCCCCCAGGGTTAGCCTGGCAGACAGGACTGGGTTGAAAGGGATCCTTGTGCACTTCAGAGAGTTCCTTTGAAGTCACGCCTCACATCAAAGGCACTTTTAGGTAGAAGTACTGGGTCTTGGACCCCCCTAAAATCAGACATTTTTTAGACCTGTAACCAGACATTGCTAGCTCTACATCTGCACATTGCCAGAAGGAACTGTTGTGATGCCAGGAGGGACTGCCACTTTGCTAACTGCTCTGCTGTGTTCGCAGCTGCTTGTTGAGTTGCAGGAGGGACTGCCACTTTGCTACCTGCCTTGCAGTGCAGCCTGCTCGCTGCTACTTCTGCGCGGTGACTGACTTCAAGTGTTCTCCAAGGGCTTGTTGGCTTTGTCCTTGTTTTGAAATCTCAGGGTCATCAGAGATTTCACTGATGCACCACTACTGTAGGACTCTGTCACTCGTGAGTCCGGCAAGGGTGTCCTGACTGGGAGCTGTGATCGATCTCTCCCTCACTCTGCCATTTACCAAGATCAGCGCGTGTTGAGCGCTTCCTATTCATCCAAGTGCAAAGGCCAATGTGTGAGGAGAACTTTGAGTTTCATTAGCGCGTGTTGAGAGCTCTACATTTCCCCCAAGATCAGTGCGTGCGGAGTGCTTTGTGCCGAACCCAACAATGAAGCCGCAGTGCTGAAAGGAAGCCCTTTCAGCACAGCCCTGCTGTGTTGCCATAGTAACCGGAGCTTTCCCCAAGTGACGACATCAGCCGACCACGTGACCAGAGTCAACGCAGCATGCTGACCTTGTCAACCCTGCTGGTGCCCCGAGGAAAACAAATCGCAGCAACTACCAGAGACCGAGTCACCCAGCTCATTGCAGCACCACCTTCTTGAAAGTGCTGTTTAGACACCAATACTCCAGTACCCTTTCTTCTTTTGGATTTTCTCAGCCGCCTTCGACACTGTTCACCATTAAATCCTGCTGTATGGGGTGCAACATTTCATACTTGATAACCTTTATCATGGATGTCTACATCTAGTCCAGATTTATGCAATGTACCACAGGGATCCATTTTATCTCTTCTTTGGTGTAATCTTTATATTGCCCCATTAACCGATTCTTTTTAAACCCATGGTCTGTATGCAGTTGACACTCAGATCATTGCGTGGATTTCCGGCGATAAACACAATTCTGCTGCTCAACCTCAAGAGTGTGTCACGAACGTGTTTCACTGGATGAGCCCAAGTCTGTTTAAATGAAATGGAGAGAAAATTGATATTTTGAGCCTCACTCATCCTTCCTCCTTTTGAGAGACACCTTTAAGACCTGATGTATTGGAACCCAAGCCTAACCCGGTTCACTTAATCAGAAACCTCAGTGTTATGACAGTGTGATATACCTATCAGAGCAAATTTCCATTGTATTGCAGTCCTGTTTCTTCCAGCTTCATTTTTTTGAGTACATCCTATATCTGTTGACTACTTTTCAAATATTGAATGCCTTTATATCCTCTAGATTGGATTATTGCAATTCCATATACCTGGAACTTCCTGCAAGACTGATAGAGATTGCAATTAATCCAGAAATATGCCATTAGGATTTTATTTGGGTCAAAGCACGACGAGATCACAACGCATTGGCTGCATGTGAAGGAGAGAATCCAGTTTAAATCAATGTGATTCTCAAGGCACTCCATACTCGCATGTTTTACTATTCTCTTCCAGATAACATCCCCTGCCACTCATTAAGGTACGAGAACTGCAAAAAAAATGGCAAAGTATCACAGCAAAACTGCCGAAAGCAGAACTTTCTCAACTTTCTCTGTGGCAGCTGTCAGACATTGGAACTCCCTGCTTTGTCATTACATTCTGAACCCAATTTCCTTCTAGTTTGAGACGGTAATTTGTCTTCCGTACTGCTACCTCTCTCGATCTGTGCACCGGCATACACCGGTCTTTTTTTTTTTTTGCACTGAGAACCCGTGTTGGGTGTATTTTGTGCTCTAAATAGTCCTGAAAATAAAAATGTATTGACTTTGCATAAGTTGACATTGTTTTTAATGTGTGGGTGAAAACAATCTACAAAATGTGGGTTTGTGCGGGGGAAAAACCTAAAGAAGCCAACTTGTAGCAGGAGAATTGTCCCCCAAAGTAGATTTTATGCAGCAAAATTCTCCTGAAAACGTTTTTTTTTTTCTGGTAGACACATTTTGTTGCTTGGTGAAATTAGTTAAAGAGCATGGCATTTGCAACATGTTAAAGCGTAAAAATTGTGCAATGCGCTGGTAAAATTGGGATTTCACACTCTTCTCCTTTTGGACCTTTTTCCAAGCCATTGTCAGACAGATCCTTTGCATTACAGTAAAATATATAATGTGAAATTTTCTCCAAGTCACCCACACATCTAATCTTATATTATTCTGTTTTTTAACATAGTGCATATTTGCCTTTAGACCAAATAATAGAAGTGAGCGAGCCTAACAGTTCTCATGACATGCCTTTTCAGTACTTGGGGACCTGTTATGCTTCAAAGTTGATATACCACTTAAGGGGGAACTTTAGGAATGTGCAAATAGGTCACAATTTAATACCAGGTGACAGATTTCCTAGGATTTGAGATTCTCCACAGACCAAGAGAAAAGAGTAGGAAAACGTGTAGATGAATGCTAGCACGAACTTGTTTCAGGCGACACGCCATACTGGCGGAGGACTCGGATTCCATTACTACGGATTTATCTCTTGGTCCAGCTAACAGATCAAGAAAGGCTCAAAACAAAGAAATCTCTGAAGCAAGCATACAGGACATGGCTGCAAGATAGAACCTGAAAGAATAAAAATAGACAAACGAAAATATATTCCATATATTCATTCCTCCAAAAACAGAGCTTAAGAATCTGGAAGACCAAAGACTGCTCTGATGGTAAAATTCAGAAGTCCACAGAACCCAACCAGAAAAGTTGATGGAACGCTACAGAATCAAAGGCATGTCGCTGTAACAGAGGTCAAGTGGAAAACAGCTATAATGTTCTATTCTTCAGCCAATGGTACAGAAAAAGGATTCTATATGTAAGGATTCTGACATCCCTGGTTACGGAGAGATGATTGTATTGCTATTAGATAAAGTGACAAGCAACACATTAGCCATAGTAAGGTATCTAAAATTGACAAAGAAGAAGGAGAGAAAGAGAGGAAGGAGAGGAACAGAAGAAGAATATTAACAGAACAATGTCTGGTACAGTGAAATAAGATAAGCAATAAAGAAAATGAAGAAAATACCTTTAGGGCAGATTGGACGAACACGTCAGGCTCAGAGGAGTTTCTTACGGAGTTAATGGACATACAAATTGAAAGAAACAAAGCCTAAAATACTTAAACTGAATATTACACTTGCACTTCCTGACTAAGCACTTATGTGGAACAAAGTGGTTGTTCTGGGTGATAGGAAACCAATCAGCAAACTACTCTGAGGATGGTAGAATTAAACCGAATGAGTTTAATGCAGTTGCACTTTCCCATTCAACACTTATGTGGGATAAGATAGCAAACTAGTTTGAGGATGCTAGAATCATACCAAACCCCACTCATAAATGGTGGGCGGAATACCGCCAGAAACGGATGCAATAGATAAAGCGCTCTTGGGTATCTAAACAGGGGGGGGGGTCCCCACTTGAAGGACCTGTCGTCTAGTAATTAACTCTTGCACGGTCTACCTACCGTGGTACTCATAGTACGGCCCGCGGGCCGCCAGCGGCCCGGCAAGTCTTCCTTGGCGGCCCGCGGACCTTGCAGGCAATGTACCGGTCCTTGCTCTGTGGGGGCCGGGCTCCGAGTTCTGCACGGCCGTGTGGCAGGGCGGCTCAGACTGGGACTGGACTGAGCAGGATGTGCGCTGTGCAGTGACTAGAGCCCTTGGCCCGGGAGGTCGGCCGGAGCCTTTACACTGTTCCCAGTGATGGTCTCGCAGAGGGCGCTTCTAGCCTTAAATATGCTAAATTCTCCAGGCACTGCCACCTCCACCCACCCCCGGCCGCACTTAATACAGTACTATTACCCTGTCACTGACTGTGTACAGTACTCACCCAGTCAAAGTCACTGCTGCTGCTGTGTGTTATTGAGCGTAGGTGTGCAAATCTGCGTTTTAAAGCTATTAATTTTAGCAGGTGAGTCCAGCTGCAGGCCAACTCGCCGCTGCCTGTCATAAAGAACTCTGCTGTCAGTGTTTGTTTGAAGGTGGTGCTTGTGGAGGGGTGCAGCACTGCTGGCGTTGCAAAGGATGCATTTTGCTGTACTCTGCCCTTTTTCCTGGGCCCCAGAAACTCCTCACACCAGACATTTCACATTTGTGAGCGAGATGGTGATTTATTAATTAGAATGTTGACACTGGAATGTGTCAAATTGCGAGTAAGCCTACCCTCACCTTGCGCAATGGACAGTGGGTCTGGGCTGGCGTGGGCCAAACTTTCAAGTGCAGGACTACGCACGTCTTGCAGTTGGGCTTCCACCTTTCCAAAAGAAAAACGCCATTTGTTGCGGTTTTATTTAATAGTCTGCAAAGGCCCGTTTGTGATGCTAAACAGGACTGTAAACAAAATCGTATGTATTCCTCGGATATTTATAGGTTTCATTTTGCTTGATTTTGCCCGCGAGAAAGTGTCATTCATAGTTGTTGAATGTTACTCATAATTACACTGAAATTATGAAGATGTCACACACAGCAATCTGAAACCTTGGCAGCTACGTGCACATGACTAATGGGAAGGTTCTATATCCGAAGAGCATGTGACTACGGATTCTACAGGAAAAACAGGAATCGATGAGGTACTTTCTGCTTGTGCAACATTGATGCCCAGTGCTGCACGTACACATGATTGCTTACAGTGCTAGATTTATGTGTTTCTTTGACATTACATGTGAAGGTAATTACACAATAACAACTGTGTTGGTATTAACAATTAATAGAATATCTATCTACAATTGAATAGTTAGCAGGCCCTGAGAAAAATATTTTATTATATTTATAGGGAAGTAGGTAAATGACAAAACTCTACTGCAGTATTTCGTAAACAACTGCATAAACTGCTGATCATTCTAGCAAGCAATTGAAGATGCACTAAATTAGTAGGCGCGTCCCAACAGCAGACCATTAACGGAGGCACACCTCAGGCTGGCGTGGCACCTAAACCCCACAAACCTTGTGGTTGAAGGGAGATGGGTGGGAAGAGGTAAAGAGTGGCGTGCTGCTGAGGTTATGAGGATATTGGCTACCGTTGCCTCAACCTGGCCTGCGCTGGTCAGCCGCAATAAAAAGGGAAAGCATAGCTTTGGTCAGTAGTAACGAAGCACTCTCATCTTCCAGTTCTGCTGGGTATAACAGAACGTTCCTCACTCACCATTAGCCGGATGACCCAGGGAATGGTCTCAAAGGCAGCGGATTCCTTTAGAATGGGTATCTTTGACATGACTTGGGTCAACTCTGGAATACCTATTGTTGCTGTGTAAAAATAGCATTGGGTACCTCTTTCACATCACCCTTATTACCTCCCTGGGGCCTCCGAGGCCATCAGGATTGCAACAGGGAGCCTCTCTGGATCGGGCCAGACTGCTTCCCTCCTCTCTGCCCACAGAACCGCTTGTGGTCCATTGTAGGTTCGAAGAGTGCTTTCTGCTTGTTTTTCCTTCCTTTTTCACTGCTTTCACCTTCCTTCCTTCTCGTTTTCTGAGTGCTTTCTTTGCTGTTTCCTCCCTTTTCACTGCTTTTCTCTTCCTTCCTGTTTTCTGAGTGTTTTATTTGCTTTTCCCTCCCTTTCACTGCTTCTCCCTACGTTCCTTCCCGTTTTCTTAGTGCGTGCCACTATTGTAGTGAAAGGGCCACATTTGTCATTGTCAGTAAGGCAGTGAGGACTGCGGTTTCTCCTCCGCTCCCATGCTCCTAGTCCTGATAATCACTGGTAACTAGACAAATGTGATTGGCCTTCCAGAGGTTTATGTTACTCAGCAAATGATATATATGCGTAAATACATGTCCAAATGCAGATAACTAGCATTTTGAGGCCTGGGGCCATGCGTTTGGAAGCATTTTAGGGGGTGGGGGATGTGTGGGTGAGGGCATGGAGGAACTCTTTTTGCAAAACAGTATACATTGAAGTCAACAACCATTGAGAAAAATCTATATCTGAAACCTTGCAGTTATTATATTGACACACAAGGTTAAGGTACTGTAACCTCGTATGTCCATATAATAACTGGAAGGTTACCGGTTATCTGGTCAGATATAAATTTTTCTCAATTATTGTTGACTTCAACTACGGACTATCTCAGTGCTCTGGATGTATGTATAACAGGTGTCCTTGCAGGTATTATAGGGACACACAACGTTACAGTACCACTTTGATTTGTTTTGAAAATATTTAGATTTTTTTTATCTAGCCCTGCCCCCACTGACCCCGCCCCCAATGAACCCCACCCCCACTGGTGCGGCCCTCGGCCACAAACCACACCGTAATTTTGGCCCTCTAAAGAAAGTTTGTGAGTACCCACTACCACATGCATCCCATCCCAGCTTTTCCCCATTCCCAGAAACTAATAGTAGCATACTTTAATCCATCAACACACCCCTTCCTCATCCCTCAATTACCTAACTACCTGGCCCATCTAAATACCGTATTTATGGGTCACCTACATGTTTTAAGTACAAGAATATTGCAATTCCTTGCAACTGAATGGAATAATCCACTAGTGCCCTCGGGTATTCGATACCTTTCAAATGTTTCTTAGAGTTCACCTGGGGGCCATAACACAAACTTTAAACTGGGAGAAAAACGAGGGCAATCCCATTTCCAACATGCTTCCTACTCAAGTAATATGGAAGGAAACAGAATTCGCTCCAAACTATATTACATAAAGATTTTTGCACCAGGGTAACAATGATTGGAAGCCATATACAACGCAAGTATTGCTTACAAACATTTAGGTGAGTAAAAAAGTTTTAATACAGAAAGCCTAATAGATGAATAGCCTTAAAAAAAAACACACAGAATCAAGCAATTTAATGTTGCAGTTACTTCTGTAATGACGAAACTGAACAAAATAATGTTGGTACGAACAGATTTATAGTTTTCATGTGAAAGGTGTGGGGGGCAGGGAGTATTTAACCCACTTCTAAATATATAAAACAACAAAAATAGCCCTAAGTCAGTTCAGCAGTTTCACCCTGATGTAAATACAGTTTGCTCCATTCCATATTACACAAACAGCAAATATGGTGCAAATGGACTGGCACTTTTGCACCAATGCCAACTAATTGTGATCTTTCCCGGGCATCTATGACATTTATAACACATTTTAAAATTAAGTCTTTGACCTTTCTATTTTCATGCATACATACAGGTGGAAATCAACCTATCCGCCTAAATTTGTTTTTTAAAAACAGAAAAATAACAAAAAGTATGTATTCTTTTGAATGTGTCTTCGCTTCACCGAACCCGACAGCTAGGTCAAACGTTGTGAATACTGACAGCATGTGGAGTGATCATATAACTCAGATTACCTGCAGTAAAAGCAGAAGAAGTGCAGGTGTTTGTACCATAGTACTAAAGACTTCAAATAAGTTGTTGTATACAGCAGGCCTCCAGGTAGGGCTGAAGGTTTATCAGTTAATAAAAAGCGGAAATACACCACTTGCAACTTCAATTTTTCCACAGTGCACAAAATAAATATGGATAAATACAGACGAGAGAAAAATATATATTAAGTGTAGATGAACAAATTCAAAAAAATAAATACCATAAAGCCGGAAGCACCATTTGTCAGACACATTGCTATATCTATGCGCCTCAATGTTTGGACACTGAACCCCTACAGACCTACAGTTGACAACCACTGCATCTCTGAAAGATCCAGCTGGCTTAAGATCACCAACGCCTCTTGTAATAGGAGCACTTCTAAATATTGAATTTAGCAAATGCTTTTTTCGCTCTTCCCAGTGCATAAGACAGCTCCTCTCTTAAATCCTACAAAACACAGACTCGTATCTAACCTGCCCCGTGAATAACAAAATCACAGGCATATGCAAATCAGTGTCCCACGTTGTGGAGACTTTCGCTCAACTGAGCGAAGTTTTTAATTTATTTATTTTTAAATGTGGAATCTTTGTTAACTCCGTGGAATCTTTCTTAACTCCGTGGAATCTTTATTAACTCCGTGGGATCTTTATTAACTCCGTGGGATCTTTATTAACTCCGTGGGATCTTTATTAACTCCGTGGAATCTTTCTTAACTCCGTGGAATCTTTCTTAACTCCACAGTGCTTGTGAAGTTCAACACAAAAAAGCAAACCAAATAATGAACGAAAGCATCAGCTAAAACAGTGGGAGAATTCTATCACAAAAAATGTTTTTCAGACCATATCCTTTCAAAAGAAATTATATTTAGAGACTTGACAAAGTACACAAACTAGAAAACTTCGTGGACGATGCCTTAAACTTCCAACACCATTACACTTGCACAGTCACTCAATTACAGCCATATATTGACAAATTCACTGTGTTACTGGGAATATCAATGGAAACTATAGAAAAAGAAGAAAAAAAATGAAAAACTACCAACATCCGGAAATGATAAATTCTTGATCTGTGCACTTAATAAAAGCAGTATGAAGGCACCTACACTCCTTCAGTCACTTAATCACTCATGCGTCTTTTCGACTCCATTTGACTGGGTCAGCTTCCCACACATCGGCAGGTATGCAGCGATTGCACTACTCTCCTTCAGTCTTCAACAAGTCGACCAGAATTTACTCTCGGATTGAAATTGCCACATAAGCATATCAGGAGATGGCCATTTTTTGGGAAGCATCGTCATAACCAGGACCAATCACCATATGTACTGAGTGGCAATGTCATCCGCATTGTGGAGCGGCATCAGTGCACAGAAGGGGTTAGTGTTCCCGTTCATACTGTTCCATCTGCATTTTGAGCCATTGGAGGGAAAAATACAGGACAAGGCTGTTTAGAGGTCCCTTAGGAAAGCCCTGAAACCTTGAACTTTCAACCCACATTACATGTATAATTGAGTCCACCGGCCTCCACAACAGTGCACTCGCACTCCTCGGAGGTGCGCTAGGCAAATGCAACAATGACTGGCCATCAAAACATCTTTATCACCCAGGCATCTGAGGAAGCTTTATTCCTTCTTTACTGAAATTTCTGCAGTGGCCATAAATTAATCTTCCAGGGTCCTCCCTCCATCCACCACCATAACTGCACTACTAATGTAACAGCTCTGTAAATCTGTGCTACCAAGTATTTCATCAAAAAAACGGAATTAATACTGTGTGAGATGCTTGGGAAAAAGAAAACACTCTTGCCTGACATATAACCACATTCTTCAGCATTTTAGTGCCCAAGCACAGAATTTATAGTCCTTGAGGTGTCGATGGAGCCCAAGCCCTGCACTGTTCCAGTGAGATTTATGATGAAAAAGGCCCCGACCATAGCAAAATCCCTTTTGTCTTCACATATTAATTGGCTTTGTTACAAACTAACAGTCTATCAACCATACATATCACACTAAGTAGCTATTTACTCACCCTTCCAAAAAGCACATGACATATAGATGCTACAATAAAGGTGCAAAAAATACAAATAAACAAGGGTCTCCACTGTGTTTACACGTCTTGTGCCTACCGGACACAGATTTTGCCTATACGGTGAAGTCCGTATTGTTTGAATGAAGCATTCTTTTTGCGACGACCAATACCGTGACTGAATCCGTAATCTTGCATTAGTGGCTATTTGATAGCTGCTTCGGTTTACAGATATGTCAGTTGGCTCTGTCCTGATGAGACCCGTGGATTAGTTCCCTTTTGGGTGGAAACGCCGACATTCCCATGGAGCCATCTTGTCTACAGTACTTAAAATATGGATAGGTTTATGTTGAAGTTGAGACTAGCTGTGGATACCTCATGTTTTTCGGATATATATATTTAAATATGTTCTTTTGCACTGAGCACTTTTGGCAAATTAAGCAGCATGAAGTTTTGCCACTTTGATGCCACGACACTGTGAAAATAATCTATCAAACTGGCATTGTACTTTTGGCCTAATGTTGCATTTATTGATATTCTACCACACACATGGTGGATCAGGTATTTATTTGTTTGCAGTTTTATATAGCGTGGACATGGCCCGAAGGCATCAGGGAGCTTTACAACACAGAAAGTCATTAAACTCCGGTGTTTACATCAGTGGATGAGAACAAAAGATACCACAAGAGACAGTTACAACAACTGGGCAGAGGACATATACAGTTACACGAAGTCAGATCAGGACATATTGGAGAAAGTACTTCTGTATGGTCGATGGTGAATTAACCAAGATGTCTGTCACATAGGAGGAGCTTGAGGTCCTTTTTAGGTCTCGCGCCTAGCGTTGCAGTGCGTAGCACTGCTCGCGCAGCGCGAGACCTCTAGAAAGGGCTTTAGAAAGCTAACCACACGCTCGTGCGTGTGGTTATGCTTTCGCCTGCTGGTATTGGCTTTCGTGTGCTTTTTTTAATAAATACAGCACTCGATTGGGCAAAGGCGGGCGCATGTCCCGCCTTTGCTCCTCCCATTCCCACTGGTGGCTAGCACGCGCAGCAGCGCGCGTTCGCTGCCGCGCTCCCTCCCCCTGCTCCTCTGTGGTGCGCGCGCACCACTGGTTTCTCCTGCAGTTTTATATAGAGCGAGCTCGACCCAAATGTATTGGAGCGCTTAACATGAGCACCAGTTCCATAACAAAACGACACATCCATTCTTGTTTTGTTTTTGTTGTCCCTCTGCTTGTATATTAGCACGGCGTCTGCTTCACGGACGCCGTGCTTCATGTTCTGGACAGCATTTATATTACGGCCGCCTTATCTTTCCTTTCTGTTGCTGCCTCTATTACTGGCTTTCCCCCTCCCTCCTCGCAATCGGAGTCCCCCACCCTCCGAGCACAAACGCAGCAGTGGGTTTCTTAGTACATGTGGGAGAGCTGACGCCCAGACTTTGGATGGGAAATATGCCATCAGAACAAATTAAACAATGAAAATAAAATTACAAATGCCGATCATACTAAGACAAATTCGCAGTATGATCGGCATTTGTAATTTTGTTTCCATTGTTTAATTTGATGGCATATTTTACGTAGGCATGGGGTAGAGCCGCCAGAGACTCGAACTGGTTTCCCGCTCATGAAGTCGGCAGCTCTGTAGCTTACATTACACCCTCTGAAAAGTATAGCTGACACGAACCACCACCGATATGGCTGCACCAAAATGCTGGTAGGAAGTGACTCAAGAAAACAGCAACGCAACGGAAGATGAAAGTGTAGTCCGGGCCATTGGTACGCTACCGCTAGCCCATGCCAGCAAGCATATTTGTTCGTGGAGGGAGAAAGCAGTGCGGGCGGGGGACTAAACATGTATAGCAGCCCAGGAGAGGTGAGCGCAGGCTGCTCCTGGTTCCCATTCACTGCTTCCAAGTGTTACTATTTGTTCCTATGTTTTGTGCATTTCTGTTCCCCTGCATAGTGTTGCTCTCTGTACCCCATGTGCTTTTCCCCACCCCTGTTACGTTCCTCTTTACCCGTGCACTCCTCTTCTATGCCTGGTGCTCCCCCCCCCCTTGCGCCCTCTGTGTTGAAGCCCCGTTCCCCCATGTTGCTTCTGCCTTTTCACCCTCCACGTGTTGCTTCCATGTACCCCCTCCCCTGTGTTTCTTCAGTGTTCCCCTGCCATCTCCCATAGAGCTTCTGTATCCTATGACGCATGCACCCTCCGTGTTGCTTCTGCCCCGAGTTGTTTCCGTTGCCCCGTCCTCCTACTTTTAATAAAACAAATAACACTTATTTTTAAATGCTGCTGCTTCTTCCTTAGTGTTGTCAGTCTGTTGCCCACATCTACTTGTAGATCTTCCCTTTTGTCACTGATTGTGATGCGTGAAGTCCTCTGAGCTCGGCAAATTATCATATCTGATCTTTGGGTAATGGCCAAGACTTCGATTTAATAGCTAAGGCTGCTGCTTGCATGGCTTTCTTGATGGAATTTGCACTCTGGCTGTTTCCATTCATAAAATCAGGCCTACAAATCCCATAATGCATCATTAAAAAAAAGAACGATGATGCTTCCGCTGGGCTGTGTTGTTCTATATGTGCAAATCACACAAGATGATGGACGGAATGCTGCACATTGGCAAACATTCACCCCCAGTCACAGATCTGGGTTTAATCCATCGTTATTTTGCTTCACCACACCACCCCAGTTCAGACATAGCCATATGCAAATCAATCTTGACCCTGTGCCTCATGGGAACAGTCCAGACCGAACTGCCAAGCCATGTCTTCCCTGGACCGGAATCAAGCATCCTAGGACCGGTTTCAGGCTATCAGCCTTCATCAGCCAGGATAGCTTGACTCCAGTGGGGTAGTGTTCTATATGTGCACATAAGTATTAAAAGCATGCACATGCCTACAAAATGGCCCAGCCCGTCTGCCGAGCAGAAAGGCAGGGAGTGTTTTATCGTGTTAAACTGCCCTTGGTGCGCCTTGGGCTTGCAGCGCGCAAGGGTTGGTTGATGTCATGGCTATGGATCTCTTGAAGAGGGAAATCTGGACGGTATGACGAGTGTGCCTTGGCCTTTGAAGGCTGTGCTGACTCATACAGCCAGTTATGCCCCCCATTGTTTGTTAGCTTGCTGGCTGAGGTGATGAGATTGATCTGAGCGCGTGAGGGCCCTTACTCCCGCCCCCCCCAATGAAGCTTGGTCGCACTACTCTTTACGAAGGCAAGTAGATCAGGTGTGTGTTTGTATGTACTGGTGTGTGCGCAGGTGTGAGTGTATTTGAGAGGCTGTGTGTATTTTGTGTGTGTTTGTATGTACTGGTGTGCATCTGTGCAGGTGTGAATGAAGGTGAAAGGCTGAGTGTGTGTTTACAGGTGTGTGTATGTACTAGTGTCCGTCTGTGTGAATGTATGTGAGATGCTGGGTGCGAGCAGGTGTGTGTTTGTATGTACTGGTGTTTGCGCAGGTGTGAGTGTATTTGAGCGGCTGTGTGTATTTTGTGTGTGTTTGTATGTACTGGTATGCGTCTGTATGCAGGTGTGAATGAATGTGAAAGGCTGAGTGTGTTTTTACAGGTGTGTGTATGTACTAGTGTCCGTCTGTGTGAATGTATGTGAGATGCTGGGCGCGAGCAGGTGTGTGTTTGTATGTACTGGTGTGTGCGCACGTGTGCGTGTATTTGAGAGGCTGTGTGTGTACAGGTGTGTATTTGGTGTGTGTTTCTATGTACTGGTGTGCGTCTGTGTGAAGGTGTGAATGAATGTGAAAGGCTGAGTGTTTTTACAGGTGTGTGTATGTACTAGTGTCTGTGTGAATGTATGTGAGATGCTGGGCGCGAGCAGGTGTGTGTTTCTATTTACTGGTGTCTGCGCAGGTGTGAGTGTATTTGAGAGGCTGTGTGTGTACAGGTGTGCATTTGGTGTGTGTTTGTATGTACTGGTGTGCGTCTGTGTGAAGGTATGAATGAATGTGAAAGGCTGAGTGTGTGTTTACAGGTGTGTGTGTGTGCATTGTGAATGTATGTGAGAGACTGTGTGTACACTAACACTAATCCTTTTATGGGTTCCGGAGTAGCGTGCTACTCACCATAAAAGCGCTTCAACACCCATCAGGGGTAACAAGTGCTATATGAATGCAAACCTTTCTTCCCCTTCTATCCCTCCGCTATCCTTCTCACTCCAAATAACTGACTAATATCCACCTCTCAAATTACTTTCATATTTCACCATACTAATTCACCACAAATCCTTTTTGGGTTTCCGGAGTAGCGTGCTTCAACACCCCATCAGGGGTAACAAGCGCTATATAAATACAAACCTTTTTTTCCTCTATCTTTCTGCTATCCTTCCGAATCCAAATAACTGAGTAACCTATCCACCACTTAAAATGTACTTGCATGTTTCACTATACTAATTCAACACTAATCCTCTTTGTGTCCCGGAGTAGCGTGCTACTCGCCGAAAAAGTGCTTCGACGCCTCGTCAGGGGTAGTAAGCGCTATATAAATGCAATTACAATACAATGCAAGTTTGTTCCTGTGTACATTGCTCATACTTTTTTATTTCTTCTTAATGGAAAACTAACATGTGGGGATGTGTGTGCGTGTGTTTATACAATGTACCTTTCTAATTAATTTTAATGAAGTTATGGATACAGTGCATTTGGTTCAACCTTTAAATAAATAAAAATAATATAAATATATTTTTTTATTATATGGATTTTCTTGTAACATTTGTATTGTGCTGTTTTGTAAAAACCTTAACCACGCAAAAAACTTTACTTTCTAAATGTATCTAATACTTCTTTCTGCAATGTTTCGAAGTCTAATGAACGCTGTAGGCCTTGCAAAGAGTATGTTAAGTGCTAAATAACGAAATAAATACTAATGCAATAAAATACAATGTACCTTTCTAATTAATTTTAATGAAGTTATGGATACAGTGCATTTGGTTCAACCTACAAATAAATGTAAAAAAATATATATATATAGTTACGTGATTAATGTTTTAACAAAACAGCACAATACAAATGTTACATGAAAATCCATCTAAAATAAAGAAATTTCCCCACACATAAATTTACATGTAAAAATTAAATGTCATAGCGAAATTGTTAAACTTGACATTACATATTCATCACTAGACATTGTTCGCTCTCAGAATACCAAGTTTATTTGCACAGTTTATACCTAAAGGCGTCTGAACCTACCTAATATCAATCGTCAGGGCTTTAAGTGGGCTGGGTCCGTCTGGGTCTCAGACCCGGAAGAATTTAAAACGGGCATTGAAGCGGGTCCCTGTTGGAGACTATAGTCATGTCCTAAACTTTACAGGCAAAAACACGGAGCGATTTTTTTTTTTTTTTTGTATATTTTTATTGAAAATATTGATAGCAAGAACATAGATCAGGTCACATCCTTGGTTACAAAATTTCAAGTGAGAGGGAGCTATGGTAAGCCAAGTAAAAATATATAGTAAGGACACTGCAGTACAATAGTTGGGGGTGGGGGGAGTTTCTTCCTTTACAAAAAAAGCCACTGTTACAAATGGAAAGCAGTGTCTGCTGGGGGAGAGGATAAACCGGGACATGCACCCGCCTTTTGCCCAACTTAGACTTTACAAGTCCAGAACACACTGTCTGAGAGGCAACCACTGCACAACCATTTGGTCATATACTTGAAGGGCCCGTCTTCCGGGCTTTTTCATGATACCATTGTGGGTAGAAAAACCTGTTTTCACCGGAATTGCAGTAGTGTGTTTGAATTGTGCTGCCATCCTTCTTTCCTATTCACATTTCCCAAGGAGGAATCATTTAATGGGAAAACCACCTGGTTAGGATGGAAAACGTGCATGAGTTGGTACCCAAGCACCAATACCTACGATTATTTCCACAATTAGAGTGCAAAACCCAGGGCTTTAAGTGGGCCGGGTCTCACCGGTGCTGAGCACCGGCAGTTTTTAAAAGGGGGCCTTGAAACGGGTCTCTATCGGGCTCTGTTTTGTTCCCTGGCACGAAGTAATATCCAAGTATTCCCCAAGCTTAGTTGTTAAAAATAGGCTTCATGGCTACACACTTACACGGTCCACACATGCTTTCTTTTTTTAAAAGTCGCTGCTTGTTTGGTTTACTTTTGGCCAGTCACTCTCCAACAGAGCATTCGGGCACTCCGACACCAACTGCTCCCTCCATCCTCCCTTAGTAGGTAACAGACATTGCCATTTACAATGCCAATAGCTCTAACTTGAAAAAACGCGAGACCGATTGCATTTCCAATGCTTGTTGAAGGTTGCTAGGAAGCTGGTTAGACAAGTGAGGGAAGCAGAGGTACCAATGGAGTAGCAGATCTTTGGCAAACGTTTGACCCACGGGACTATTGTGTATTTGTTTTATAGGATGACCTGGGTTTCGATCCAGGTGTATGGATAAATCCTTATGTTTGTTGTACAATAAAGATGCAAGCATTATACCCAAGCGGTGCCCTCTGCAATGGGTAACATTGCATCTCACCTCCTTATTTAACTCCGATCTATTTCCCTCTGTGGAGTGCATCACGTGGGGGGACGACCTGCTTCCCATACATGTGAAAAACAAACAAAACAGCGTGTTTTGCTCTACATCCTTCATAGCGCATTTCCAGTTCTCTGTGACTCAAGACTGGGCTGACTGCAAGAAGCAGTTATCTGGGCCTCAAGACTGTACCAACAGGCAGAAGCCCCTGTGGACTCCAATGACCCAAAGACACTCGCATTGTCAAATGAATAGCAGGCCTGAGCTCCTCCCAAAATGTCGCTTGCCAAGTTTCTTTGTCCTCATTTAATCAACTTCAGTGCTCTGATTTCAGCTATTGTTCCTCCCGCTTGGAGTTTCTGCTTGAATGCTGCTAGTGTCTTATATAACTACTGCTATCCCCGCCAGCGGCTCCTGGGACCTTTATGAAGAGATTTCAAAGCTTTCTTTTCTGTCCTCGGTCTTTGTTCTCTCTTCTCCTCTTACACACTTGAAGCCAATTTTATGTCATGCGTTCAACGCCATTTATTACAGTAATCATTGATGTGTTTCAAACACGATTCAGCCGTGGTGTCCGGTGACTCTGGGGGCGCTGCAGAGGCTTAAAATATACACCAAGCACATTTAACCCGACTCCATACTCTGCTTTGAGAACTGCAATCAATCTGTTGATTATTAGCTGGCAAAAAGGTGATCATCGTTTCAGTTAAAGAAAAAATGTTGTGCACTAGATCGTTAAAGTGTAGCTGGACAGTACACCGTCCAAAGGGCCGTGATCGTAATGTTTGGGTAAGCCACTCCCACAAATGACGCAGTAGGGTCAGGTCCCACTCTCGGCACTCGGAGGTGCGCACGCACACTCCTGTTCCAAGGCTCTGCACTTGTGCTCCTGCCCGTCAGTTATGCCTTAGTCTGAGCCAAGGGCAGTGCTTTCAATGGGAAGGCGCTGTCCGTGAGGGTCGGATCGGTAAGGTGGGCACTTGGGCAATGGCCGAGGGGCCGGTACCCGAATTCCAGCTGTGGGCCGGCTTTTTTGGGCCGCCTGGAGGCCGGTTTGGGTGGTGTCTGTGCTGTTTGGATGCCGCAACGGCCCAGAGGGTGTCTAAGCGGCCTTTCTGGAGGCAGATGGGCCTCTGTTATGTCCGTTTTACCAATGGGGTGGAGGTGTCACTTCCTTTCTCTTGCTGGACCGGCCCATTAATATATGCAGATTGAGCGGGGGCAGGGGGCCTGAGCAGAAGTGGTCTCACTTGCAGGGCTCGAGTCGGGGTACCACGCGGGTGGACGGCGTCCCCCCACTTATTTTACCGGGAGCTCGATAACTGGAGCAAATGGAGCCACACATTCACTCTTTGGCCTCTCTGGGGCGAGATCGGAGCTCATTCAGAACGCTGCTCATGCGCTGGCTTCTCTGATGCAATCGCATCTAAGGGGTGAGCGAGGGGAGGCAATGAGTCTGATGGTGTAAGCCACCTTTCGTGACGTCACTTCCTGTCGTGACGTCAGCGTCCCCCCACTTCTTTTTTTAGGACTTGTGCCCTGCTCACTTGTATTCATGTGTGGTTCACCAGTGTGAACTCAACCATGCATTTCTTTTTTTTCTAAGTGAAGTTAAGAAAACATTCCTGTGTCAGAGACCCCCGCCCCCCTTCTTTACATAAAACTATGCCGAAGCAGTGTTTTGCGGAGAGAAATCCGCAAATGTGGGCCACTTTTTTTTTGTTGTTTTTTTAAAGAGTGCCCAGGCCTATTTTTGATCCCAATCCAACCCTGCTGTCTGGTACGGAGTACCTGCACTTCTCAGCAGTGCTGCAGTACATCTAAATGGTAGAGTATCAGCACTTCTCGGGAGCAAACAGCAGTGCTTAATTTGTAATAAAATAAGTGCAGGGTCCTTGTCAGGAGGTCACTAGAGCTGGCACCACCCATTGCCCCTGCCAGCTCTGCCAAAATAAAACTACTAGCCATTACACTCCTAAAAGTGTGACAAGTCAACCTATACAAGGCCCCCAAAGCTGTAAGAACCTCTTGGGCAGCAGGTATTACTAATTTTTAATGTAGAATTATTAATAAACATCTTATTTTATTTTTATTTTATTTGAAAAGTTTTATAAAGCGCGAACAAGACCCAACCGGGTATCAGAGCGCTGTACAAAGAGGAAAGCTGACGTATACGTACAGAGACAATATAAATACACTTACAAAAAAGGAAATATGAGAGGAACCGGAAGCAAAAAGTAAATGAGGGTGCTAGGGGAAGAGTAGGAAGCAAGTGAACAAACAGGTAACAGCCAACCTAGATGAGGCCAAGCAGTTTCATCATCTACTTACTTCAAAGACAAACAAAATAAGTTTAAACCCCCAGTAGAAATGATTGTCAAGCACAAGTTTCAAACATAAAGTGAAAGTAAATTGTTAAGCATGCAATAAAATACCCAAGCACACCCCATAAGGCAACATGAGAGGAACCTGAGGCATAAAATAAATGAGGACGCTAGGGGAAGAGTAGGTAGAGAATGAACAAACAATAAACAGCCCACCCAGATGAGGCCGAACAGTTTCATCATTGCCTTACTTTAAAGACAGCTGAAATACGTTTTAAACCCCAAGTGAGAATGATTGTCAAGCACGAGTTACAAACATAAAGTAAAAGTCAATTGTCAAGCATACATTTCAACACAACAAAGTAAAAATGCTTGTCGAGAATGCAAGGTAATGGACTAGCAAATGACATGGAGGCTATTGTTGATGCAGTTCTTCCAATAGTAGCCATTTGACCTGTTTTTTGAATGAGGCAGTCGAAGGGTTGGCTCTGATCTCTGTTGGTAGGGCATTCCAAATTCTTGGAGCCAGCCCTGAGAAGGTACGATTGTAGGTTCTTTTTTATTGAATTTCGGTGGTTTCAGTAGTAGGGTATTGGAGCTTCTTAGGTTTCTTCTGGATCCGGAGAGCTCAAATTTTTTTGCCAGGTAAACGGGGCTATTGAAATGTATAGCTTTGTGTGTCAGGCAGGCTATCTTGAAGCGGATCCTAGCTTCAATGGGGAGCCAGTTAAGCTGGATTAAGTCAGGTGCGATATGATCATGCTTTCTTGAGCCTGTGATTAGTCTGGCAGAGGCGTTCAGAGTAGCTCTTAGCGGCGCTAACCTAGATTTAGGAAGACCAGCTAGGGTTACCAAGCCATATTCTACTCGTGATATAACTAAGGATTGGACTGCTGATTTCATGTCTTCGGGAGGTAGGAACGGTTTGATTTTCCTAAGAGTGTTGAGCTGATGGTTGGCACTCTTAATGGTTGCACTGATGTGACCTTGCATGTTTAGAAATTT
Source organism: Calotriton arnoldi (assembly GCA_963921515.1). NCBI lineage: Eukaryota > Metazoa > Chordata > Amphibia > Caudata > Salamandridae > Calotriton > Calotriton arnoldi. Next base: position 754,418 of record CAWUFW010006762.1, read on the forward strand.
GTCTAGGGTGACCCCTAAAGAGCAGGCGGAGTCCACCAAATGCGGGGTGCAGTTGAGTGCTGATATTTTTTTGATCCAGTTTTGCGTGGGAGCCTCGTGATTGCGTGGGGAAATCAAGAGAAAATCAGTTTTGAGAGAGTTAAGTAATAAGTGGTTATGTGTTAGCCATTGTTGAGTTTTTTGAAGCGCTCCGTTAAGAGTTTTAATGTCATCTGGAGAGGAGATCTTCAAATACAGTTGAGTGTCATCCGCGTACATGTGGTACTGAATGTTTGAGTCATTTAGAATGGCAGTTAGAGGTTCCATGCATAGGTTGAAGAGCGTGGGCGAAAGTGCAGAACCTTGAGGCACCCCAATAGAGACTGAAGTGCTGGCCGCCAAAGATTGGTTGACTTTGATTCTTTGTGTTTGGTTATGCAGGAAAGAGGAGAACCAATTTAGGACAGGGCCCGATAGCCCCATCCTGTATTGAAGAAGGTTAATCAGGTTATCATGTTTGATAGTGTCAAAAGCAGAGGACAAGTCCAGAAGAATTAGAAGACATGGTGTATCTTGGTCCAGAGCTCTCAATGCGTCATCAACAATGTGAGTTAGCGCTGTTTCTGTGCTATGACCTGATCTAAAGCCTGATTGATGTTGGTCTAGGAGCTGAAATTTCTCAATGTGGTCGCAAAGCTGTGTGTGAACACATTTCTCGAGCAATTTCGCTAGGGACATGATGTTGGTGATCGGCCGGAAGTTACTGGGATCTGTAAGGTCTGCATTGGGCTTCTTGGGGATGGGTGTGACTTGCCCCATTTTAAGGCAGTCGGGAATCCTCCCTGTAAGAGAGATTGTTGGATGATCCTGGACCAGAGAGGCAGAACTGCCAAGTTGAGGTCTTTGAGCAGCTTGGCGGGGAGTGGGTCCTTGAAATGGTTGGAAGGTTTCAGAGAGGCCAGGGAAAGTGACAGCTCCTCCAAGTCTGGAGGTCGGAAGGAATTCCAGCAGGCATTGTTTTTGGGTGTGTACAGGCATTGATTTTGGGTGTGTATTGCCGTGTAACCAGGCAAACCCTCGGAACTCATAGACAACAAATTCTCAGCGGCCCGTTGCAGTTCCCGCTCAATACTTCTAGACTTTTCAGCGAAGTGCTCTGAGAAGTCCTCCTCACTGGGTCCAGCGATTTTGATTGCTGGAATAGGATTAGCCTGTTTGATGATATCAAACAGTTTCCTGGGACGGTTTTTAGCGCTGTCAAGCTGATCTCTGAGATGATCTGATTTAGCGATGTGAATGAGTTTGTTGTAAGAGCTTCTCATCTTTCTTAACTGTTCGAGGCTAGAAGTGGAGAGGGCATTTCTCCAACGTCTCTCAGAGAGCCTCAGCTTGCGACGTTCGTCATTAAGGGTACCACTGAACCAAGGTTTGGATTGTTTGCAGGGAATCCTTTTAAGTAGCTTCGGGGCTGCAGAGTCGAGAATATTAGACATAGTGTTGAAGTAATGATCCGTCAACTCTTCCAAATTATTCATGGTAGTTGGAGGTTCAAGTAGATTCTTGCTCAAGATGGAAAGGTTAGAGATGTTGATATCTCTCAGGTTACGAGACAATTGCTTGTTTTTGAGTGGTTGCCCTTGTCTAAGCAATACCTTCTCCTGAATGCGAAAGGAGATTTGGAGATGATCCGACCAATTACATGGTACTATGTCATCTAGCTGAATAATGTGCTCTCTAGCTATGATGAGGTCAAGGGTAGCGCCCATGCAGTGGGTAGGACCGTTGCAGGCCTGTATATAGTTGAGGTCAGAGAGGAAAGACTTAAGAGAGCAGACTACTGGATCATTAGAGTCATTCCAGTGAAGGTTGAAGTCACCGAGGAAGATGTGATTAGGATGGAGGGCTGAGCTGGCAGAGATGGATTCCATTAATTGTTCTACGAAGAGTAAGTTGTTGTCCACAGGAGGATGGTAGATCGAGTGAAGCACACAGACAATCTTGCCCTTGTTCCAAATTTCAGCGACAAGTAGCTCACAGGAGGACATTGAGTTCTTATGAGTCTGCTTCAAAATGAGGCTGGACCGATGGATGCAGGCAATCCCCCATCCAGCTTTAATAGCCCTATCACATCTGACAATGTCATAGCCAGGAGGAATTAAAATGTCAAGTATTGGGGAGGAAGAGTCATTGAGCCAAGTTTCCGTAAGAATCAGGAGGTCTAATTCTTGTGATAAGATGAGTTCGGAGATATCTGCTGCGTGCTTCACTGCTGATCTGCAGTTGAGAAGCATCGATTTGATATGGGAATCTGTGGTTGCATCCACTAGGTGCGAAGTGACTACCTGAAGTAAGTTGTCCTTATTCAAGGATCTCAAGTTAACACTCGGTTCTCTATCAGGATCGGAGGAGATAGTGGGTATGGAGCTAGGCGAGATTGCGTAGTCCTCATAAGATAGTGAGAGTGCGAGCGTGTCAACCTCAGACCCCTGCGTCTGTAAACTACAGGGTCTGGAGTGGAGGTAGGGAGGAGGGGGAGCGGGCCCTCGAGGGTAGTTCGGGCAGGTAACAGAGGACCTTTCCATTCCACCATTTAAATTAGTTGCAGGGTGCGAGGGTAGAACTTTTCATTCTTTATTGAGCATTGTAGGAGGATCTGGAGGTTGTCATTTACAGTAAGGAGGTCCCGCTTCAGTTCGGCCAATTGTTCCTCAATCCGCCGAAGACTGACACCATCAGGTGACCGTCCATTATAAGGTGCAGGGAGATGCCCCTTCTCCATACAGCTATTGCAAGGGGAGATGGACCCCTGCTTAAGCTCAGTTATGGGCTCCAAAGGAGTAGTGTGAATGGTAAGGATGGCGTCAGGGATCATAAGCGGCGGTTGAGGGGTACACCCTGAGTATGTCCAAGGGGCGGTCCACAGGTAGTATCCTGAGCCCTGGGCGTAGAGCAAGAGGAAGCAGTAGGTTTAGGGGAGTTCAGAGGAGAGGGTGTCCCAAAGGTAGCGTCCTGAGCAATGGGAAGAGAGTTAGAGGAGGAAAGCAAATGAAAGGGAGTCCCTAAGGTAGCATTAGGATTAGGAGTAGGGATAGATTGGACGTGAGGGGAGGGGTCGTTGTTGCTTCTAGTCAAGAGGTTAGGTCGCGGTGTAGTGGGTTTTGGGACCAAGGGCGGTGAGTGTACTATGTTTAGGGGGAAGTCCGTGTCCAAGGGACTGGCAGTCGGATTGGAAGTGGGGGTGGTTTGTGCCTGAGGTGGTGGGACAGGGGGGGTTGAGTATGCCGCGGTTTGAGGGGGGTCAGTGTCCAAGGGATCATTGGTGCCGTTGGCTGTAGAGACGGTGTGGGCAGGAGGGGTAAGTGTCTCGGGATCAGCCTTGTGGTGATTCCTGGTTGTCCGTTTGCTGGTCCTGGTAGTATCGGTTGCCGTCATTGTAGTGGGTGTTTGCCGGCGGAGTGTGATGATAGGGGTAGTGAGATTATAGTTAGTGATGGTGGATGTCCATGAGTTGTATCGTGGGTCATCTGGTGAGGGAGATTGGGTCGGTTCAGGGTTTTTTGTCGGGGTGAGGGGTGGTAAGGAAAATTGGGTTTGAAGGCACTGCTGAGTTATAGAGGAGAGTAGCGTTGGGAAGTGCCGATCAAAAGTGGTGAGGTGCGGGTCTGAGGCCTGAATGAGAATGTTTCCTGTTTTGAAGATGGAAATTGTCAGTTCTCCTTTAAAGGTAGGGGAGACAGTTGTGGAGATTTTTTCGCCATAGGGAATATTAACCGACTTGGTGACTAGAAAATGAAGAAGGAAGGTGTTTTTCCACTTAGTTGGGCGGTTTGTGTAAAAGATGAAGTTAGTTTTCGTCTCGCCATTAGTAGCAGTGTGGTAGTTGTCAACAATAAGTGTTTCTGGGTGCTGTTTTATGGTTCTATGCTTTAAGTTCTTTTTAGCATTACTGGTCAGGTTTTCTGGGTAGTTAATGGCCCATGAGTTTGGTCCGTGGCGAGCGAGTTTAGAGTTCCTGGTGGTATATGGCGGAGGCATAGTTAATGACTGAGAGATTCTGGATCAAAAGAATCGGTTGGAGGAGAAGTTAGTTGTGTATTTGCGTCTTGATGTAGTGTATGGCTGAACTAAATAGTGAGGGAAATGTCAAAAACTGGATTAGGTTGTTTTCTAGTATCCTTGTTGGTATCAAAAGGCAATGTCATTCCACAGACCAGTATCATTGATCCGCTAAGAAAGTACGCTTTCGTGTCTTATTTAGGTTCCCTGAAGGAGCACTCAGCCTCATCAAACAGACAGGCAGTGTAGATCCAAGGACCTGTAGCAGAAGCCATCAAGCACAAGTAATCCTGAAGTTCTACTTGTGGCTCTAGGATTGAGCTCTTAAGCTCACTCAAGAGATCCAAGTCTCCTAGCTAGTGTGAGGTAGGTAGCGATAAATAAGAATTGATTACGAGGAAGAGAACATGACTTTTGGGGTGGGGGGGAGGAGAGTGGTCTTCACACAATGTCTGAGCACCAAGAAGTTGAGAGCCACATCACAAAAGCATGATCCAGCCGGGAGAAGGCTGTCCCACATTAGACTGAATAGACATACCGAGCACATCCCCCACATCCCCCAACTCAATGGTAGACCCCAGACATGATCCACGAAAAGGGTTCACTAAGCTCCCAGGAAGGGCAGCCCTAGAAAGAGATGCCACTAAAATAGTGGTACATGTCCCAGCTTAGCATGAGATGTCACTGAAATATTGGTACCCAATCATGTTCCACGTAAAAGGGTTCATTTAGCTCCCAGGAAGGCCACCCCTTAGAAAGAGATGCCACAAAATAATGGTATATGTCCCAGCTTAGAATGAGATGCCACTAAAATATTGGTACACGTCACAGCACTGCATATTGCATTGCCCTATCCAAGATGGCCGCCATAGAATGATAAAAGCCAATTCCTCTTTCTATTTCCATGGACCCTTTTGTCATGTGTCGTACCTCTTCTATTGGTAGAGGAAGCACCAAAAGTGAAACAGTCACCGGGAAAATCAAAATGGGTGCCAGCCCACAGTTAAAATACAACATTAAAGTTCTAAAGATGGAGACCCCGCAAAGGTAGATAGGAGCGAACCTCCGTGACAAGAAACAGCCATATGAGACTTTTTCCAAACAAAGGAGCGGTTCACAGGAAGCGCGTCTCCTGAGACGGGCGTACCTCGAGCAAAGCCAGCAGCCCCAGAGCATGCAGACCAGACAAAAAGCCAGCAGCCCCAGCACGAGCAGACCATGGTCACAACTCGCCAGCAATTCAATGCGAGGAGATGTGAACAACAGCAACGGTGGCAATTGATTTACGGGCGGTGGCGAGACTCCAGCACCTCCGAGCACGGAGCACCCAGGCAGCTCCAGAACGAGAGAAGGCTCCTCACCCGCAGCTGCGATCCGCGAGGAGGGAGCCGCAACCTCCCAGCGCGGAGACGCAGTCCAGAGGGCAGCAGCACACAAGGCGTCCGAAACAGCGGATGTACTGACGGACTGCAGCCCGCCACAGCAGCTCCCGGGAATGGACGATGAAAACAACCTTGACGCTCTCCCTGCGCCAAAGCCACAAAGAGAGTCTCCGGTGCAACCCTGGGTGTGGACGCGCACGGTCGCTCCCGGGACTCGTCCTGATAGCTAGGTAGCGCAAGGAAGGACACACAGGGGCCCAGGACGGCGCGTGTCCCGCAACAGGGGGGGGACTCACCCGTCCTTTGTTCCTGGCGATCAATGGACAGAACTCAGCCGCCAAAGTCACGGACGAATCCAGAAACCATTCCTGGGCAGCCAAGGAGCAACACTCGGTGGGGACTCCAGCTCGTCGGCCGAGGCGACGCATCAGACGGGCTCATAAAGCAGCCAGCTCCACTGTCCCATGGTCGACGGTCCCAAGTAAGGTGCTCATCTCTAAATTAAACACCATGTGTCAGACTGTCATATGTACCAGTGTTGACAATTAAGTGCTGGTACCGAGCACCAGAAACCACAGCTCAAATTAAGCACTGCAAACAGGTACCCTTAATAGTGAGAATCTGAACTTCTATATTTCCATTTAAAGCACTAGCCAAGGGTAATCATAGACGTTCTCTACTTTGCATATACTGGAAGGGCAGAGGGGAATTCTGCCTTAAGCGCTGGGCTTCGCTCCTTCAGTTGGTCTCCTTTTGTAAACATTCTATTGAAAGGTGCTCCCTTTAAGGTTTTGAATAGTGGGGGGATGAGGGGGGAAGTTGGGGGCAATGTTTTCTGGAGGGCTCCTCCATCTCTCTGACACTGCCCATCACTGTGCCAGACTTGCCAACCTAACAATACTTTTCAGGGAAAAGGTGGCTCGGCCTTGGTGAAGGCTGGGCCATGGTGAGTGGGCTTCCTCTACACTGCCTAAACAGCCACAGCTAGCCTCTCCAACAGCACTAAAAAACTCTCCCAGCACCACCCCCAATTTCCTGGGGGAGGTATTAATTGGGACCCAGCTGCGCAGATAGTTTGCTACTGAGCTGGACACCCCTTCTATGCAAAGGGTTCCAGATCACCTGTGATTGTGCCTCTTCACCGTGTGGTGAGGCATGAAACCGTGTCTCACATGGTGGCTCTATGCAGTTGGCAGGCATGTCGCAATATCCCACCCAGTGGCTCTCTCAATTCAGTAGTTTAGCTGAATAACAACTGAAAAACGAAAGAAGGACAGGCGAATTGCACCTTATTTGGATTTTAAACTGTTGTAAAATCGTTTTTTGATGTGAGGTTGAGCCTGAGCTTAAGGGACGGCTGACCTGCAGGGAGCCCTCGTTTCTAGCTCTCCCCTAGGAATGCTCAGATCAGGATGTCTTGCTTTGCTGGTGAGATTGTCGATTGGGCTTGGGTCATCAGTAGATCTCGCCGTCCTTTGGCAACAGAGTGTAAATGCATGTTTGTGTCACAGAATTTCTATCATACCGTAAACTATGTTTATCAATTGACACGTGTCAGTTGAATGCACCCCAGATCAATGTGTTCTGGGTAAAGTGATCAATAACTTCCTCATAGTTGTCAAGTAGAAGTTTTATAACTCAACAATGGTCCAGTCTTCATAACGGTTCTGTAAAATACCTGTTTGCACCACCCAATGTGTTCAAAGTTTAGGTAAGAAAGATGCCTCAGCACCCCATAGGCTAACAAAGCCTAAAGGAAGCTGCTTTAGCTGCCATGGACCTACCAAGCATCTGCTGGGTCTTACAGAAAGAAAATCAGGAGATGTGTGCAAGTCAGATTTTACTTATACAGATTGGTCGTAAATTAGTGCATGCTAGTCTCAGGCTCCAATTTGCCAAGAGGCTGACTACATAAAGAAAGTTAATCCTCTTCTTGATCTAGCCGATATTATAATGATTTCCTTGACAAAAAATGTACCAATATGCTAGAATTTGGAAATTTAGATTATAACACAAGGAATAACATTTTTCAAGCCAAAACCAGAATGAAGCTTGAAACAGTGTGGCCAGGGGCGTAGCTAGGCCTTAGGCTGCCCGTGGCGGCCCGCGCGTTTGCCGCAGGTAAGAGCGGGGGGAAGGGAAGGGGGGCCGGCTGCCGCCCCAAAACTCGTGCCGCCTGGGGCGGTCCGCCCCCATCGCCCCCCCCTAGCTACGCCACTGAGTGTGGCTCTAAACACAGTTGCCCCCCTCTAAGCTACTATAACTTAGCAGTGGCGGCTCCTCGAGGGAGTGCTGCGGGGCGGTGGGGTGTGGCGGGGGAGGGGCAGGGTGGGGGGTAGTAAACTCTGGCATACGGCCGGATGCCGGAGTTTACTACCCCCCACCCTGCCCCTCCCCCGCCACGCAGCACTCCCTCGAGGAGCTGCCACTGTAACTTAGTACCCTCACAGAAGTCTACACTAAAATCTTTGTGGGAAGGAGATGGGTCTGGTTGTAGTTGGTCCTGGGAGGCATCATGTTTTGAAAATACCTCAAATGGAATATCCTGAAGAATTAGAAATAGGTTTCTGGCTGCATGTAAGACTTACTAACAGCATCTGCATGAAGATATGTGGCATGAACGCACATATCTGTAGAAAAACATGGGCACAAAAATGAAAACGATCTGTTACCCACATGGTGGCTTTTATCATTGTGAAATATTGATGCAGACAAACCCAGCTGTGATAAAAATATGCTTGAAGGGTGACACTGTGAACCCAACAGAATCACAGTTAGTACAATGACAGCTTTGCGCAATCACACCTCACTGCCCACTAAATAAATCCAAATGGAAATCAATGACTCATAATATACTGTCTACTTATTGAGCGGGTACACAATGGGATTCAATGAACCGTACAATGTGGTCCGCAGTCACTAATTGCATCTATAGCAGGAATCAGTAAATACCACACACACAGGTGTGTCTGAAGTCACTGAATGGTGCTATCGTGAGTCAATGAATCACTGCAGAAGACTTGTAGTCACAAAAATATGACACAATGAGAGTCATGTAGGTATGACACATGGTCTACTGTCACCAAATGCTGACACAATAGAAGCTGAGGATTACAATAAATACTGTCTGCAGTCGATTGATGACACATCTGGGAGGTAATACATTGCATTAAATTGTGTAAAGTCAACTTAAAATGACAGCCAATACCGCAATAAACGAAAGTGATGAAATGGGAACGGAATGGAATTGTACCATACTGGAGGCGCTCAACGACTTTTAAATTCAAATGAAACTCAATAAAATCATACCAAATTCTCATCACGCACTAAATTGGAGGGTAAACCTTGCCCTCTGAGTAACAACACTAAATAATGTAAATATAATTATCACACGCCGTCTACGCTCAGTGAAGAGAGGCTCATGGCATACAATTCTGTCTTTACGAATTGACTGGCTCCGTATTGATGATAATGTCTTATAGTGTACATTCAGTGAATGGTAGCACACCTGATGAGCAGTCATCTGCTCTGCGGGATTTTTTTCTATTAAGATTTACAAATTAGAATTGTTAACGGTTTTATATTGTCTCCGAGTTTAAACAATCAGAGAATCCAAGTAGGTTTCCTTATGTATCAATACATGTTTTCACAGTCGCTTTAGCTATATTACATTCAGTTTTACTAACTTACCCTGCTTATAAAAAGCAATACACCTACAACAAAGTAAAATATTATTCCATACAGAACAGATCTGTAGATATATTTAGTATCCCAACAAATGTCCTATATAGTGTAAATTAGTATTTCACTCAATGATATTACTTTTCCTTTACTGCACCACATATCGTCTAGGAAACGTTGCCTAGTTTAACACTAGTTTTGGATAATTATCGATCTAAATTGCTATTTATCATTTATTTGTATGTTTGCTCAAAACTGCCAGACACCTTCACACTATTTTACTATGATTATGGGCTTTTTACATACATCTTCTGCTTGACCTCCCCTATTCCTTGCTCTTACATTCCACTTCTCCATTATACCAGATCTAATAAAAATGTTTTTGGACAAAGATCAATAAAATGTATGATTTTAAGGTATGATTTATGATATAGAAGTCTCCATTAGATGTGATTGTGTCTTACTAAGTTTATTCTTCACATATTAGATACTTCATTTACTCTAATATGAGTGGAAGAACATGATTTACTACAGATATTTCAAGTATTTAATTTTAAAGTCAGCAAATATAGTTTGAAAGTGTGCTGTTTTTGATTTGACTAAAATGTGTCATTTTGGGAGAGTAACCTATTAGCTTGATCTACGATGTGTCTGTTAACAGAAACAGAAACTGCATCGTATGTCATATGGGCAGTTGAAGTGAACATCTTCGATCCACAAAGATGTCCATCAAAGTATAGTACATCATCAGGGTAGCTCAAACCCAGTGGCATTCAAAACAGTAAAGGGAAGCAGATACCCAGTCAAGGGTCATTTAGAGGACAACAGGAAACCACACGGTTCCTTGTTTTCAACATATTGGCCATGATTCGAGTGAAAACGGAACTCCTAGTGATCAATAGTGAATGGGTGAACTCAATGACTCAAATGAAGGCAGTGGAAAGAACAATTTCACCTTAGTAACAGTGGGGAAATTGAGAATAAAAAGAAGCCCAAGCTAGCAGGACTGAAGCGCTACCCTCAAGAAAGATATGTTCTTGTACTACAATTTGGATATTTGGAATCCAGGAGGAAATTTTGGAAGGGGATTGGACAGTCAGTTGCAAAAAGCTTTTAAAAACTCAAAGAAACTAAACTGGTTTTGCCTTCAATGAAAGTAAAAGAATGCCAAACATCAATGGGGTTGTGGCATCAGTGTGAATAAAGACCACAAAATCACCACATAAATCCTTTCGGTTAATTGAAGATGAATTGAGTGAGAGAGGAGCAATGGAAAATAATGCAAACAAATTCTAAAAACCTGTGGCCAAAGAAACAAAGTACAGCATTTAATGAAAATGAATAGGTGAATATCTTCTAAGTCATCTTCAATGTCCCTCGCCCAAGATTGTGAACATGTGGAATTTTAGAAATCAGTTAATGTGCACAGTGAGGCACTCTCTTTTCTTAAAACTTTGGTGAGAGATAGAGGGAAATATTCTATCTGGTTAACCAGGATCTTAGGAGGTTTTATGGAACATGAGTGAAACATTTTCTTGATGGCCGACTGAAGAAAACGTATGTGCAGCCTACACAAATGACTTGAAGAAAATCCCTCTATATGGTTTCCACAAAAGTCTGTTAAGACTTGCTGGATAACAACAAAACAGTTCTGTTACATTTAGGTTACCACTCACAATGTCCTCTACTCAAGGAGAAACAAAATGATGCTATGTCCAGTGGCGTAACAGAGGCCCCAGCATTGCGGGGGCCCTCAGCACAGTACCCTGGCCTGAGCGCTCCTGCGTGAGTCCGAGGGGGGGCCCTCCATGTACTTTGCAGGGGGCCCCCTCAAGTTTAGTTACGCCACTGGCTATGTCCCCTATATTGAAAAGGGAAGAGGACAGAAACAAGATCAAATAGACTCATTATTTGAATTCATATAAAAAAAAATATGCACGAGAGTAATGCTAGTGACACATTAAGGATGGCAAAAACCAGAAACTCCTGAGGCTGGATCTGAGAGCTCAAGGGCAGGGCTAGCCACGATGGATAAGAATTTTAAGCGCCTTCCTTTACATAAAAGCTCAGCACAGCTCAGTCTTTGTCTTACACATCAGGCATTTTATCAGGGTATACCACTCTACGCACAAGAAATGCTTCAGCATCCCAAGGCAAATTGACTGCTGCGTTCCGCCACAGAAGCAAGATTCAGGATTGCTCAATATTGAAAGAAAGGGATCAATCGGCACTCATTTTCAGTTCAAGTGGCTAAGAAGCGGAATGTCCCGCCACCCACCATTCTCATTGAGCCTTCAAGAAACTCCTGAACATTCTACGTTTCGCAGCAAGGTATCATCAGCCGCTTGTGGGATCATCCCTTGTTGATAATCCAGTTTTGGAGCCAAGACACTCTTTGAGTAATAGCCGCATTTTGTTAATAAACATAACAATAAGAATGGCCGCCTTTTTGCAATATTGAAATTCTTCCATGATTTGTTCATCAGTTACCAACAACCAACTTACGGTTAGGGCGCCATAGCGATCTGGTAACGGCTGCTAATTAGAAGCATACCCACCTGGTTCTCGACACGCTTCACGCCACCAAACAAGCCGATATTGAATCTGACTTGGAAGCTGCTGTTAAAATCAAATATCTAGGATTTCGGCTTTTGTGACAAATCTCAAGGAAGCTGAGACCACAATAAAAACGAATCACCAAGACTCTTTTGTTATGAGAATGAGTGAGATGGTATTGGTTACTTCCTGTGCTCACCTACACCAAAGTTTACCAGTGCTATGGAAAATGCAGGTGCTAAGACAATGGAATATTCTAGCGGCTGCTGAATCAAGTAGTTGCACATGCGAGTATTCAGCTATTTCTGCAATTAGAGATCTTGTACTTTACTTTTGAGGGGTAGCATGTTGCATTCTTCGGCCACCTGAACTCTGTCCACCACCTTTCATGCATTAGAATTGGGTACGTACAATTTTATACTAGTGGCCAACCTCACCGGATGTCTACGCTGGCATTGGTGAAACCAATGTTTGGAAAAAATGGAGAATGTCCAGATAAGCAATATTAACAACTGATTGAAACACAATGAGCCAGACTTACATTTCTGCATGAGTAAAGATTTACAAACCTTTTCAGAAGCACAACTGAAGAGCTGTGCTAGTCACAAATTACCAGGCATATTCCTGGAAACCACATAACTTTACCCATTTTCTGTTTGCAATTGGCATTTCTACAATGTGCATTTCTGCAAACAGTTCTTGAATGAAGCAAACCTCTGACTGACTGTTTCCAGATGTGGGGGCAGCGAGAGCAAAGGGTTAGACATTATGGTCACATACAATGTGGGTGGACGTCTGGTGAGTTCTTTAAGACTTCCTACTCCTTGGGTGTCACACATTTTAACTTTGATGTTGAGGAGCGGATCCAAATCCATGGTTGAAAATCGAAATATACTTGCCTTATTTTCTGTGATTTCTTTTTGAGACACTGAACAAGTTGTTGGAATTGAGTGGCAGGTAGCAATAGTGAATCAACTTGGATGACAAGAGTGGTGTTGATGCTATCTGTAGAGTGCCTAGGAAATACGAGGGAGTAGCTGGAGAAATGTTTGTGGGTGCTATGAGTCCACCAGGGAGAAATAAGTGATGCTTCATTAAGTGATTGAATATTGTCTGCATTGGGTGGAAGCTAGATTTGTCTGAGATGTGTCAGCAAGAATATCCAGTTTCTGATAACGTGTTCTCTAGGAAAGGTTTACAAATACAACTTATAATAGATAATGGGGTGCACATTTGCTCAAGAGAGCTGCTGAAATTCATAGACCACAAGTCGATTTGGAACAGTCATATGACCTTTTGTCATGGCAAGGCCAACAGTTTTATGGAAGGTGTAACTCAACGGCTGAAGGGCGGTATTCAGTTGGCCTTGTCCAATGACGTACAGATGGAAAGTGTGCTGAAGGGTATGCTCTGTGCGTACAGATTGACACCACATGCTATTGCCTGGAAGTCATTGTTTCTGATAATGATTGGACGATTGCCTAGATCAAAGTCGTCCGCTGCTGAAAGGTTGCACAGAGAACATATGCCTTTACCAAGCAGCTGTCTTTGCCATGCATGATTAGTACGTGAAAAGAAGTAAAAACATACTATATATATATATTTTTATTTTAATTAAATGTTTTTGGGGGTGTGGGGATCCCCCAAATCTCCCTTGCTTTTTATTTTTTTATTTACTCCTAACCTCCCTTTACCACCACCCAGCCTAAAATTACCCTCACCACTCACTCTGAACCCTAAAATTACCCCTACCTCCAATTACCAGTGCCCACCTCTAACCCCTAAAATAACCATTACCTCCCTTTACCACTCACGCACCCAACCCTTTTAATAATAATTATGTTATTTATACAAAAATACTTCCCAGCGAGGTATGCATGTTAAAAGGCACAAATACTTATCTGCGTGGTTCTGACCTGCAGGGTAAAGGAATTGCATGACAAAGGCATTGCATGGTAAAGACTTAGGACCTGATTCCGATGCAGTTGGGAACGGCTCCGACCGCATCGGAATTGCCTGTTCAGATTCCTTTCCGACCGACCCATTTTGATGGGGTCGGTCGGAAGGGAATCCGAATTGGTTTTCCGAATAGCCCGTCCAACATTTGGATAGCCTGCAGTAATCCCTCGGCTGGCTCTTTCAGGCCAAGGGATTACGATGGCAGCTTCCCACTGCCTTTCTGTGCCGGCCTTTCTGACACAGAAAGGCATTGTGAATCTGTCTTTGGGGGCCCCCAGAAGTATAAGGCCGCCGAATGGCAGCGTGGTAGGCACGGGGTGTAGGGATGAACTGCACCCTTGCTCTTTGCAATGAGAGCATGCATTCCGTTCGGAATGCATGCTCCCATTGTAAAGTATAGGATTGCGACCGAACGGGGCTGGAACCGACGACAGGAGGTCTTTCGGTTCCAGTTCCAAACCGATGTCAGACAGACTCCGGTCGGTCAGACATCGGAATCGGCCCCTTAGTTGTAAAGATTGTTTCCCTTGCACGGGTAGTGCTAAGATGGACATAAAAATGTGTGTTGGAAAGAGTATGAGTCGCTAAGGAGAAGCCAAACATGTACTTTGACGGGAGGAAGTGTGGTGGATCTTAACTGTGGATATTGGGTGACTGTTAGGGAAACATGTTTTGCAGAAAGGAGGAAGTCAGTTTCCCACTACTAATGCACGTTAGGCACAAATATGTAGGCTTGGAAAATGGTGCTCTGGATAAGTCATACGTGTTCAAATACAGTACATTTCTTCTTTACTTCTCAAACTAGTTAACTATATAGCCTGTATCTTTAGGATATTTATTGTGTTTTAAAGAGGGCACATATTGTAATATAACTTGCTTATGGAATTTTGCATCCTATAGGTGTATGTCATCTTGGAATGCAATGGGTGACGGGATTCTAGCTTCAGCATTTAATTTCTTGTTCCTGCAGGATACAGGTATGTCTGGCAACGCCCTACAATATAAATCTCCTCTTCCTCATTTACTCTTGTACATGCTGTATCTTAATTCAAATCACAGTTGGATTCTATGCCCCTTTCTCCCATCACTCACTGGTGTTTAATATTATAACAGGTACAATTTCAGACCGGGATCAGGCCGGTAGAACACTCAGCTGCCCTGGGTGCTACGTCTTCGATATACACACACATCAGAAATCACTAGCATTTGATAAACGGACACTTTATGCTTTTATGTTCCCCCGATCTTTGGGTCAAACTTTGATCCACAGTAGTGATGGAAACAATCTCAAAATGTTGCTCTTACTTGTACTAGGACTGGTCTGTACCCTTGCCTTGTATGCTACTGTTACCTTTTTAACTGTATTTTAGTGTGCAACATGATGGCACTCCTCACTTAGGCAAACTCAATGTTTTATTATTAGATTTTAAATCTTTGCCTTTTTATATTTTTATTGGTTTTATGTATTTGGTGTGCTGTGTTTTAATGGCAGTGTATAAGGCCACTTGATAGCAATTGTATTTGGTTTCCCCATGACTGCCGTGTACTGTATTGCATGTCTGCACATTGCACTTTGTACTTCTCTGTATAGTTCTTTTAGTAACGTTATCTGTGTGTTTTATGGTCTAAACTGACCGAAATAAATACATATTGAATAGAGTACATCAGAAATGTGCACCTACATACAGAAATACAGGTTTTAAGTGATAGTTACAGAATTAAAGACCTTGCACAGGATATACAACACTTGATCAAGCGAAGGGAGGTCTGCACCTAGTATCTGGTCACTTGAAACAACATGGGGAGGAAGCTCAGTTGACAAGAACAGTATTTTCATCTTGTAGCAATGCAATGCCTATCAGTTTTACTTTCTTAAAGCTGGAATGGTGCCCAGTGCGGCACAGCTGGGCTCAACTAGTGGAAACGTGAAGGTTTTAAAACGGGACAGAAGATTAAGGATTGCCGTGCAACACACAGTCTACAGCATCAAATGAGGTGAGAAGGGTGGTAGCCTTTACCTATTTGGGCCAGTGGTTAACATTCTGCTGCTCACCCAAGTCAACAGACAGCAGGTGAAAATACCACTTGAATAAGGTGAATTCAGCCTAGGCAGGTCGAGAAGAAGGTATCTGACCTCATGGAGCCGGAGAAATACCAGCTCAAAAAATGTGACTAAGACCGAACGTAGAAATCTTCACCAGAAGAAAGGCAGCAAAAAGTATCAGGCAAACAAGGGCCTACCTTGGGTGTGAAATTTGAATTTCTCCCGCTCTGAGCTTTCCCACCAAACATCAACAGCTTTACCGGGACCTTATCGATGGCTAGCTGGCCTCGTGGAGCCCTTTGTGGCCACAGCCTTCTACCTTGCCCCGCTACGGATTTTTGGCTTCCATTTCAGAGACTAAGTCAGAAGGTAAACCTTCCCACAAGGATGAACTTAGTTTCTGTATCTAACCCATGCTCCAACGCGGTCGACCTCAAATCATGCCAATGTCCTGGTAATATGGAACCAGATGACTACGGTCGACATTACTTTTATTTAATACTTTAAAAATTAATATTCCAGTTCCCCTTATTGAATTTTTGTTGTTTTGGTGTCATTTTATTCATTTAATTATTCTCCATTTTTATAAATTGAAGTGGAATTTTTTTGCGTTGTGTTTTTGACTTAACTCTTTTGGGATTGCTAACGGTTAACACAAATTCTTCATGTTAAGCCTGTCTGCTCTGTGCCAGAGCTACCAGGGGTTGAGCTCCAGTTACTGAAACCTTTACTGGGCCTAACTAGAACCGTGACATTATTACTTGTGGTGAGCTACCATCCACTCCAATAGTCCACTTTCTCTCCTATTGTAGTATTCAAAGTGATTATGTATGCAAAGAAAGTGACACAGTAAAGCAAAAGCATTCACTTGAAATTGAGCAAGAGAGCTCTTGCTGTTCAGTCCAAGCTCAACCAATAAATCATAGCAGAAAAATTAAAAGTAGAAAGATTCTGGATGACGTGAAGTTAATGGAAGCACGCAATGCAGGGAGCAAGCCATTGAAAAGTAACAATTTTTGTAAAGCAGGTGTATATTGCTTGCATGTCTAGTGTTACTTTCTCAAAGACAAATGCTCACATTTGTATATAAAACAGAGTTACAGATTCATATTAGTCACTTGGGATGATTTTTTTTTTGCAATCGTAGCAAATTTCTAAGGAACGATTTACAACATTGCACTGTTTGTGAAGTGTTTAGCTTTGGGACAAAGTCCTCAATTGTGCAACTTATGTTTCGTGCATTCATATTTCACTGCAAAATGGCTCACCAGAGATCGGCGTCACGGAAAACAGTATCTTTTGCTCCACAAAGCCATTCTGCATGGAGAAGCGCCACGAAACTTGCTGATAACAGTTTTGCATTAGTTTCCAACCTGGAATTACTTTGCAAATAGCACAAATCATGCACTGCAGGTCGAGTCTGGCTTGGAGTGGAAGCTTGCAAAGAAAGCACGCGCATAGTAATTTAATTACTGAGCTACAAATCAAGATGGATATTGATACTTTTAAAATGGCCTTTTTATTGGAAGAGAGGGAGGCCTCCAGCGGCAAACTGCTATTTTGCCTGGACTGACAAAAACCTTGGCTTATCCAGAAGCTGAACTTTTCTTTTGCTACCGCTAGCACTACCCATTTTTGGGGGGTGCGGTAGGCAGCAGCAACCGCAGCAACACTAGCCCCGTTTATTTCTCTGCATTTTTCACTACAAACCCTTCATGATTGGACAAAATAGGAACACTGTGTCAACCCTGTGTTTTTTGGGTGTCAAAAGCTATGCAAAGTCACTTCCTTTATGTTTAGAACTGTATTATTTCAGAGAGGAGGTTGGCCCACATATATGTTAGTCAAGAGCTTGATTTTCAATTAAATGAGATTAAAAGAAAGCCATTTGGGTTTTTCCCGGTCCCATAGATGAAATAAGCAGGGAATTGTTGGGTATAAGTGCAGCTCTTCCTTACAATAATTACACCTTCAATTGTATACTGGGTCCCTCATACTCATTTGGCTCTTTTCTTTCCAGGTCTGGCGCTAATATTCGTTTGTTATCAAATTGCAGCCTTCGTTTGAATTATCACAGCCACTTATTCTGTGAACATTCTGTCCATAAAGTGACACACAAGCAGCCAACCTACAGCGGCTTCAGGATTTAGCAGAAAACACTCTGAAGTAATTTTGTAATTGTCTGGATGCCTCCAAACATTCCTTGATTGGATTACACTGAACACTTTATCTGGGGGGGTGGGGGGGGGGCAGCTTGGAAATCTTTCTCTAATCAGGAAATTTTCCTGCAAAATTACTTTTTCAGGAAAAGCCTTCTGCACAAAAAAATTTGCAGGAAAACTTATCCAAATAAGCAAATTTGAGTTAAGTACCTAAACTTTATAAAAATATAAAAGCTGTGTACCTTCGTGAAACTTTGCTGTGGAGCTACAATTCTGCAATCCCCTAATTGCGACAACGTTTGTATTACTATTTTAGAACTGGTGTACAGCACTGTGACACACAGAAGTTATACCTTCACAGATGATAACAGAATTATGCCCAATTAATCTTTCCTTGAAAACGTGGTATGATACTCGTCTCTTTGGTTCAGTAGTACCAGTAACTCTTCCTCTTCAACACATTACCTTTACAGAGGTTCACCGCCCTCTCTTCCATAGGCTATGCAAACCAGGACACGTAACCAGATACATTTCTTCACTGTCCAAGGCAGTGAATGGAGACATTGTTCGCTGAGGGTGTTACAACACGGTTTGCATTCCCCGGCGGATCCCAGGAGACCACGTCATTCCAGTGACCTGATCTCCGGGAGAAGGCCCCGTGCTCCATCTGAATGATATTAGAGGCCAATATTGAAACTAGTCCCGTGCACATCTCACTTTTAAATGCGTTCTGGGGTGTGATGTGTCGCTGAGCAGGCCCAGGACACACAACCTGATGTTCAGATCACCACAGTACAACGCGGTGAATGAGGCATTGTGGGTCCAGAGGCAGGAAAAGCCCACATTCCCTGTCTGGTCCCGGGAGACAGGGCCGTTTCCTAGCACAGTTGATCGGCGTTTTTAAAGGCTATAGAATAACACAGGTAGATGTTAATAGGGCCTCCTGGCAGAACAGTCTGTCGGTTCTTGGTAGAAATGCTGTGTTTGAAGTCTTCAGCACTCGAGTTGGGGGGAAAATAACCAGTAATTTGAAGCATAAAGAAAAAAGAGGGTCTGATTCACATAGATGCAGCAGTTACCTACTCTTGTAGCGCAAATGGCTCACTCTTAAATTCCAAGAGTAAGCCATGAGTACCAGAAGTGAGTCACACCTACTCACACCAAAATATTGGTGAATCAGGCCCAACGTGTCTCTCTTCCAGATTAGCCTGGACAATGTTCTGTACATTTGCATGTTTATTACATATCTCACCAAGAAAAACAAGCATTAGCAAAGCCAATAGAGCTGGTGTTGGCCACCAGCTTGTTGGCAATTTATGTTTTGTCATGGTTTGTTCAGGACGTTGCCAGGCCCAAGGGTGTAGTTTGAGGCTAGGGGGGCGTGTTTGAGGTGTTACACTCCCCAATAATTGTAATATTTAATACATAGTAAAGTACATGAGGAGGTTTCAGTCTAGGATTTTTAAATACTCACTCAAACAAAAACACACACTCGCGTCTCTGTTTTGAAGGTCTTAAAACATGGTCATTTTACATAATACTATGTTTTAAGTGTCCCTCACAATCCACACGCCTTTTTCTTTCCACTGGCCTGAAGCCACACTCATGCATTGCTTCCCATGTAATGATTAACATGATATACCAGGAGGATTGTCGAAAAATCTGAAGCTTACACCGCCCAGACTTACAAACCAAGCTACACCCCTGGCTGGGCCCTCGTCAATCTAAACAAAAACATTGGCTAAAGGCAAAAATGTTGTTTTGGTCTCAAAAACGCACACATTGTCATAGTACTCCCTGGCACTGAAGAGAACTACATTGTGTGTTGATGTGCTCCTTGTGAAGGGACAGCAAGCCGTAACTCATAGTGAAGTCAGCCAATGGCTGAAGTGGGCTGACACATAGTCCTTTGAGGCATGCTGGAGCGGGGAAAGACAAAAGTGAATAACAGAACCACAGACTAATGGATGAAGTCTGGTTGAATACTCCTACAGTTAATTACTTTGTACGCAAAATTTTAGTAAAATCAAAAAGGTCTTGGCTAACGCAGTGTTTAAAAAGCCAGCCGCTCATTGGCTGCCAGCCTCAGGAAGAAAGAAAGAAGAGACCGACAGAAAGAGGGCGAGAAAAAAAAAAAAAAGAGAGAAACAAAGAAAGAGGAAGGAAAGAAAGAAGGAAAGAAAAGGAAGGAAGAAAGAAAGAAAGGGGAAAAGGAAAGAGGAACAAAAAGAAAGAAAGAAGCAAAGAAAGAAGACAGAAAGAAGAAAAGAATGAAGGAAAGAAGGACAGAAAGAAGGAGTGACAGACAGGCAGGGTTGCAAAGATAGACATCCTCATGAGCTTATATTCAGAGTTCATGTGAGCTGCTGGTATGGTGTGAAAAAGTAGCAGTTGGGTAAACAAAGGGCATCAAAAGGAATTAACAACAGCAGGAGAGAGGAACTGATAAAGTGCCCTGTCCTCTAATCTGGCAGAAAGCATCCTGCCATCACATCTGGTTCTACAAACAAAAGCAATACTAAAGTAATAATGAAGTAAAAACTAAAACACGGGCACTGAAGGGAACTACCTTGTGTGCAGATGTTCTCCTTGTGAAAGGGCTATCAAAGTGAAGTTAGCTAGTGGCTGAAGTAGGCTGACCCATTGCCCCAGGCTGTATGCTGTAGCAGGAGGAAGCAAAATGTGAATGGCACAAGAGCAGACCAATGGATGAAGAAAGGTGACTGAAAGCCCATTTATATAAGTATACTAAACATATAATTTTAGTAACATCAAAAGATCTTGGCTAACACCAGATCTACAAATGCAGCATATATTGCAAAGTAACTGTGGTCCACGAAAAAACTCGCCTTCACATGCCCAAAGTACGAGCTTTGGTCAAAGGAGGGGTGAGGGGGTCGTTGCATCTGTGGATTTAAGCACCAATTGAGGGCGACCACAATGCTCAGGGGCGAACCTGCTGGGAGGTGAAGCAGTGTGATCCCACATTGGTTTCCTGTTTAAAAGGCAACCCCAAATATTTGATGCCTAATCTCTACTGACGACGGATAATGATCCAGAAACACGTGTATAGAGATGGCCAGTACAACTTTGTAATTACTCGAGACAATTCTGCAAGCACACATGCTTGGTGAACTGCATTGACCACAATGCTCAGGGGCGAACCTGCTGGGAGGTGAAGCAGTGTGATCCCACATTGGTTTCCTATGAGGAAAGGTGCCTTAATGCAGGTCGTGATGAAGAGAGTCCGTGTCACCAAACATTTTGCCTAAGGACACTGTGCATATGGAGAATAAATTAAAACAGACTCACTTCTCTGTTGAGAATGAACACGGTCAGTTGCGTCAAAATCCAGCCTAGCCATGCTTTGGGCATTAATATGGTGAGGCTACAGCTATTAACGTAAAGGTTATATGTACACCTAATTATGGTTTTTGATCCGGAAGTGTTGAGGGGTAGAAGATGGTGGCAATGTGCGAGTTGAAATGTCTGGTTACCTAAAGTCAAAATATTGCATGCCCAGACGTGGGTCCCTTGCTCACTTTGCCACTGGATTCAAGCAAGCCTGGCTGATGACGGCTGGAATGCCAGAAACCGGTCCTAGGATGCTTGTTTCCGGTCCAGGGAAGACATGGCTTGGCACTTCGGGCTGTACTGTTCCCATGAGGCACAGGGTCAGACTGATTTGCATATGGCCATGTCTGAACTGGGGTGGTGGAGTGAGCTAAAGAATGATGATGGATTAAACCCAGATCAGTTGACTGGGGGTGAGTGTTTGATTGGCTCAAACGTTCCGTCCATCATCCCCTTTTGTATCGCTTTGTATTAGCCTAGAGCAGGGGTCTCCAACCTTTTCTGTAACAAGGGCTACTTGTGTTCAATGAAAATCCCCCCGAGCTACTAATATTATAAGAGATGAAGTAGTAACAACATCATACAAGATTACATCAGTAGCCACCATATGTATGATTACTAGCAGTGATCACCTTCGTGCATCAGGCATGGTTGCCAGCGGTAATGTGATAAAATGCTTTGTCAATATGGGAAGCCGCTACATGGGTAATACATAACAGACATAGATGCAGTGCTCCTGCACTGGGATTTTTATTACTCAAATATCAGCTTTAAATATATTTCGGAAATCCATACGTTTTTCTTCAAACATCAGCTTATTACTTCTGAAAATACAGATATTTTAGTTTAAAACACATACTTTTCAATTTTGGTGTATGTATAAAAACAGCCAAGCAAAAGCTTCTAATTCAGTTCAGGCCTGCACATAGGAGAGCTACTTACAGGTAACTCACGAGCTACTCGTTGGAGAAGCCAGGTCTAGAGTAAAACGTTGGGAGGAAATTGGAATCCATCTTTCAAAAAGTAAGTAAATTACCACCAAATATTGCAATTATTAGTTAACTCCCCTGTATGTTGGCGCCATTAATTTATGAAAGAGTAAGAGCAATCCTGAAATGAACAGTCTGTGATGTGCACATTGTCTAACTGGCCTAAAAAACAAAGTCCTACCACATTTCACCAGTGTTGTGCAAACCACACTGGCTAACAATTCATGAGTGCAATGTGTTTAGGGTGGATGAGAAAATGACTCAGGCCAAAAGCATCTGACCAAGAACTGCAACAGCGAGTAAAGGCCTCCTTGTATTGCTAAATACAGAATGCTCACCGACTGGGATGGATGGCCCTGCGTGGGAGGCGTGGCCAGAGATGCATACATTCTAAGCACCTAAATATGACATCACATACGAGGGGGCATCAGATAGGGAGTTTATAACACCTCTCATGACTATTTCCAGGGGGAAAAAGGAGGGGGACAGCAACAAATCTTTTTGCTGAAGTGACGAAAAATGTTGCCACCAACCTTGGCCGAGGTCGACATTTCGAAATACGAACTCCGTCAAGATAAAGTTAGAACCAAACCTATGGAATTTCAGGAAGAAATGTAAAATATTTTTTTATGATAAGCTGCATATGTTCTGTAAAACGTGTTCTCTTGCAACAGACCACAGAGGCATACGATTGCATAGGAAATGTCTGTGGGAGACAGGAAGTGCTGATTACAACATTAAGAAAATATTATGAAAGTAAATTAAATCTAGCAAACGGTCAATGGTAACAGAAGGCCTCCCATAGCACAAAGTTGGTGCATCGTGTTTGTCCCACACAACAAAGTCTTGTTTGCTTTGAACTATAAAGTGTGTGGTCCGAAGCATCCACCTGAACTCGAGTCCACTGCATAGCTGACAAATGATCCCACCTCATTTATGAGACTGTTAACATTGTAGCCAAGGTCAACTTGTCGTTTTGTTTTACCCACTGTCGGTGGCCATACAAGTTCACTTGCCATAACAATTCTGCTAGTTTTTTTTACAGAGCGAGAGCAAGCTGAAGGTTTTATGGGACTCCTTTGTCACACAAATATTAGCAATGTTGAGAGGTAAAAGTCCTGCAGAGCTGGCCTGTGGGGTTTTGGCATTTTCTCTATGCAGAGACTCTCTTTGCAGATGTCTTGCAAGTTGGCTAGGTTTCCCATTGTGCCCACTTGAGTGCCCGACACGTAGAACTGTAGCTCGGTAGCTATCCAAAACGGGAGGGTTTTTAATCGAGTAATTGACAGACTAAAGGAAAGCTAATGTTGTCTGATGTCACTCAGAACTCAGTGATGAATATCGTTTTCATTGTGATAAGCACCCACCCATATAAATTCCCCAAACGCATCCCAAGCACATCCCATGGATCAGTTGTGGAGATGAGAAGTGAGGTGGAAGGGATGAGCGGGGAGGGGGGGGGAGCGATGGGGAGGGAGTAAAATAATGCACTGCCACCTCCGTCTGAGTTTTAAGATAGAAAACGAGTTCCTTGCCTCGTGTGACCCTTCCCCACTCCTGTGGTACTTTGGTTGTCCTAGATTTCCGAGCGCAGCGCTTTCACTATTCCACAGTAATCTGTTGTCTCCATTCCATTCGGTCATGAACCGGGGGAGGCGGGGCGATGGCATCGCCGTGACGTCATCTGCCACTCTACTGCTTCCTGCAAGTCCTGGAGACCCATGAGAGGTAGACGAAGGATCACCATTCGCATTCCAGCTTCTCCTGATGTGTGAAGACCTCAGGACACCGTAGATTAGCGTCCACTCTTCCACGGCTTCCCTCCTTGGGTACCAAGGAGCGGCCAGGTGGAGTCGCCGCTTCCACGTGCGTTGACGTCACTCCAGTAAATGATCAGGCTTCCACTTCCCCATTGTTGCTGATGGCTTCCTGTGGAAGCCGTTGCACGATATAATTTACACCATTTCTCTAGTTCATTCAGCTGTTAGGGTAGAGAGCAATGTAGGCAGTCCATGGAAAGTTATGAATGGTCCAGCCAAATCAGGTGCCTCAGAAAGAAGGCCTTAACTACTGACGAATGCGCTCATCTGAAGCTCCCTCTTAAAACAGACAACTGCCTTTTTGGAGAGACGGGGTGTGGGAGTGGGGTGAGGGGGGGGGGGAGGGGCAGCGCAAGCACTTTTATGAGGTAATGCTAAAACTGTCCTAAAAGCAGTGTGTTATGTCTATTCTCGAGCTGCATGTGCCAGGGATTCCATCTCCATGGTAGCGTCTCGTGTGAGACGGTTGCTACCAGGAGATTCAAGTAGGCTGGCAGCAGGAGTTGGTGGTTCCCTACATTCAAGAATAAAGAACAACGTAATCTTACCAGTGTATGCGTCTTCTTAACACTGGTGACGGAGGAAGCTTGCGAGGGACAAGCCGACCACCAACTCTCCCTCTCATCTGAACCCACGAATTGCCATCTTCTCCTCATCGACAGCAGTCCTGAGACCAGTGAAGTGGCACCTTGAAGAAATACTGGATTCGTCTCTCCCGCGTTTCCTGACTGTCTGGATGATTCCACGAAGGATTTAGGCAATTTTGAGTATATTGCCTTCATTGCCCGGCAGTTGCTTTTCACGCATGCGCACCAGCTCAACCACGTCATACGCACACAACGTAACGTGCGCTACGTGCGGCCATCTTTGTTGTCTTATCTCCATGACAACGTTCACTGCGCACCACGATCATCGCAAAGCCGACACAACAGACGATTCAGCTGTGTCTGCTTCAAGGAATGAAATCGAAGCGTAATTGAAGGGAGTGGATATCGAAGCGGATTTGAACACACACAGCGTTTAAGTATTTTAGAGCATTTTTACAAGTATTACAGGTACTGTTTGCTTTGTCTTGACTTTAGGAAGCTGCCTATGCCTACGCTCCCTGATTTTTATTTTCTCAAGCCTGTATTTTAATGTGCTTCGAATTTGAAATATTTATTTTTTCACAAGGTTGACTTTGCATGACATCTCTGACATTTGTGATCACGCTTTACTACATTTTTTGTTACTAAGCTGGTCCGTCCTTTGTCTTTTACACTCCTTCTTAACAATTTACACCTAAACTTCCATGGCTGCTACCACAATGAATCAACCACCTCCTTTTCTTTGTGAAAAGGGTGAACCACTATTGCCATGGAAGAGGTGGAGACTACTTTTCGACTCGTACTTAGTAGCCATAGGTGGTGAAAAGTTTTCAGCTCATAGGAGACAAGCCATTCTCCTCCATAACCTGGGTGTAGAAGGACGCAATGTCTACGAGAGTATTGACGTAATTCCTGTTGGTGAAGGTGATGGTGAACCTTCCGATGTATTTGAGATGTCTATAAAAATGCTGGAAATGTACTTTGGTCCACGCATCAATGTGGTGTTAGAAAGACACAAGTTTTTTATGAGGATACAAGAACCTAATGAGAAAATTGGGAATTATATAGCTTCTCTGAAAACACTTGCTCGCACCTGTGAGTTTGGGGATCTTACTGACTCATTAATACGTGATCAGTTAGTCAGGTGCACGAACAGTCAAAGAGTACAAGAGAAGCTTTTGTCTAAAAATCCTTCTCTCAAGGAGGCTGTAGCGATTGTTGAAGGGATGGAAAATACCTCAGGTTGGGTTAGAGAGATGAAAATCCATAAAGCACTAACTGATAGTGCTCCAACTCCAAGTAGTATTCATGAATTGACTGAAAAGGAGACCCCTCAAGACACTATTGACAGTGTCTCTAAAAATATGCGTGGAGTTAAGGTCAAACCATCCACGGATTTTTCGAGGATAAAATGCTACAGATGTGGTAGCACCAATCACTCCTCCAATTACCCTAACTGCTATGCAAGAAGCACAACCTGCCACAAGTGTGGAATTAAGGGTCACTATGCCAGAGTGTGCAAATCTGGTAACGGTGGCAGAGTGCGCACTGTAGAGAATGTTGAAACTTGTGATACCTCGAGATCTGTCATGCTGAGTGTGCGAGGTGATGGAATGGTTGATGCTGATCTCATCTCTATGCCAGAGTGTGAGATGATGATTGGTGACACACTAATTGTAGTTTTGGCAGACTCTGGTTCTCCTTTTACAATGTTGGGCAATGAACTGTGGGACAAGACTTTTCCGGAAATTCAGCTTGCTGCCCCTGACATCAGACCTGTTAGTTATGGTGGGTCACATATTGATGTGATTGGATTTGCCATCATGAAAATTAATTTCAAGGGAAGAGAGACTATTGGGAAGATTTACGTTGCCAAAAGAGGTGATAATCTTCTAGTCTGGAGACATCAGAGAGACTTGGGAATAATTCTCAACCCTAATGCTAGATTTCCATCGGAGCAAGTCATGCTGGTTGACCAATTAGCAATTTCTAACAAGTTTTTCGAAGAGTTCCCTCAGGTCTTCTCTGACAGTCTTGGTCTTCTCAAAAACTTTGAACACCGTATTGTACTCAAACAAAATGCAACACCTGTGGTACATAAGGTTAGAAAGGTTCCCAACATGATGCTTGAACCGCTCAGGAGTGAACTTAAAAAACTAGTACTTTTGGGTGTGATAGAGGAAATTGAATCCTCTGAATGGTTGGCCCCAGTGGTTTTGGCCCCTAAGGATGGTGGGAAAAGCATTAGGATGTGTGTGGACTTGAGGAGTCTAAACAAGTGGATATGGGTTGACCGCCAACCCTTACCTAATATCTCTGAGTCAATCAATATGCTTGATGGTGCCAAGGTTTTCAGTGTGTTGGACTTGTCCTCTGCCTATCACCAGGTGCCCCTCCATCCTGAGTCTAAGCACTTGACATCTTTTGTGACACCACTGGGGGCCTTCCGTTTTGTCAGAATGCCATTCGGATTAGCCTCTGCGGCTGCCTGTTTTCAACGTATTATGAAAGTGGTTCTGGGGGATATTCCCAATATCATGTTCTTCCAGGATGACATTTTAGTCTATGGGAAGGATGATTTGGAACATGACAGGATTTTGAAGTCTGCTTTACAGAGACTGAGTGACAAAGGATTGACTGTAAATAGAGCTAAATGTAAAATTGGAGTATCTTCTGTGACTTATTTGGGACATGTTATCTCTGGGGAAGGTATCCGTCCTAAACTGGATTTAGCTAAGAGTATTGTGGATGCTCCGGCCCCATCAGACAAGGAGCAAGTCAGGTCTTTCCTTGGACTTGCTGAGTTCTATTCTAAGTTTGTTCCTGGTTTTGCCTCCACTGTTGAGCCCATAAGAGCTCTTTTAAGGAAAGGAACACATTTTGTTTGGTCCCCAGATTGTGTTTCAGCGTTTTGTTCCATTAAACATGCAATAAGTAAGATGCCTACACTGGGCCACTTTGACTCAAAGAGGAAAACTTTCTTGACTACTGATGCTAGTTTATCTGGGCTTGGAGCGGTTCTCTCTCAAGTTGATGGTGGTGTAGAAAAAGTCATTGCATTTGCCTCAAGAGCATTGAAAAAAACAGAACAGCAGTATTCTTGTATTGAAAGAGAGGCTTTGGCTATTGTCTGGGCGATCAAACACTTCAAGTTTTATCTTTGGGGCATTCCTTTCTTAGTTAGATCTGACCATCGGCCTTTAGTTCAAGTTTTCTCCTGTACGGAGAGTGAAAGACTCACTCCTAGACTTAAGCGTTGGAGTGAGGGGTTGGAAGAGTACAACTTTCAGGTGCAATATCTTCCTGGCTCTGCTAACAAGGCAGCGGACTGTTTATCCAGGCTCCCTGTGGATTCTGGTAATGATACCTGGGATTGTGATGCGGTCAGTGTTTGCTGGGTAAAAGAGCCTGCCATTCAAGAGTTAGAATGGGAGGAAGCTTTGTTGGGAGATGTCTTGTTTCCTATTGTAAGAGATTTTGTTGTCAAAGGGTGGCCTGACAGCAAAAAAATTGATCCTGATTTACTACCCTTTTGGTCCATTAGGAATGAGCTTACCATATGTCAAGGTCAACTCATGCGGGGGAGAGAGTGATACCTCCAGATACCTTAAGACATAAGCTAGTGAATCTTGCCCACGAGGGACATTTGGGGAGAAATCTCACTAAATCTCGACTGCGCGAGAGGTATTGGTGGCCCAAGATGGATAGCCAGGTTGAGGAGGTTGTTAAAGAATGCTGTCAGTGTGCCTCCAGTGATAAATCTCATGTTACCAGGACTGCTCCTTTGTCACCTGTTGAGGTTCCGCGTGAGCCTTGGATTAAACTAGGTTTGGATCTTATGGGTCCCTTTGAACTTTTAGGTCCTTCGGAGAGGTTTGTGATTCTTTTGGTAGATTACTCTTCCAAGTGGGTGGCTACCAGATGTGTGAATTCTATCAGCACCAGGATTGTCATTGATTTCCTTAAGGATGAATTTGCTTGTGAAGGCATACCCAGGATCCTCATCACGGATAATGGGGTGCAGTTCATCTCGGAAGAGATGCAAGAGTTTTTGAGGGATTATGGAATCACTCATCAGAAAACTGCGCTATATGCACCACAGGCAAATGGACTTGCGGAACGAATGAACAGGGTGGTAAAGGCATGCGTGCAGAGGGCTGTTGAGAGAAAAGTTCCCCTCAAGGGTGTCTTGAGAGACACCTGGTGGGCCCATCGCACTGCTCTCAATGCGGTGTTACAGAAATCTCCTTTTCAAATATTGAGAGGGAGAGTTGCTTTGTCAAAACTCAATCCTGCTTGGCTGCCTCTCATTGAGGGTTCCGGGTTGGATAAGGAGGAGGTGGATGCTAAAGTCAAGTCTTATCAGGCAAGGTACAAGGACAGGTTTGACTTTAAAAATTCTACCAAAGTCAGATCATGGAGGGTGGGTGATTGGGTACTTGTCAAGAAACCACGTAGTTGGTGGTTCCCTACATTCAAGAATAAAGAACAACGTAATCTTACCAGTGTATGCGTCTTCTTAACACAGTGCTTTAAATGGGCCGGTACTCACCGGTACTGAGTACCGGCACTTCTTAGATTTATCACTCTGAGTACCGGCACTTTTCTACTTCCGAGGAGAGTACAGGTACTCATGAAATGGTAGTCTGATTGGCTGTGAGTGCTGGTGAGCCGGAGTGGAAGGTGTCTCTGGCAGCCAAGGCGCCACTTCTGTATCCCCGATCTGAGCCCCAGCTGAGCTATTCAGCAGGGCTCATTTGAATAATTGCCAGGTGCTCACCATCACGCTGTGTTTGACAGAGCATGGTCCATTCAGGCCCTGTACTGTCAATCACAGTCACACTATGCTGTGCATTTGTGCAAACAAGTGTCAGATGACAGAGGTTTCCGAGGGAGTAGTCAAAAAGAGCATGATACAACGAGTCACAACTTTCATGGAGAACCTGATGAGGCAATGAACGTTTTATAATCATTAGAAAATTTAGTTTGTAGTGCGATAGCAGTGCGTTAGCAGCCGCGGAGAGAGTTACAATTTGTGACGAACCACATTGGATGGTGCTCCCTACCTCAGGCCCAAAAATACTTTCCAAATCTTGCTCTCTATTCTTAGAAGTTTCATGTAAGCAGACGGAAGCCATCCCTCTGCACTGTATATTACCGAAAACACAGCCTTCACTTGATGGTACTCTAGCCTCATATACTTTTCAACAACACCACATATAGTTAGCATATTTTTCCACCAACATTTTCCTTAAAACATCACAGTTTTACAAAAAGTGTGTTTGCACAAGCCCCTGTTTGTATGTGTGTGTGTGTGTGTGTGTGTGTGAGTGAGCATGCGTGTTTCACATTAGGCTATCAGATAAATGTAATTGAGAATTAGCTATGCCAAGGTAATTATGATATTCTCTTGTAAGGACCTACAACAGAGCTTGTTTTTGCCGTAGTTAATTCTCAGTGGTTTTACATTTATTGTAGAAGAACAACTGTGAGCCATTTCTGTAGACCACTTGGATTTCAGTGTACTAACAAGCAAGTGCAGGTCAAAGGTCAGGTGCAGCTTTAACCATTTTGGAAAAAATTATATAATTTAAAGTGAATTCTTTTTGTGAAAATGCTGATACGCATTTATCCGCCTGCTGATAAGTTGGTATGGCAAAACGTCCTTGTCGTAGGACAAACGGAGGTATCAACGTTGCTCTCGCCTTCTGTGACATGGCATCTGTGTGCTGCACTGGGTACACTGCGGCGATGGGAAGAGTTGTCTTATATTAATTGCTCCTCCCAGCATTACTGTATTGATGGTGTAAATGTTAAACAAGAGCCAGAGGTGCCTCACCCTAGTAGAGAAACGGTTCTTATGCAGAACAATTTTGATTGCATTAAATATTGAGACAACATTTCCTGGACGTTTGCGAAGATTCTAAATATGACAGACATTCGTGTAAGCTGCAAAAAGGCTTTACACGCACATAGAAATAATGAGACATTAGCCTAATGTTATGAATTACTCATAAGTGAAAGTCACCGATCAATGCACGGGTTATGTAGCTGAAACGTTTTCAGTTCTTAACTCCTTCACTTCTCCAGCAAACACTTTCGAAAACTCCCAAGAATGGCAGACAGCAGAACTGAAATAAAATGTTAAAAAATACAACGGGCTTGGTATTTTTTGCTCTGAGTGGAGAACATGTGCCTGTAGATGCCAGTTCACTGCACTCCCCTGCAGTGTCACTTGCAAGCATTGAAATGGGCTGTGATCTGGAGGACCTGGATTAGGTGCAAACACATAGTTAGCATTGGCAGATCCCACTTCCTCTGTCACTCACAGGGATCCATCTCTTGCATGATAATTTCCTTCATGCACATGCCGTTTTTCCTTGAAATGTGCTGTATGGACACCTCTTGCTTCTGCTACACGTATCATCGCCTCTATGCTGGTGAAGCTGATGATTGTGTGCACCTGCCCCTTCCTGTGGTCCATCCAGTCCCAAGTCAAGTGCAGGTCTGTCTCCACAGTATCAGGGTGAGAATAGACTGGGTTTCTTTTTTTGTTACTTCTTACACATATTCTCTCAGACCTTTGCAGTAGTTATGCCTAGCAGATGGGCTATGAGCTTAGGTTCCTGCTGAACAACCTCTTCTGTGAGAAACTGTAGTTCCTTGTTCACGAAATGTGACTTTCCTAAGTCGAACTGTGGCCATAATGTGCAATGAGGTAATTGTTTTTTCCAGATGGTTGTAAGAATGTGATGATGGAAATTAACTGAAGTTTCAGGAGGCTGCAAGTGATATTCAGTCTTTAAAGAGAACAAACTTCATGGGTGAGATTAGGGCATAGTGTAGAAAGCAGACTATCCAGGCAGACTCTCTTCCCAGACTGTGAAGCTGTCTCACAAAAATGATGGACTTATGCCTTTTTATGTTATTTCATGTTTTTTTGCAAGTGTGTGTTAATACCGGTTGGTATTACTATGCCAGTAATACCAACTGGTATTACAGATAATAATAATTAAGGCTCCCTGTTTTCCGTTTTTACTGATTTTTACAGATAAATACAGACAGAAAACCATTTATTTTCTTGTCTGTATTTATTTTTAAATGTGGATAAAAACGGAAATTGGATGCTTTTGAGTGATTCTAAATACACTTTGCCTTGAGTGCCAGGCCAATAGCTGTGTGGACTGATAGGTAAGGGGGTTAAAAAAAGGAATTTTAGTAAAGAGGCTTAAACAGCAGTAGATATGCACAAGGCTGATACTGAAATGTGCATATTTTCGTATAAGTGCATTGATTTATCTTCTGCGGGTGTTCATATCACTGAAACCTGGCAGGCATTCAAGCATGACTGCATATTTATTGGTTAAATAAATGTGGAAATATACCAGTTTCAGCTTTATTTTTTTCACAAATCCCATAATAAATATGGATAAATACAGATAAAGTTGACAAAAAATAAATATGGATAAATACAGACGGAAATGCTAAAAAAATAAATACCATAAAACCGGGAGCCCTAATAATAATCAGTAAAACCTTACCCAGTATTACTGATCACAAAAAACAGCCTCTGTAATTTGGTGCATTATCACGCCTTTCTAAATAGATGCTAACTGACATAGAAAAAGCTATAATTCCAGGTCACACCTGGTTTTATCAGCCGGTATAAGACATATTGAGTACTATATTACTGTACCAATTTATCGGCCAACTTGTAATGAAGTAGGACTTGTAATGAATAGGACTTTTGATGTAGGCAAACAGGTGGACGAAAATTATTTGAATTTCTGTAATCAAATAAATATGAGGCTTGACCAGTTAGCACCCCTAAAAGATATTAAAAAAAGGGTAGACCTTCTGCTCCCTGGTATAATGATAGTCTGAGGCTCCGGAAAAAGAAATGTAAACAGGCAGAGTGGAAATGGAGAAGAGCATATATTGACGAGGATAAAAAAGCTTGGAGGGAAACAATAATTAACTATAAAAAGAAATAACTATGACAAAAGCTGAATACTTTGCTGATTCTATTCTAAAATCTCCTAATAGTACTAAGAGTATCTTTAAAATAGTGAACGATATCACTAACCCTGCTTGCACAAAAAGGAGATTCCCCCAACACAAGATCTCTGTGATGGTTTGGCTGCCTTTTTCGAGGAAAAAATAAGCAAAATCATCAAGGGGCTACAAGTGGGCAGTATGCCCACGATGGAGGATCAGAATGGAAAATTCCAGGGGTATTTAACCCTCCAGAAACAAGAGCAGGAAATGGCAGAGACCTCTGGTAGCCTTGACCACTTTGAAATACCATCAGAGGAGGACTTTACCAAATTAGCCCTTAGTGTTTCCTCAGGTTCCCCGTTGGATCCGCTACCTCATAAAATATGGAAAGCCTTAGGAACAGAGCTCCTTCCGGTGCTCAGGCTGATCTGTAAGCAATCTCTGGAGAGTGGAATAGTGCCAAAATGCTGGAAAAAAGCAATAATTACACCTCTCTTGAAAAAGGCTTCACTAGACCCAGCATGTCCAAAGAACCATAGGCCTATCTCAATGCTGCCCTATCCAGTGAAGATCACAGAGCGACTGGTCAGTAGAGCACTCTCCCAGTTTCTCGAAGCCAACAGGAAACTGGAGGATGTGCAATTTGGCTTTCGTCCAGGACTTGGGACAGAGACTGCCTTAGTGACCGTATTGGACGATCTTCGAATGCGGGCGGACAGGGGACAATCAGCAATTTTGATTTTGCTGGACCTGTCCGCCGCATTTGATACGGTCAATCACGAGGTACTACTGGCCAGGCTCGCTGGAGCAGGTGTGGGAGGGCTGGCACTGGCGTGGCTTCAATCCTACCTCTCAAATAGGCAACAGGCGGTTGCTCTTCCCCTGTACCAATCACAGTTCATGAATGTCCAGCATGGTGTGCCACAGGGGTCTGCCATCAGCCCTATTCTATTTAACATCTATATGAGGCCTCTGGTTGCTGTCATCAAATCACATAATATCAGTCTTGTGAACTATGCTGATGACACCCAACTGATTTTGTCTCTAGAAGGCCACCAGTCACTCTCGCTGGAAAAATTTCATGACTGTTTACAAGACACTGCATTATGGCTACAAAATAACTACTTGCAATTTAATGGGGAAAAAACCGAGATCCTGTGTTGCTCAGCTGGGAAGGTTCCCCTTCCTCTACCTACTGGGTTTTGGCCACTACCGGTGACAGCTCCACTGATTCCCGCCAAGGTAGTACGCAATCTAGGAGTCAGCTTTGATTGTAATTTGAGTCTAGAGCCCCAAGTAAACAAGATAGTTGGTGGCTGCTTCGCTCTGATGAGAGTGCTCCGAAGGATCCTTCCACTGCTCCCTAAACAGACCAGATCGTTGGTAGTAGGGAGTATCATCTTGAGCCGTCTGGATTACTGCAACGCATTGCTGCTGGAGTCTCCTAAATATCTGATAGGGAGACTCCAGAGAATCCAGTCGATGGCGGCCAAGCTAGCTTTGATGAGACCACGCCATTCATCGGCCTCTCAGGCCCTTGATGAACTTCACTGGCTTCCAGTTATGCAGAGGGTACAGTTCAAGTCGTTATGCATAGTCTTTAAGGCTCTGCATGACCTTGGGCCCAAGCCACTACAGAGTAGATTTGAATGGTATGTCCCCTCACGTAACCTTCGTTCCTCCTCAGCTAAACTGGTAAGAGTATCCAAGTTTAGAAGAGTCAGATCAGGAGGAAGGGCTTTTAGCATTGCAGCAGCTTCGGCTTGGAACAAACTCCCAGCCGAACTTAGACAGATGGAAAACCTGTTGCCGTTCAGAAAGAAGCTAAAGACTTGACTCTTTCCTAGGGCTTAAGTCTGTGGACATGGCCTTTTTGACTTCACTGACCCTGTGCCCTCCAATATACTCAGTGGTTAGCTGATCTCACGTGTTCAAGCGCCAGGATACCCGTAGGGTCACAGTGCGCTCTATAAATGCTGGTTACAATTACAAGTTGGTTTTTTTCAAATTATTCCATAGTGTCTCTGAATACTATAGATTTTAAAGGGGCTTCTGGTATGCCTTTGCTTTTAAAACTCCACTGAGACGCCCAAATGAATTTAGCATGGACTTCAAATAACACATTGTTGGAAATGGCCCTTTTTGCAGGGTCACCCATGAGTTTTTTTCCTTTCTCCTCCCCTTTTTCTGACTTCATTTTTGTTGGCTTAAGGACTCTGTGCACTTTACCACTGCTAACCAGTGCTAAAGTGCTTAAGTGCTTGTGCGCTCTCATAAAAAATGGTAACATTGGGTCTGTATTACCTCTACCCAGTGTAGACAGAGAGCAGGGCACACCCATATCATTCATTGAGGCAATTGTTGATGCAATTTATGTTCAGGCTACTTGTTCCACATGTTTGGTTTGCCCTTTCTGTAACTGTGCTGGTTAACTACAAATGTTTATTATGTTTGCTTTTTTACTGACCAATCGTATCCTCTTTCTGTTGTACAGCGCTCTGATTCCCTTACGGGTCATGTTCGCGCTATATAAAACCTTTCAAATAAATAAATAAATAAAATGGCAGTCCCCTGGCAGTGGCAATCAGGCTACGGCCAGTCCAGCCCTGGTGGCAATTAAAAAAGCCATGGTAGATGAAGAGTATAACATGGCTTTCATCATACCCAAGTCTTTTGTGTGCCTGCTTAGGTTTGTGTGTTTGCCCAGTGGCGGCTCCCCCATGGGGGCTTCGCCCCACTGCTTTCTCGCAGTGCGAGAAGGCAGAAACATAAATGGTAATAACTACCATTTTATGTTTCTGCTTCTCGCACTGCGAGAAAGCAGAAGTGCCTGGTTGGGGGTGGGCGGTCCTGCTCGAGGGCAGGGGAGTGGCTTGCCCACTGTTGTGGGTACTGACTGTTTGGTCGGCCCTGGGGCCGACAAACAGTCAGTACCTACAGCAGTGGGCAAGCCACTCCCCTGCTCGAGCAGGACCGCCCACTCTCCCTTTTTCTCTATGTAGAGAGAAAATGGCCCGGCTGGGGCGCTCTCCGATGCGCCTCACCAATCACAACGCTGCCATTGCAGCATTGTGATTGGCGGAGGGGAGGGAGGGAGGCTGCCTTTCCTGATGACGATGCAGGAATTGGAAAATGCAGGACGGCGGGAGTCGGGACCCATCCAAAACAGAAGCTGAGGTGGCGCAGGATGGTAAGTTTTATGTTATATATTTTTTAAATTAAACGTACCCCTCCTGCCTCCCCCATCCCCCCCGCGACGACCCCATTTCCAACCCCCCCCCACCCACCCGTCATGCCGGCCGCGATCATGGGAACATTTGGAGCGTGGGGCCGATAGAGTTAAAGCCCTGGTTAAGTCGAGGGCGTCCTCCGAAAACTGCAAAACTAACCACTACCCCCCCCAACAGCTGCACGCGCAAACTATGCCCACTCGATGCATAACATCGTATTGACACGTGTGTGCGCATGCCAGCCTACAGCCTGCCTGCGTTTGATTAACTGTGTTTGTGTGTGTGTGGGGGGGAGGGGCGCGTTGTGTGTTGGGGGGCTGAGGTGGGGGTGTGTGTGTTGTGTATTTCGCATATACCTGTCATCCATCACAATTAGTTCATCCGCCTCCTGGGTGACAGTAGTTCAAGTGATGTACGTGTGCGTGAGCACATTTGAAAGGTACGGCCATTAAGGGGCGAGTGTCTAACGTTCATCGTTCTGCTGTGAAAGGGTTAAAAGTTCTTGGAGATTACAGTGCGGACCATCTTGTCGGTTTGCAGGTCCCCCTGTGGCCGTTGGCATGAACATAGACATTGCCAGCATAGACATGGTCTCGGAAGTTAACATGGTGAGTATTCAATTTTGTTTCTACAAATAAATATGCAAGTAAACAATAAAAAGTAAAAGGTGGTGATTAAAACTGTGTTGACTCTTTATGAAACCATAATGATTCTGACGGTATTGAAGGAGGGGGGAGACGAAACTGGCCACTGCTCTTGCCTGTGTGCACTCACTTATCTGAG
Source organism: Calotriton arnoldi (assembly GCA_963921515.1). NCBI lineage: Eukaryota > Metazoa > Chordata > Amphibia > Caudata > Salamandridae > Calotriton > Calotriton arnoldi. The sequence goes on from CAWUFW010006762.1 coordinate 790,998, forward strand.
AATGACCACCATTCCTTAAGTACTGGCGCTCAAAGCTCAGGTAGGGCGCGAGGCGGCTTCATTAAAAACCTAATGTGTTTCTGTCGTGCTGTCATATTGGTTTCATTAATTTAGTTAAGGGCTCGCGGTCGGAAGTGTCTCGGTGTGCCTTCATTAAGCAGTCTATCCTCGCGAGGGCCAGAAATTGTTGGTCTCATCTGTAAAAGACAGTGGAGAAATTGCTAATCAATTTCAACAGTGCAGGGCTGTTACATTTGGCTCTGCGCTTGCCCAGGTCAGCCTGCCCTGTTTGGGCACCGACCCTTTCTCATCACACCCCGAGTTCACTGTGCGCTCTTTTTGCTGAATATGTGAGGTTGTTTTGGGTATGTTTGATGTCTGTCCCCAGGCATCAGGAGAAGGGTCATGCGAAGAATGTGGCTGCCCGCCGCCCCCAAAGGGGGCCCCCCTAAAAGGGCGGCCCTTTAGTGCCATTGCGGCACAAGCCTACCCCTCGCTCTAGCAGCAGAGGGCTTCCGCCTGGAGCCCGCTGTTCAGGGGGTGTGGGCGTCACTTCCGGTACGCCCAGGGGGGGAGGGAGGGTATGTATACCCCTCTGACCCTCCCAGCGGCCTCTTTTCCGCGAGCCTCGCCGTCTCGGGGGGTCGTTCAGTCCGATCGGTGTCGTGTTCGGTCGTCATCGATGCCAGGTTAGTGCCCCGCTGCCCCGTCGAGGCCTTGGCCCAGGGGCGGTCTAATCACTCCCCCGTCCCCCCACCCTCCCCCGACGGGTCGGCTTTGGGGTGTCTGGGCCGGGCAGTACCATGGGAGACTCCCTGCATTAACAAGGGCATGGGAGGGATGGCAGAGCTAGCCTAGTCGGCGCGAGTTGCGGGGCGGGAGTTTGAATCTGCAAGCTCCCTTCTGCTCTCCATCTTTCTGTCGTTGGGTAACAGAGTGCCGTTAATTTGTGTAATAGGCATACCTTGGGGGGGGGGGGTGGCCGGGTCATCCGGCAGATCCACCGGGGACATGGCCGGGCTGGGGGAAAAGGCTAAGAGGAAGTGGATAGCCCCCTACCCCTGCCTCATGTTGGGACGCCCATGCCACAGACCGCGTTCGGGTGATGGGTTCGTCGGGGCCTCCCTCCTGCCCCGGGCATCACGGTGCGCGCCCAGCGGTCCACGCCCATGCCCGCCGTGCGGACGGCCACCCTGTGCAACCGGGTGGGTCCGACACTAGTGGGAGGGAGGAGCGTACATCAGGCAAGGTGCCGGTGCACATACGGAGTGTCGGCCCCGTGGGTGACAGCGCGTGTGCTGCTCCCCTCACTGCCCCTCTTTGCCGCCACCCTCTGTCGTCGTCTGTCCGCAGGAGCTGCTTGCAGTGGCGGTGAGTGTTGATCCACCCCGCCCCCTCCAGTGTCGCGGGGATCCGTGGCCAGCCCTGGCTGGCGGTGATCTGCTCTGAGAGGGGGGGGGGGAAAAAATCGGTCTGCTCCGATGGCGGCTCCCTTCCCTGGCCGGAGGCCGGCGCTGTGCCGTCCGGTGGAGTGGGGTGGGGGGGGCGTGAGGGGGCACGGAGCGGGAGACAAGCCGTGCCTGCCCTGTTTGGGCTCAGGGGTTTTGGTTGAATGTGGGGCGGCCCATTTACCGGTACCCGCTCCCTGCCCGCACAGGCCTTCCTCCCCCGGTCTAGTGGAGAGCGTTTTCGCCCCCACCTGGCACCCCCCCACGCCCCACTTCTCAGGGGGGGACGGCACTGTAGGCCCATGGCACGCCTTTCCGCGCGCGAGTGCCGTGTGTGGGCTTGACCATGTGGGCGGCTCTTCGGTGCTGCTGGGATCGAGGCCGTCGCTCCTGGGAGGTCCGCAACGGTGCACCGGCCTGCGGGGGCCCCAGACACAACAGTAATTGCCCCGCGTTGCGTCCTCGGGGACAAGGGGCTTGGGCAGGCTGGTTGTATCCAGGAGGGGTTGTCCGGCCTGGCGGCTATGCCTGCGGCGGACCAAGCCCACGAGGTCCGGTAGCAATTACGGGGCGCGTGGCCGGAAGGGCACCGGAGAGTGAGAGTCACTGGTGCAGACCTTCGGGTGCTGTGGGGGGTTCCGCCCGCCGTGCCAGCAGCACGGAGCCTTCTCGGTTACCCGGTGTGGTGCTAGCGAGTGTAGGTAATTCTGGCGGCGTGGGGGTGCCGGTGTAGGTGGTGCTGGGGCGAGTGGGTCCATACCCGTCCCGGAAGGGAGGCCACCTGGGGCGGAGAACGGGCATGGCCTCGAGTGTTTTGCGTGCTGTCGCGGGATGGTTGCACTGCTGTGGACTCACGGCCGCCGCCACCTGTGCTTGTCTCAGCTATCCAGCAGTTTTGTGCTACACCCGGCAGTCATCAAGGCCACGGGGGATGCGGGCGTCGTCGGAAGGGGCCGTGGGCCTGCCTCTGCGCCCGCGGGGGTGGCACTGTTCGGATTGGTGATGGGCCATCTGGCTAGGCGGAAACGGGTACTGGTGGCATCGAGTTACTGTAGCCTGCAGGGTTCCTGACATGCTATATGCTACTTTTGTTGAGGCAGATGCGATCATGGTTTAATGGGTATCCTCTGGAAGGGTTGGAGGCAATAAAGTTACCTTCCCCCTTCGCGTGGGCCGCCGTTACCCCCGGTTTTATTGCCTGTATCTGACGTGGAGTCATCGTATTGAAACTTACGACTTGGGCCACTTTACTGTGGCTTGCACTCTTGACTAATTGACAGCGCCCTGGCGAGCGGGGCTGTCGGGCGCGTTTGGAGCTGGTTCCGGGTGTGCAGCGCGAATGTTCTGGGGTTGGGCTGACTTTTTGCGGTTACAGCCTAGATCCCACGCCAAGGGAGGACCCGGTACCACGTGCTCCCTCGCGGGAGTATTTGATCCAAAGTGGAAGTCTGAGCTGTACGTGTGTTCAACTCCAGGGCAAACACCCAATTCAGATAGTTTTATTTGTCTTGAGCTCCGCTTAGGGACGCACTGGGCGTAGTGTCACTCCTCAGTGTTTTGGCGGAAAACCACTAGCAGGGTTCTAGGCTCTGTTTCCGCTGCGGTCCCTCTGGTCCGCTTGAAATGCCCCGTCCACTGCACCAAAAGGTGTCATGCTGCGAAGACGATTTGATGGGGTTTGCCTTTCTCGTGTACGGTGTTCGCTTAATGTGATGCCATACATTGATGCGTTGCTGCTCTTGCCCCGGGGGATCTTGGGATCGGGGGCCACACCTGCATCTTCGGCGGTGGCAAGGGTTGGCATAACAGCAGGGGGTGTTTCTGTAACCTCGTAATTTTATAAACGTCCGTAATATCAGATGTTGGTGTTTTACAGCTCTTTGGTCTTAGTGCCCTCGTGTGATGTTTCTAGTCGTTTGCGTGTGTTCGTTTACTTGGGTGGTTGTCTCGCTAGGGGGCGCTAAACTGAATTGTCAGAAAGAAATGTTATTCACTTCTTCAGACTCTTATGTCTTTACATGTTGTTACTCTGACAAGTCAGTCACTGCTCTTGACCTCCGGTCGTGCCGCAGGACCCCTCCTCCTCTGCTCCCCGCCTAGTGTACTTGACCCTAGTGTACTTGATCGCGACTCGTCCCGCTGCCTGTCGCAGTTCAATCTTCCCTGTTGCTTCGTAGATGCTGTCATGCCCTCTTAAGCTAGTGACAATCAATTCACTTTCTCTATAGTTTGTCCTCTTACTCAGTCGCCTCTTAACTTTAGACTCTCTATCGAGCATAAGTTTACTTGTGGTGTCGGACTATATGGCCTTAAACGTAATTTTACAGCTACCATAGACCGCCTCGCGCATTCGCGAGTTGATGCTTAAGCCGTGAACTCGGTTGCTCTGTCTGTGTTTGTGAACAGATCGGACTTGTGTTTTGCTTTCTCCACGAAATTATTACGCTATTTCATTTATTTTGCCCTCACGTCCAGTTTCCTGGGCCGGTTATGGGCAATGCCATTGGGCCGCCAGTAGGGCGCTGCTAGAGTGCATTGCTCTAATAAGATTGGCAGACTGATTTAGGTTATGCACAAAAAACGAAATAAGACAACTGTTGTGGCAGTGAGGTATATCGCCGATAGCGTTGCCCATAGCAGACTATGCGACGGACAGCATGCGCGCACCAGAGCAGGGGTGCTCTGTGTAGGATAGTTGCAGACTTCACGGACCATTAATTTGGGTGCCACCCCAGAGATAGTTGCATGTTCTTTCCTCCCCAGTAATTCTGCGAGTTGAGTCTGCAGTGAGTAGGGCAGTGCTGTCCATGCCCAAGGGCCTAAGTGTCCAGTTTGGGACGGAACACCAAGTGTTGGTCTCCCGGGGGCAGACAGCTTGGCACGCCTTACAGGGGCGCAATAAGGGTCGGAGAACTTGGCAAGGAAACCATGTTCCATGGTGCGGGCCCGATTCATTAGACATGTATTGGACTTGTATCTCTTGTGAATAATGCAGAGGTAATGTGTGAGTAAACAGCATTGTCGTTTCATCCATAGATTTCCTATAACATCTCTGGATCGATCTACGCGAGGGGGCTTGTGCACATCACCGTGCAAGGAAAACGGCTCTGTCATGGCATCTTTAATAATTATTGACTAATAATGATGCAGCACCAAGGGTGGGTTCCTGGGTGCAGTCAGATTGGTAACCCTTATAGGGGGGCAATAAGGGTAGTAGGACTGGGCATGTAAACCTTGGTCCGTGATGCGGGCCCGAATAATTGTGGGGCGGTATTAAGTACCTTTAAGCGGTCAGGTGGCACTTAGGATAGTTGTGCTGAATATGTATGCAACAGGCGCTCATGTATAGCGTTACATACCTTGGCAGTTACATACACGTTACAGTTGTGTAACTAATATGCAATTATCAATGCGCGTTAGATTAACGCTATGAATGGCGGATCGGATCTGCCTTCAGCTGGCATCGCGGTGTCTGCCTTGGCGGCAACCGGAGAGGGTGCCCTGGGTGGGGCAGAACAGTATATCAGTTTGGGGTTGATTATTGGTGCGTTATACTGCCAAGGTGCCACAAAGTGGGAAGACCACTTGGGGGCAGGGTCCCCCACTTTGGTGTACACGACTGAATAATGCCTTCATTCACTAATACCGATAAGGGGCATTGCTCCATCCTTCTCAACAAAGTAGACCAAAGCGGTTTGATATGTCCTCCCGTACATATACCATCCTGATTATGTACGGTGCAACCCAAATTGATGGGAAAGGGGGTATTTTACTTGTGCATTAGCGAACATGTAGCCAGGTATACATCGCGGGGCTCTGCTCACACTATAGCGGCCAAGATCACACAGAGCATAGGATGAGAGAGTGCGGTGCCAGTCAGGGCTATTTATGAAATTATGCCAGACGTTGCGATTGACATCAGACTTTGATCGGTGATAATATCATGGTTCATCTTGGTCCCAATATAGACAATAGTCACGGACAGGCCCTTAAACCACTTTATACTGCCAGGGTGCCACAAAGTGGGAAGACCACTTGGGGCAGGGTCCCCACTTTGGTGTACATGAATGAATAATGCCTTCATTCACTAATACCGATAATGGGCATTGCTCCATCCTTCTCAGCAAAGTAGACCAAAGCGGTTTGATATGTCCTTTGACTTTGAGCGGGTCAGTCTGCTTTTCTTTCAAAGAACTATGCACGCCAATTTTAATGCAGTAGTTTGGATGGCGCATAGGTCTCAAATCCATCAATATTTCTTTGACGATCTGGTGACTCGCATTTAGGGGATGTCCATGGTTCTTTGCGTGGCTAAGTAATGTTTCCAGTACACAAAGACACCCGTTGCTTAGGGCCTCACGCTCCTATTGCTTCAACCTTGGTTTGGTCATACCATATTGGGGGCCAGTCACTTACACGTATAAACCGTCGGTTGGCTACGTTAGAAAGACTTTCTCACACCTGAGATTATCTGGAGCCCCTATAGCTGAGCAACTACGGGGTTGTGCTAATTGAGCTGTAGGACGGTGGCCCGATTGACCTAGTGAGTTATGTAATCCCTGTGATGTCATGATGAGGTTTGGTAGCACAGGGTAATGGGGGCAGAGGGTACCACATCTCTCTTGGGTGGACGATACGAAGGGTAATTAAAATGAACTGGTATAGAGTCTCTGCTGTAATGTGCCACGGTGGGAGTGCGGTTGCCACATTAAAATTACACTGCCTCTGGGATAAGCCAAAGTCTCTGCTTAGCCACCTATGGTCACCCAATGCAAGGGGCATCTGTTAGATTAGAGCCCTACTCAGAGGTACCGCCTTAAGTGCTTGGAGGTTTGTTGGCACCGCCTTTCAATGGAAGCCATTGCTAGCGGGCTTCTCCGAGTTGAGCATTTTCAGGCGTAAGTAACAGTATCAGCGGCCAGTCCAAACGTGCATCTTTCACTAATTTACTCTGATAACTGGGAGAGGAAGTAAGGCGGGCTGTTTAACTCTTTACCTGCAGTGGCACATCTTGTCAGGAGTGATTGTCAAAGGGATTGTACGTCAGCCAGGTAAGGTTAGCACCCATCCACACCAAGCCGATTGTTTAAGGGCACCCGGGGCCGCATTTACACAGCCCAGTAGTGGGCCCTGGGGGTCGCCAGTGCCTTGAATTACTAAATTGAACTGAACAAGAGGCGCCTGTGGGTTACACCAGCAGAAGTTTGGGGAGAGCTAGACTCCACCCATGGTCAAGGTGTAGGTTTAGGTAGTTGGAGTGGCACTCTTAGTTGATCAGGGGTTCCATGCTCACGAGGGCATCGCCGCGTGCGGCCAGAGCACAGGCATTGGGTGTTTCCCAGGGGGCAGCAGGTGGAGGCAAGGCTCTTTTCAAATCTGGCAGCAGAACACAGGGTAGTCAGGGCCAACTTGTCTGTTGGGTTAATTGTGTAGGCACAATACATGTGTGTCTCTGGCCTTACAGCTGTGTGGAGCCTGGCTCATTTAGAGGTACGCCCAGGTGAAATTGGGTAGTTAAGGTTTGCGTTGGCAGGCTTAAAGCATCCAGGGTCGGAGATGGACAGTAGGTACTGTGCATCTGTGATCCAACGGCAGTTAGGCCAGCGGGGTGCGCTGCGTAAGTTGTAATTGCACAAAAGGGTAAGGTGTCTCCAATAGTGGGCACAAGACATATTCTTTCCAACCAGCTTTGATACCATTAAGGTGTTCACCAGGGTTTAGCAATCAAAGGGGTTTGTGCAATCGTCTGGTCAATGGGGAAGTAAGTGCACCCCAGAACCAAGGGTAGGTGACATGTCCTGCAGTTGAGCTCAAAGGCCGGACAAGTTAGCTATGGTAGCCTCGCTGGGTGGTGACGCTGTCAGCCAACATAGTGTGCTGCCGTCCCAAGAAATGGGGAAACAAGGTGTCGAGCACAAAAGGCTACTATGTAAAAGAACATTTGGCACGTCCAGTGATCAACAATGATGAAAATTCAACGGAGCAGGTAATTTTTCCCCTATGGGGTTGCCCAAGGGTGGGCAATGTGAACGCCCCTGTCCCCCTTTCCGGGAATATTCTAGGATGGGGCTTAGGTAGGACTTAGTCAATCCTTAATGTTAGGCACCATATCGCTCTGTGAGCACTGTATTAAATCAGACCGATTCTCTTGGCTGGTATGCCAGAGGGTTTCACCAGAGGGTGCTGAGCTGGCGGAATTCCCATAAGGAATAAGGGATGCATGGCATGGGCAGGTGGGCACCCTTGCTCATTGTCACATACTGCTAGTTATGAACATTCCTGTGCGTCATGATTTAGAAAGCAAAGGGACTGCAAAGGTTAAGCATAATCCTCCTCGCCCGAATAGCCAAAGCAGGCAGGCGGGGTGGGAGCGGTTACCTAACAAGGGGGCTGCTGTCTCATAGATGGGGGACACAGGGGTTTCAGGCACACACGGTGCTAGAAGGACGGCAGCTAGGTGGGATCAGCAAATAGATGGGGCAAGGTGAGCCTTGGTGCTGGAAATCGTCCCGCCCAGAGTTGGCATGGGGCTAGGTCATGTGAGGCAGAGGAACTTTCCCGCAAGAGGGTGAATAGTTCTTGGCACAGGTCCACAGGCCAGAATAGTCTTTGGTTTCTTCAGACACTAGCTGATCCAGGCGAACGTCAAGGGCTATTGTGATATAGATGGGGTTCATCTATCACCAGTAGGGAGTGATCTCTTCCCTTAGATTTGCAGGAGGCTTGGAAATGAGCGGTCGCATGTTGAAATGCGCTGTTTGGTGAGTTCAGCAACTACATGGGTCAATGTGAAGCTCTGATGGGCGGAGATGATCCCCTGCAGAGGTGGCACGGAGCTAAGTCTGACAAGGCCGTTGAACATCCCTGTAAGAGGGAACTGTTCATGGCGTAAGCTCGCAGACCAGAGGGGTCTGGGTTTCATCAGACACGAGCTGATTCAGGCTAAGGTTAAAGGCTACTTTGCTAGTAAGGTTGCAGGTAATAGGAGGTGCAGTGGTGGGGGCCCTGGCTGCGACGGTGGCCGCCTCCAGGGCTGTGGCGGAGTTACAGGGCGATCTGGAAGCAGTCTGGTACAGTAAGGGTACCTCTGCGGCAGACGGGTACAGTAAGGGTACCTCTGCGCGGCACAGTAGGGGTGCCAGAGCCAAAGACCAGGATCCTCAGGGTAGGGTCCTGGAGAACCGCGACGGCGCCCGTTAGTCCTTCGGGCGGTTGGGGGCCTGACCAACCGGGGGTTTGCCCTGATACGCTCCGCCCTGAAAGGGGCGTGAGTAGGATGGTAACAAGGGACACGTGATCTAGTGGTGGATCAACAAAGGTGTAGCGCTGATCGGGCATACATCCCACAGTGCTGGCTCATCAGGCGGGCAGGGGCAGCTTAGGTTGGACGGCTGCCTGCCCATGGATCGCCCGTAAGATAACCCACCTTATTGCATACTCTTGTATGGAATAAACCTGCGACAAGTTTTTCCCATAAACAAAGTGTCTTGTGGTTTATTTATGCACGTTCGCCTATGGGAAGGTGGGGGGATGTTGCCGGTATTGGGACTATGTGGCTGCCCGCCACCCCCAAAGGGGGCCCCCCTAAAAGGGCGGCCCTTTAGTGCCATTGCAGCACAAGCCTACCCCTCGCTCTAGCAGCAGAGGGCTTCCGCCTGGAGCCCGCTGTTCAGGGGGTGTGGGCGTCACTTCCGGTACGCCCAGGGGGGGAGGGAGGGTATGTATACCCCTCTGACCCTCCCAGCGGCCTCTTTTCCACCAGCCTCGCCTTCTCCCTCCCTTCCTCTTACCCTTCGGCTGGGCTGGTGGGCAAAGTGTAATGAATGTTTTAATGTTTTCTTTTGCGTTGCAGGCGGAGTTACAGGGCGATCTGGAAGCAGTCTGGTACAGTAAGGGTACCTCTGCGGCAGACGGGTACAGTAAGGGTACCTCTGCGCGGCACAATTTGGGGTGCCAGAGCCAAAGACCAGGATCCTCAGGGTAGGGTCCTGGAGAACCGCGACGGCGCCCCGTTAGTCCTTCGGGCGGTTGGGGGCCTGACCAACCGGGGGTTTGCCCTGATACGCTCCGCCCTGAAAGGGGCGTGAGTAGGATGGTAACAAGGGACACGTGATCCAGTGGTGGATCAACAAAGGTGTAGCGCTGATCGGGCATATATCCCACAGTGCTGGCTCATCAGGCGGGCAGGGGCAGCATAGGTTGGACGGCTGCCTGCCCATGGATCGCTTGTAAGATAACCCACCTTATTGCATACTCTTGTATGGAATAAACCTGCGACAAGTTTTTCCCATAAACAAAGTGTCTTGTGGTTTATTTATGCACGTTCGCCTATGGGAAGGTGGGGGGATGTTGCCGGTATTGGGACTAATGCGAGGTGCATACCAGCCAGCAGGGGTCACTGACATCGTGAGAGTATGTATTAGTAAAGTGCCCAAATATATGTCTGGCTTACTCCTTTCAGTCTCTGAAGCACAACAGTGAACATCAGTTGTGTTAAGTGCACCGATGGTACTGGTTGACAGGAGTATGTTGGGAGGTCACCAGAGGCTGTCGGGAGCAGCAGGCTGTTTGTTATCTGTGGGCTGAGAATGCGTGGTGCACACAACCATGGGAAACCGGAACGGAGGGGTGGGTGGTGTTACTGACGGGGCCTCCCTGGCACCTTGGAGCAGTCTCCTTGCCCCCGTGTGCTGGTGCGACGGCAGTGGAAGGTACTCTGCTGGTCCCAGAGAATGTGCTGTTGCAGGCGACCTGCCGGCCGATGCCTCTACATTTTGCCATTCCCCACCTGCCTTGGGATTCCAGGGGGGGAGTGATTGCCAATGATAACCTTGAAAATGCACCATTTGGCCACTCTTTTTTCAAAATTTCCTCGGGGGAGAATCCCCCCGAACCCCTCTTGATTCGTTCAGGCGAGCGAGCGTGCGCTCGCTCGCCACAGTGCGCCATCCACAACTTTTACGCCTCACCACTTTCAAATGTCACCAGCCGCCACTGTGTTTGCCTGCATTCGTATGCCTGTTTTTTGTAAGAAAAAGTGAGAGAAAGAGAGAGAATCAAAACACTCTCAGGAGGTATTTTAAAGAGAATGGGTGGCACTTTGTGTGTACATGTCTGCTCGGCGACAAAGATTCATAAATAGCATAGTAGGGAGGGTTGGTGGGTGGGTGAGTGGATGGATGAGTGAACAAGGGTGGATGTATGGATGGATGGATGAATAGATGGATGGATGAGTGAAAGCATGGATGGCTGGGTGAAAGGGGGTGGATGATTGGATAAAAGGGTGGATAAGTGAAAGATTGGATGGATGAATGAAAGGGAGGGAGGGAGAATGGATGAAAGGGTGGATGATGGATGAGTGAAAGGAGGGATTGAGTGAAAGGGTGGATGGAATGAAAGGGTGGATGGAATAAAGGAGTGAAAGGGTTGATGAATAGATGAGCGAAAGGATTAATGAATGAGCGAAAGGGTGGATAAAGAGATGGATGAGTGAAAGGATGAATGGATAGGTTTGGAGATGGATGGATAGGTTTGGCTATGAAGGGTGGACAGACGGAATGGTGAAAACTGAATGATGGATGAAAGACTGAATAGACGACAGAATGTAAAGGTTAAATGGCGGACATCAGCAGGTAAATGGTAGGATGAAAGAATGAATGGATAGATCTATGGAAGAGACAAGAGCTATCTTCTGGGGAGGGTCATGATGATTTGCTTCATTTACATTGTGCCATAAGAGCTTTGGTTCGAAGTGGGGGTATTTTCAGTGGGTGAGTGAGTGGATGGATGAGTGAGCAAGGGTGGATGTATAGATGGATGGATGAGTGAAAGCATGGATTGCTGGGTGAAAGAGGGTGGATGAATGGATAAAAGAGCGGATGATGGGTGGATAAGTGAAAGATTGGATGGATGAATGAAAGGGAGGGAGGATGGATGAGTGAAAGGAGGGATTGAGTGAAAGGGTGGATGGAATGAAAGGATGGATGGAATAAAGGAGTGAAAGGGTTGATGGATAGATAAGCGAAAGGATTGATGAATGAGCGAAAGGGTGGATACAGAGATGGATGAGTGAAAGGATAAATGGATAGGTTTGGAGATGGATGGATAGGTTTGTATATGAAGGGTGGACAGACGGAATGGTGAAAAACTGAATGATGGATGAAAGACTGAATAGACGACAGAATGTAAAGGTTAAATGGTGGACATCAGCAGGTAAATGGTAGGATGAAAGGATGAATGGATAGATCTATGGAAGAGACAAGAGATATCTTCTGGGGAGGGTCATGATGATTTGCTTCATTTGCTTTGTGCCATAAGAGCTTTGGGTCGAAGTGGGGGTATTTTCAGTTTCTTCCTACTCACGTGCTGAAAAATATATAGTTTTGTGCCAAACAACAGCAATTAACAGTATGGCATTAAGAAGGTGCATCTATTGCAAAAAAAAGGAAATGTTAACATATTATAGCATTTCTCTTTCATTTTGTGTAATGAGTTAACTTGCTTTGTTTATATAAACACATTTCTCATGTGTTTTGGTATGTGCTGCAAATAATATAGAAGTCATGAAGTATCATCATGTCTTGCCTTTAGCCCCGCCCCTAGCCCCGCCCCCTCACTACCCATCTAGCTCATTTTAATGAGTACCTGCAATTATTTTTTCCCATTTAATGCACTGCCTAAAAGCTGGTCAATAACCCATTGATCATCTTTCGCATGCAGCCTCGCCTGTACCTTATGCCGAAACCCATATATTGGCCAATAGCTAGTGTTGTTGACTGTGTTAGTTATGCAGATTTGCAGAGCGCACTGTCACCCCGGAGGGTATCCTGGCACTGAGCAGGTGTGAGTCTAGGCACACCTAGGGCCCAGTAGGACTAACCCCACTGGTCTATACTTCTATGTTAATTTGTTTACTGGAATTTATAGGCGGATCACTGAGAAAAACGCAGCCAATTCTGTAAGCATGTTGGCACTTTTACATTATCAGGTTTGAGCTGATTTTATTCTGTTGCCGGAATACTAATCTTACAGCAGTGTGTGCAGTTTGTGGAAACACACACGTACACTTCAGAAGCTTATGGTCTAGTGAGAGGCCATTTGGCTCACAGCGCCTTCACAGACGGTTGACTTTCATGAGGTGCAGCCGATTATTGCCGCGTGCTGCGGGGGGAGCGGGTCACAGTACAGTAATCAAAGCCACCGGGTGGACTCAAGCACAGACTGTACTATGCGACGTTTGTGTAACTGTAAGGGGGCTGCATTTACTGGAAGTAGAGGCCTGTAGAACATGAAGGCGCGCTCTCCCGGGAAAAGAAATACTTATATAAAGTAGTGCACATATTGTGCGGACTCTACTAAAAGAATTTAGGCTGAAGGCGGTGAGAAAGCGTGATTGACCTTAGAAGGGTAGGTGCCGAGTGGGCCCATCCAGATTCTGACGTTCGCATTCTGGTTGCACTAGCTCCTCTGCAGTGCATGCATTCACCTACCCAGCTATCTTTCCCACTAGGGGGTTCCCAGCATAGGATACATTTACATTGAAAGGTAACTCATTAACATAGTCAATGGTTATCGACTCCTCCTGGGACTATTTTAAACACAGTGAGTGAGACGAGCACACAAGGCCCATTCACAAAAGATTTTCTGTAAGTTGATGCGACTTACTCCCATATTTCCAACAGGGCCCGTGCGTCCATAAGGTGAGGTAAGGCAGCAGCCTTAGAATGCAACCTAGTGGTGCAGAATTACTGTAAAGGGGCCAGATGAGGACTTTTTCCCCACCAGAGTGCAGGGAACGCTCAAGTAACCAAAATAATAGCTACCTGGATCACTCTAAAGCCTTGCACCACTCCTGGTTTCCAGGAAAAGCTACTACCCATCTAACAAAACAAAAAACAAATTATGTCTCGAGCCCACACTGATCTTGAGAAAGGGTGTTTCCATGTTTTTGTTTTGAGTACCAATCAACTTTTGGAGACCTGGTGCATCAGATATCTAAACAAATCTTGAACTGGCACTTGTCTTCATAAGGTAGTGTACCGCTCGCCTCCCAACATAGGAATTCTAAGCAGGTCTTTCAACACCTAAAGAGGTACAGGCGCTTACATGTGTGAGGACAAGGAATTATTGAAACAGACATGCCCAGGCCTCAGCCATCGTTTTGTCATAGCTCTCACGTGGCCTTGCCACTTATGACATCATCCACCAGTCTTGGCTTTTTTTGGCGTTTAGCTGTTAGCAATCTAGGGCGCATAGTTTCACGTTTAAAATTGCAAGTAAGTTCTAACCAAATCCCTACATGCTGTTGGCTAAAATGTTAGACACATGAGCCACTTAGCGAAGTATCATATCCAAAAACGTACGTGTGCTTTAAAGGTTATTATGAAACTCTGTATATTCACCTTGGTGACTGGACATATAACTACATATAGTTATGTAGACAAGTTTTTACTAATTGGAAATAATGGCTAATTTAGTCATGATTCAGTTATCCTGGCTAGGCCTCAGCTGGCTTGCACTGACAGCTATTTGAGCAAGATTTTCTCTCCCCATCTCTCTCTCTGTAGGCTTGTGCGTTTTTCCATTTCACTAAAATCATTGAAAAAGAAGTCTCAACAGTGGTGTCTGCAATGTAACTTTTCAGTGTTTCCTGCTGATGGTTTGCTCTATGTCGTTTATTAGCTGGAAACCCCAGTGTATTATTGCGTTAGAATAAATTGTCAATTAATTTCCCCATTTTTCAGTTCATTTAGCTTTATTCAACAATAAGGCATGAAAGCAAATAAAATATAAAACAATAAATATCAAGATATAAATCATTTGTAATCAGGTATGAGAGACGAAGCATCGCAGCCTACAAGAATAACATTTCTTATACATAAAAACAGCAGGTTTAGTCCTCTCCAAGGATAAACAATAAAAATGGGTGCATACACGAGTTAGGCAAACCCACAAGAGGGGTGCTAGATAACATCTTGTAAAAAACACAACCTTATAAAAATGTTAAAATATTGTTGAGACTGGCAACCCAAGCACTGAATATGTATTACACAATTGTAAAATCCAAACACAACAAATATTGAAGTAGAAACATGGTTTTATCAGCACATTCGGTATTATCGTATTAATCTGTACAATCCATCTTTACAGGTGCTTGCTTCAGAAAAACAGTGACACGTGTTTCGTCACAAACGTGACTTTTTCAAGGCTTGCATGATCTTCTCCAGTCTAGTAACTAGAAGAACCATGTCAACAGAGGCTAGGAGGACTTGGACAGACAGGAGCTTACTAAGGACTTCTTGTGTCTACTATTGCACTTTTGGATGCGGTTTACGTTATTTTAGTAGTGGCACCTGATGTTGAATCACTTCCGCTGTTTATCGACTATCATATTCCTGCAGCACGGAGCAGTAAGGGATTTTGGCTTTATTCAAGAGGAAAGTGAAACCTTACATGGTTCTTCTAGTTACTAGACTGGAGAAGACCATACATTGCCTTATCTTTATGGAGCACTTGATCTAATTCTTTGGACAGAGATACACACCTTTATGGAGAGTACCCCAAACCTGCAAGCCTTGAAAAAGACAAGTTTGTGACTAGACACGTGTCGGCTGTTTTTCTGAAGCAAGCACCTGTAAAGATGGATTGTACAGATGAATACGATAATACCGAATGTGCTGAATAAACCGCGTTTCTACTTCAATATTTGTTGTGTTTGGGTTTTACAATTGTGTAATACATATTGAGTGCTTGGGTTGCCAGTCCCAACAATATTATATACGGTTGGGGTCTCAGGACCTGAACTGTAACAAGCACCTTGGATAGTAGGGTGTTGCTAAACCCATGAGCACCATAATTTAGGAGTATACCAATCATTTTTACTAATACCCACCATATACGTTGTGTCTTCTATGAGATACGAATAATAAACCACTACTACCTTGTATAAATTGTTAAAAATGTTAAAAATAACAGAACCAATTGCCAATGTTCAGGATAGCACGCACTAGCAATAGAAATAACTCATGATCTTTCTCTTAAAGTTATAAAAGAATAGCATAGAGAAACAATTAGGCCTTTTACAAAAGGCTCTCACAATAGAACAGTAGTTCTTGTCAAAAGGGTAACTATCATGGCAAAAAGCAAAGGACCAACGGCCCATTAACACCTCTCCAAACATGCACTAGCATCATTTGCGCGAACGCATTTGGACCGCCAGATCCAGGCTGCCTGGAGATACCTGGCGACTGCATATACCACCAGCCTTGAGGTGTCAGTTCTTAGAATCCTAGCGGCCACAAGATAGCTCCTAGCACCCAAAGTCCTACACAGTGGCAGCAGCCATCTTTCTTCTGCGAAACATACGCTGGGCAGAAGAATAAGAAATAGGGTATATCCTAAAGGGGGCCCTTGCACGCCAGGCATTCACTACCCTTGTAATTCGCATTTGCTTACTTCGCACAAAAGGCAATAATAGTTAAGGACTGGTATCTAAATTGCAGAAACAGTTTCCTGGCTAAGGGGGGGGGGGAGGTAATCTCTTCATTCATACCCTTGTAGCTAGGGCTGAACTTAAACTCCAAGAAGTCAAGGCCCAAGGTACCTCCGCTGCTACCAATAACTTCTTCGTACACGCCTGCCAATAGGACGATTTAATTACCATATTGGCACCCGCGGTGAGATTCTCTGGTGCTACCCAAAAACTTTCCAGACCTAGCTTCCTAAATGCGGACCTGATATACTTGAACCAAGGTATAGACTGAATAGATGGTTGGGCTAATAGATCTTTATGGGGAATTCTATAGGCTCCTATGGCAGATTAAGCCCAAATCCTAAACCAGTAGAGTAGGGGTCTAAGCACAGCTTTCCAAGCAGCTTTCTTGAGTGCCAAATCAAAATACAGTGGGATCAGCAGCGTACTCTTTGGGAGTGCAAATAGCTGCCTAATGAAATTGTGCTCTGTATGCGATAAAATGTTACCGTTAACATGACCCCATAACTCTGCTCCATATAGTGCTGCCCCCAGAGCCTAAATTATAGATCTCAATATCTGGGGCAACTTTTTTGGAAATAGTTTTGTTAAAGAGCATTAATAATCGAGACGAGCGGGGCATTAACGAGCAATCAGCTTTATGAACCTGCATGGACCAATCTAGGCTAGGTGTAAGCCTTAGCCCCAAATAATCAAAATTTAATACCGATTAGGTCCATATTAACAGCTAGTTTACATTTCCATAATTAGTTATGCATAATCTAACCAATGAGATGCAGCAGGAAGTGGGTGTCTCACGAAGTATCTTATTTACTAGAATAAGAATTGGTCAACGAGCTCACAACCTTGCTAGTTCAACTCGGTCATGCCATAACAATGAAATGTGTGTGGCTTCGGTGCCCATAAACTTTAAAACAACTAATGTATTTTGGAGATGTGCCAGTTCTTTAGGGATTTTCTTAGATGGCAGACTCTGCACTACTCTGTTTAGTTCGTTAATTTTTAATCTTTTGGCTTACTTCTTAGAGATCAGACTATGTCAGTCTGTCTATTAGCTTTATACTGGGTTCTGGCTTTCTTCAGACACTGACATTAGTTTAGCCCTCTCGCAGAATAGAACTATTTTGATTGAAATGATTAACTAACTAATTACTTTTTTGTTTTCTGAAATGATCATATTTTTTAATAAAACCATGAAATGTACCTGGAACCTTATCTAGCACAGGTTTGTCTTCAAAAGGCTTTCAATAAGTCTTACAAGGACTTACGAAGACTCAGACAGTCCCGATCTTGTGCATCGACCTTCTTTATTAGCTAATGAGAGGTCTGTGTCAGTGGCCATCTTCTGCAGGGGCACAGTGGGATGAAAATCGCCTGCCTTTTTGGCTCTGAGATTTGACTTTTGGCAAAAAAAAAACCACACTCCTCTTATATTTCTGTTTTGGGGGTAACAATTACCACCGATGAATATTTGGAAAATATATTTGCTGTCATCCAAAAATTGCTGTCAAGAAAAAACAGCAACTTTTTTTTTTTTTTCGGTTCGGCCTGGAGATAGCTTCAAGCCTACTAAAAAAAACACAAGCATTTGCAATGCAATAGGTCTCGCATTTGCGGAGTTTGAGCTATTGGCATTGTAAATGACAATACCTTTATTTATGTGTTTTGAAAACCTGAAAGCGGTGCGTAAATAAGCACTTTGTACTTGTAGTCCTTGCTTACGACAAGCAAGTCTGGCAGTAAACGAGGCGCAGTTACTGCCAGCCTTGGTTCTCGTAAGCAACGACTATAAGTAGAAAAGTGCGTGTTTACGACCGCTTGCAAGTTTTTAAAACATACATAAAGGCATTGTCATTTTTAATGCCAATAGCTCAAACTCTCACAAATGCGAGACCTATTGCATTGCAAATGCTTGTTATAGATGCTTCCAGGCAGGTGTACTTGCTTTGGATTGCTTTAGCCTAAGATATAGTTTATACTCACCAGGGCAAAAAGAATGGAAAGGGAAAAAAAAAAGACACAGCAAAGTAAAATACTTGACCACTAGCCTTAGCACTTAAGTGCATTTCCATTTACTTTTTAGAAAGATGTGCATGTGTGATCAGAGAGATACAATGGCTAAAGAGAGCTATCCCATCGCCCCCTGTTGAATGCGGCGGTGGGCGGAAGAAAAGGTGGTGTTATGGTTCGAAGCACCATGCTGAGAACAGCATATTATTCCAGAAGGAACAGGCAATAATGATGGAGAAACACGGGGAGAGGAGGTATCAATTAAAGAGACTACACTGGCACCTGTCGAGGGGGATGAAGTGGAGAGGCTATGGGGAAAAGCTACCCACTATAATGAAATCAGAAAAATGCTGGACCTATCACACTTGTTAAAAGGACAGGTGTTTGACGACTGCCTCATGTATAAGAGCTCTCTGTGCACACCTGAAATCTAACGTTAGCTTATGGAAGGCAACACAAGGTTAGTGTGTCTTTCTGGAGACAGACAACGGCGGCTGCGAGGGGGTGAAGGCTATGCGATGCAGGAGTAGAGGAGACACTCCTTGAACACTTTGCTTATAGAACAGGCTGCCTTTCAAAAAGCAACTGCAATGCTGGCTACGGATAGCAGAACCTCTTTAGGTGGTGCCGCTTTCCGCCTTGTATCCAACCCCCAATTTAACTTATGTTGCTGTAAACGGCCTGAGTATTGGCTAGTACATGCTTCAAAGCGCTGTTTTGGTCACACCATGAAATCACAGATGCAAGGCAAAAGGATGCGGTGTATAAAACGGGGGCTCACATCGAGACAATAAGGCCATAGAGATTGGACTAGTTGATACGAATAATTCACAAATTACTTTGATCTTTCACTCAATGTTATTCCCAAAGCCTTTTCCGAGCATTTAAACTTGCGTGTATTTTCACCCTGAGCGCTCACTTGTCTCGATGCCAACTGCATTTTCTGTAGTGGTGTCCCGATGTACGTGGCTTTTCAGCCCTGGGCAGACAGCTGCTCTGACGCACGAACAGTCACATCCATGCTTTGCAGTTCATGTGGCACCCAATGAAACGAGCTGTTGTAGAAACCTTCTCCGGGCCGCTCTCAGCGCGACCCGGAAGTCAGGCAATCTTGTGTGGGACATGGGCGGGGCATGGAGCGCGCGGCCGGAAGTGTCCGGGGCTCCTGTGAGCTGAGGGAGCCCCGTGTGTTGCAGCAGCGAGGTGGGAGCCCACCCCGCAAAGGGAAGTCCGGCGGGAGCCCACCCCGCCTTCGTGAATTACGCATGGTGCGGCCGGAGCAGGTTTTCAGGCGGGGCTCCTGTGAGCAAGACGGAGCCCCGCGTGTTGCTGCGCCAGTGACCGGGTGAAGAGGCGAGTCCTCCCTGCCATCCAGGAGACCAGCCAGGGAGCAGCGCAGAGTCCCCACAAGAGCCGGTGAGTGGGGTTGAGCGGGAGGCATGCTGTACGTGCCCACCGGCCTGCTGATATACATGCAGCAGACAAAGGGCACCGCGCCTGCACAGGACTTGTGCACGCGTATGGTGCGAGCAAGAGTTGTGATAACGCCGCAAGACGTACGCGTGCACATCTCCTGTCTGTTAAGCTCGGCACAGACAGTCGATGTGCACGCGTACGGCTTGCGGCGTTATTACAACTCCTGCTCGCACCATACGCGTGCACATCTCCTGTCCAGGACTTGCCATACGCGTGCACATGTCCTGTCCCCCTTCGCAAGCAAGTCGGCAACAATAGATCTCGCCTGGCGAGCAGCGCATGGCGCTGCATCGCTAGGCGAGACCTAAAAATGTGACTCTTTGTTCACTGATTTGAGTGCCATTCTCAATTTGCATTCGACCACAACAGCTTACAGAATGGGGCAATGGGTCAGCCCACTTCTGTCCACTGCGGTCACGTATTGTGAATTACAACATGTTCTCTGGTCACATGTACAGCCACTAGAAAAAAAATGAGTGCACCTCAGTGCCAGGGCTTGAGTGCCTGGGCACTCTTACTTTTGTCATTTTTTTTGCAGATTTCTTATGTTTGCAAAACAAACAACCTATTTAAGACCCGGTCTATTGGGTTTGCCATAATAGTTTTCACAGGGCTACCTTCTGTCTCAACTAGAAACAACACAGGTGTGAAAGACAAAATGATAATGAGTAATATGGCATACTGAGAGAGCCACTGAAGTCTAAGAAGTGTCAGCAGGACAGTAAAGGCTGGTTTTAGGCATCCTTCTCCAGCATTAGGTCCGTCTTTGTTTTCTACCCATTTAATTTAGAACATTTTATATTTAGCAAGTGAAATGAAAAGGAGTACAAAAGGGGGAAAACTATTCAAATAACAGGACATGCTCCTCTGCAATGTTCTGGACCCCTGGCAGGTCACCACATCGCTAATCTGGGTCTTCCATCAACCAATTCAGTGCATGCCAAGAGTTGTAACCTTAGGTCCAATTCACAAACATATTTGCTCTTGCAAATTTAGCTTACATGCCCAAATAGCCTATTTTTGCTCTTATGGTCGTAAAAGGATTTACTAGCACAAAGATTTTTCTCTGAGTAAATCTAGTCCCACTGGGGTGGAGTTGGCATTCCAGGCCTGGGATTACCTGAACAATTGCGCGCACACACACACACACTGGGTGAACAGTGACATGCATTTATAGTGCTAAGAGGTCCAAGCCTGAGACAGAAAGCACAGTGAATATGTGTCAGTTTAAAAAATACATTATACGCAGCATAAGGTTGTACACAGCATAAACAGGCTGTCGCAAGATATGCAAAAATATATATTTTTTAATGTTTACAGTCCTTTCAAAAGTTATGTTTTTAGTAAGACGCTGATTGTACCTAGTGTTAACTTTTTTTTATAGGTTTCCATTGAAAGGACAAATTCCAGATTCATTTAATTAAAGCCTTTACTGGCACCCAAGCAGCCTTTAGATTTGCGGATTAACAAATTGCAGTCATTTACTTTCCTTTCAGGTGTCAGGCACCCCGGCGACAAGGCTTGTTTCTTCTTCGGCTGCTTCTCACGTCACAGTAGAGGAGACCCTTCTCTCCTTTCAGCCTACATGAACCGGTGTTTTTTTTATTAACAAATGTGGGAACTGTTCAGCTGTTCTGACCAAATGAATAAAGATTGGGAACCTCTGAGCAATTCACGATGTTACGTTTTATCGTTCAAGAAATGCGGGTTAAAATGGATGTTTACAGTGTCGGCTGGTATTACAGAAGCGCATGAAGTTTTTGTTCTGCATTTACAGAAACGACCTGGATAAGAAATGCTGATGCATTTCGTGTTTTTTTTTTTAACACAATGACAAACAATTGCGCAAAGGCACTTGCCCCTTCATTGCACAACGAGCGTTCATGCTCGTCATTGCACTATAAGACATATGCACGAAAGGTTTCGCAGTACCGCGCTCTCATTTCCTCTCAGACGCGTGTCGTAGAAACACATATGGAAGCTACCCAAGTGGCCGGAGCTTCTGAAGAGCCAGGGACATGTACACGACACGCCACCGGCTTTAGACCCCAGGCTACCGCCCGTCATGCCTCAAGATATTACTCGAAGGTCAGTCCCACATATAATCACAAGCGGGTGAAGTCAAGGCCAAGGGAGGAGAGAAAGAGGTATCTATATATCTGACCCTGAAACCAGCCTTTGATACCATTAAACACGCAGAGCACCGGATGTGAAGGACACGCACTAGTGGACAAGTTTAATGCTCCCTGGTCTGACATCATGGAAGATTCTAGAAGATGGGAGAGCATCCGCGTCAAAGCATGAGGTGTCCAGAAGGGAGGCTGAGTGAACTGGCCGCTAGTTGTTGACAAATCCGGTATCCTGGATGTCAAGAGTTTGAACCCCACCAAGGCAAATACAGCCGCCCATTCTTCGGAGATGTGTAAATTAAAAACTATGAATTGGGTAATAGTAGCATCTTTTATTTACAGCGCCCGGAAATGGCAGCAATGTGACAGTTTGAGCTATATAACAAAACGTTGTTATAAACATCTGCCTGTCAAGTCTAGAAGAATCCATGGAAGGGTCTGCGTGAGCACGGGTCTCCACTCTGTGCTCAGAGCACGTGCATATCTCTTCTGGGATCCAGGGACATCACAGAAGCCAGCTGTGTTACAGGTCCACTGCCAGCCTCTTCCTAGGTCACTCGAAATGTGGTTTTTAGTTAAGGCTATTTAATAGCTGTGGACATTGTAACCTCGGAGCATCTTCGGGTTTAGTAGAGGCTGGAAGGCAAATTTACTATTCTAACTTCCCTACTAGAATATTTAGAGAAAGTGCAACATTTTCCCAAAGAAACCAGGGGGCTTATTTACCATTCTAACCCCAGTCCAGGAATATTTTGAAAAAGTTAAAAATTCCCCAAGTGTTTTAAAAAAGGATTGTATTGTCAGGAAGCACTGCCCTGAAAGTGCCACTTGAGGCAAAAAAAACTAGGAACGTCACTGTGGAAGTAGGACTCCATCGAGCCAACGCATGATCAAATTGTGTTATCTTGAGCAAATTACTTCACCTCCATGTGTCTCGGTTCCATTATATATCAAAATTTGAACCGCAGATGCAAAAAACAAAGCCCATTTGTTATCCACCTATAACAAATTTGGGCATTTGCATTGAAGCATTTTCCTGCCCGTAACAAGGTATCTGACCTATGGAAACTTCCACATCACAAACACCAAGAACAACGCACAAGCACATCAAACACACATATGTCCAGCACAGCTAAAAGATGCCATAAAGCTGCATCACCACGTTGAATACCATTTATACCAGCCGAGAAGGTCACCCACCCAAGAGAGGCTGAAGCAGCAGTAAAGACCTGCAGATGCACCGTTCAGACAATATCATACACCCACAGTTCATTGGCAGATACTGCCAAACGGTGGTTAATTCGTAAAAAAAATAAGTGCTGGGGCTCTCGCAGGAGGCAGCTTCAACCATCCCATTTCTCCTGTTAACGCTGCCTAACAGAGAACCAACAAACCCTATGTGTGGGGAGGGG
This sequence comes from Calotriton arnoldi, assembly GCA_963921515.1. Classification (NCBI taxonomy): domain Eukaryota; kingdom Metazoa; phylum Chordata; class Amphibia; order Caudata; family Salamandridae; genus Calotriton; species Calotriton arnoldi. Next base: position 813,964 of record CAWUFW010006762.1, read on the forward strand.
ATGTGGCATAATGCCCAGAGCTGTCGACTTCAGAGCTGGGGAACCAGGTACGAGTCTGGGCACCGGCTTAACATCCTGTGATTCTGGGCGAAGCACTCAATCTCCATGTGCCTACCAAAAATGAATGCGTCCTTAATGGGTGCTCAAGCGCCGGTGTTGATGATTAAGTGCCAGTGGTGAGCACCGGAAACCACTGGCTGAAATGAAGCACTGCTGCCAACCAACCTAGAGAGAGACTAGAGCACACCATCACAGGACTACTCCGGTCTGCCATGGAAACCTCAGCATGACCATCAACGAAGCGGGCCCATATCAAAGGAAGGACGTGCGCTATACAAATGACACTACCATGACAAACACACTAACATCCATTTTGGGTATGCCAATGTGTTACAGAAAGCATTACAAGTTACTGTGGATATTGCATGTATGTATAATAAAAGGCCCCGTCTGATCCATCAAGTTCATAATTAAGAGATTTAAACTATAGACTTGGAGTCTTCTTTCAGCACCTTACAAGTCACATTTACTCTACTTTATAAAAAGATCATTTTAGTTTGGAATGAACAGAAAACCACTTTAATAGTGCTGAAAGGAAAGAAAGAGCACACTTTGTCCACAGAACTAAGGGCTGAGGCTGTACACCAATATCTGCAACCTAGTGGGAACTGAGCTCCTTCGAGGTTGGAGCCTGGGAGAGATATTAGGCAGTAAAATAATTAAGTAGCTCTGTGGGTTCAGTCCTTGCTGCTGAGATTTGTATGCAACTGGTAGTTTTCAGGTGGAATTAATGAAATGCTTACACAGGCCAGCTCTGGGAACTGACTCACCCTGATCTAGCTTTAGTGGCAGGTTTGACTCCTCAAAGTAGCACAGAGGGTTCATTGATATGCCTACAGCAAAGAACGTGTACCATGCAGTCCATGGAATTGTATTTTATGCCGATAGCTCAGTGGGTTAATACTAGTCTCTAAGAGATTGTTTTGCAATTTGCAGTTCTTAAGTTACAATCCTAATATAACACAGTGAGCTATGAACTGTCATGAACGAGCTACATGCAACCTGCAAGGTATAGGTTAGAATGTTATGTTTTTCCTCAGCGTTTCATTATCCAAGTGTTGCTAAAAAGAGTTTGTTTGGTTAGGAATACATTATTAGTAAAGCCAACCCCAACCACTGTGGTACACTTTAAATCCTGAGTTTGTGCTTCTCCTGTCATAACACATTTAAAAGGTACTGCCTGCTAGTATGGATGACATGTGACTCCTGCAACTTGTAGCCCTCACTGTCTTAGCTATCATTTCCTATTCACTAATTTACACACTTGTATGATACTGGTATGAGCAGCGCTATCAAATAAATGAAATACATGTGAGGGAGGGGCCAGGGAGAGATGAGGGCCACCGTTGGAGGGTAGTAGGTAGAGAATCCGTAAAGGAAGCCAGTCATTGGGGGGCGCCAAAACAGATTGACGCACCATCAGCCCTAAAGCGGACCCTGGAATCACCTCAACCCTTTCTGGTCCAGAGGAGTGATTGCGGGAAGCATTCAGAATAGTTTTTAGGTAGACAACTTTGTGAAGGAAGGCTGGAGGGAGGGTGTTCCATACCTGTTTAGTCCAGAGCTCTCCCCACCCCCAATCAGGAACAGCTCAGTGATCATTCTACGGAGGGGGGGGTATAGTGGGCGCTAGCTACTTGGGTGAAGTTAAGAAAGCCCTGCTATTTACTACGCTGAGAAACTAGAGGTGTATAAATGTGAGTTTCTCTCGCTCAAACTTCTGGTAATTCCACAATTCCTTTACTTGGCCCTGACAGCTTTATGCACGGGGTATGTTAAAATAAGGAGTTTTTCACCCCTTTCAGGTTGTTGCAATGAAACAAACCAAAAAAACAACAACAAAAATAATCGAAAACATTCCTCCAATTCCAAAGTCAAATGGTGCATCCATTTTCAGCGCCAACTACCACTCATAGCGAGATATTGTGTATCTGCAAAGAAAAAAACGGAATCAGGGCCGAAAAGCGGGAAGCGCTGTGAGCTACAGACAAGGCACTGAAAGGGTTCCGTGCAAGACTTCACTCACAGAATAAAAACTGAGCACACTTCAGAAAGTAATGACAACATAAAGCCCTAAATAAAGCACTAAATAAAAGAATTGCACTGTTACATAGCAACACTTCTGAACTCCTCAAGAAAGTTCCACATATCTACTTGGAAGAATTTAATACAGAGCTGTATATAGGTTAGGGTCATAAAAAGTTGTTTTTGGCTTCTGACCCTAAACACCACTGCTTGCTAGTCATCATATGATGTACTGATGAACACTTGTATCTTAGGGTTGGCATTCAACCCCAAAGCATTGCCTGCGGAAGACACCACAATGACACTGCGCTCTGGTCAGGATGCTGAGATTAACACATGCGTGTAAAATGAGACAACTGCGGAAATACAATTCTTACTACGAACTGGCATGACTCAGAACTACAACTCCCAGAATGCACTAGATTGAGTAATCAAAAGCCCAGAACTCGAACACAGTGTCCCCAATGGTACAGAGAGGCATACTAATGCGAAGCTCTTTATTTTTTGCCTAATTCTATGCCATTTCTGCACTTCCTCCCACCGTCCCATGCCATGTGCGGCATCTTTACCCAACCGTAGCTTTTTAGCTAAAAATGACCCATTGCATCTGGGACTTATAGTCCCCTCCTCAAGAAAAAGCCTTAAAATGCCTATCATGCAAAGTGCATTGGCTAAAAGCTAGAAATAACTAAACGCTTCATAAATTACAGATGACATCGAATGGCTAGCAATGTTCATTTTTAGGTCTCGCCTGGCGTGGCAGCGCATGCGCTGCTCGCCCGGCGAGATATATTGTAAATGAGGACTTTGAGAAGGGGGCTTGAAGCCCCGCCCCTTATTCCCATTGGCTTGCGTCACCGTTTATGTTAAACGGTGGGCTGCCATTGGAAATAAGGTTTCTGGGGGTGCCTCCTTTTCGCTTTTTTGTCCGGCCCATCCGGACTGGATCGCCTGCTTCACGGCTGTCATGAAGCAGTTTCTTATCGCAAGGAGGCGTGTTATGTAAACAAGCCGTGCAATCCAGTCCGGATGGGCCGGACAAAAAAGGAGACATGGCGCCGCGTGTTTATTTTTGCATCTCGCTTTCACTTTAAAGTGAAAGCGCAATACAAAAATAAACAGTGGCTGCCTGGCGAGCGCTTGTTACATTTGAGACTGTGAGCTCTGCATTTCATGGTACCATAGAACTCTGTACATTATATTGCCTATTGATTGTCATGAGCGGTTTCTATATAAATGATTGATTGAATTATCTAAGCATTTTTATTTCATATATATTTTTATTTTAAGTAGATATGTTGTATTCTTCTTTTCAAATCTGTTTATTGAAAAATTAAAGTACTATACCACAGCATAGAGACATAAAACAGTTGTTGCATTAATATAAATGTTACGTCACAAGCTACACCGACATGATAATAGCATAACGGTAGGCCTCGTAGATCTGGTATCATAACAAATACAGGGCTGCTCTAAATTGACAACGCAGTGAGGACGCCTTTCCCGCCACTCCCTCGCCGCCGCCAACTGAAAGGAGCACCACTGTGTGCAGAGTCAATAATCATCGGACATGAGGGCTGACAAAAGAGCGGGGCTGGGCCACTGACACAGGGCGACGGGGTCTGTTGACCACCATGGTCTGGGAATTGGCTTGTGCGTCCCCGCAGGACGGGGAGGGGGCAGACCTCCCGTGGTGGGAACCCCCCTAGCGCCACGTCACGACGGGTACAATCGGCTCTCCCAGGACAACTCGATTAACAGATGTGAGCGCAGCTACCTTGCATCGCAGCACATATGCCACATAAATAGCTTTAGGGCACTAGCTAGCAGATGGGGTGAACGGGAGGTGGTAGGTTTCAGCCTTTGATGTAAAAGGGAGCGGTTCGGAAGCTAGTACTGCTGGAAGCCTGCTCTTGCAGAACTTTCATCCCCTGCAGGAAATGATGGTGGAATACAGTTATGTAGAATCCTTCGGCAAAGTTATATATTTTTTTGCCAGTATATTATATTGATCAGACATGCAGATTGATAGGAATCCCAAATCACCAGTTCCCCGGGAATTTATGGAGACTAATAAAGCTTTTGTTACTGTAACCCCTTGGATGAAGGGCCAAGTCCCCAACGTAGACACCAGACTGAAAGACGCTGCTACCAGTGAGATATCAGTGACAGATTATGCACAATTGGAAGACCCGCAAGTGCAACCGCGAGGCATTTGTGGCCTGCACCCAAACGACCTTGGCATGAGGGGCAGTGGACAGGATGATGATCGATAAATGATATTGTTGAACGCTGATGTAAATGACGTATAACTATTATGTGCACTGTGCCTTGGGTTGTGTAGACTCCAGCAATTTTGTCTGTTTCATATGTATCGACAGTTGAACCTGCGCAATTGGATAGGGAAGACAGAACCGCTGATATCCTGTTGCAATGGAATAATTGCTTGTACAGGTGCCTTTTATTTATCTGTTTGTTTTGAAAACAGATAAATAAAAGACATTGTCATTTATAATGCCAATAGCTTAAAAGTTTCGCAAATGCGAGACCTATTGCATTACAAATGCTTGTTTTGCTAGCTTCCTATCTAAAGTATCACTCGCTTCAATTCAGTTGCTGACTGTTAATGCTTGGATATTACGCGCTCAGACTAGAACTACCAAGTGCCCCAGATCTCAGAGTACTTCATCATTTGAGGTTTTCTTTGCATTCGGTCACATGTAATCCACTTTATCCTACAAAAATATCAGGTCTACAAGAATCAGAATACAAAGAGAAAATATCTGGGCCGGATAAAATATTATCAGATGGGTGTGGAAAAAGTAAGCGCGCGGTCAGTCACCTGCAAGCTCTGATTTGGACGAAAGTAGAACCCATATGTAAGAGGTCAGCTTGAATTTACAGCCCGGTTGCTGTATGTGGCATTTGTTCACCCATCCCACGCTGATGCGCGACTTTTATTCTTACCTGCCCTTCACCTGTGCCGTGGATTTTCAGCTTTTAACTTTTCTCGGTCGGTGCTGCACACGAAAGTGTTCCTTGGCGCGGCATTACTTCGTCCCTTCATGCCACGGTATGAGTTTCCCCATTCTCGCTCTCAGTCCGCCTCTGAAAAGACTCCCAGTGTCGAGAAGAGGCACTTCGGGACGTTCCTGCGCGCTCCCCGCTCTCTTCCCCTCACAAGGCTCGCCTGTTCTCCATAGCCAGGCTGATGCGTGAGCCTGTTTTTCAGGCTCGGCCACTCCCTCGCGGCCAGGTGAACCGGACTGGCAGCAGTTTCTGCCGCTGCAGCGGGACCTCCCCTTCTGGGCAGAGCTGGGCTGGCCTGCCTCCTCGTGCCCAGCGAGGGGAGGGAGGAACTACGAGCGGTGGCGGGGGTGGAAAGGCCGGTGCTGTTTACTTCCTAAACTTTTTCTCCCGACACCTTCCGATTTCTTCTGGTGGCAACAGACCCACAACCTGTGTCTGCTTTCAATGTGTGTGACGCAGGTCGGGGAGGGTGTGCCGAGCTGCCGACAACCTTATGTCACCAGGGCACCTCCAGCCATGTCTGGTATATTTTTCACCAACAGGAAGCATGCTGGGACTTGTAGGTTTTTATTCAGAATAAGCAAAGCTAAGTACTAGAAGCTAGTGACCTATCAATAGCACAGGGTCGGTTGGCCACACAGGAACATGGGCACAAGAGGCCACTATGAGCCCCTCCTGTGGAAATAGGAGAAGCAGAGGAACATAAGCACATAACCGCCAGGGTTATCCATTTCTCCAGTCCTAGTTTTTAGCTACCAATACTTTTCATTCTGGGACTTGTAGTTTCGTTTTTAACATTGTAACATTGTAGCTCAAAAATCTACCATGCCAAGCATAGTTGGTTTAAAACCCAGCCAGGACCGATTGAAGATGTCACACATCATCTATATTTATCCTGCCAGTCTCAGTAATCTGTGTAATCAGTTTGTAATTTCACATTTTCTGGGACTCAAAAAACCGAAAGATCTAGCTTCTGTTTAAGTCTAGTATGTAATGAGTTACACAAAACTGAATATGCATGGCACAGTTAAAAGACCTACTCTCTGCAGAGCTCTCAGGTTACCCCTACATATGCGTAACTCATTCAGTCCATGTGTTTTTCTTTGCATTCATGGACTGGTTGTCCTGTTTCTAACATTTATTAATTCAGTACTGTAAGTGCTCGAATGCAAAGCAAAAAAACCTGGGCTGACTGATGTACTCTTGTATGGGCCTGGAAAACGTGAAAGTTCTGCTTCTGCATCCCCACGCTGTGTGATCTTGGGCATAACCACTGCATACTCCTGGGACTACAGTCATTAGATGATGTCTTGCTAGTGTGGACACAGTGTCCATCTCTGGGTTTTCAGTTTGCAAGGAAGTGCGTCTTGTAATTTCGCCCAACTGGTCCAGTCTTGAACAGCTCCAGGATTCGAGACCCGGGAAGGCCATGAAGCGGCATGGGTGGGCTATGAAGATGAACGGGGTTTCCTAGCATCTCCCCGGTGTCGGAGAGCTGGGTCAGGACATGCAGGATGCTCTTGTAGGGGATGAGCTTCATACCCTACCTGCTGCCCGTTTTCTAGCTTTACTCTGCATTCCTGGAGGTTTGTACCTATGTGCTTGATCTCTTCTGCTCTCTCCGCCTCATCCTCCTATCTCTCTCTGCCTCACAATCCGGCTCACCACTTCACCCTGCTCTCCTGTCCACTTCACCCTCTGCTTCCTTCCACCTCATCCTTTTCTCTCCCTTCACCCCACCCTCCTCTTTCTCTGCCTTACCCTCTTTCTCCCCGCCTCATCCTCCTTTCTCCCTGCCATGGTCTTCTCTCTCTGCCTCACCCTCCCTCTCCACCTCACCCTTTTATTTCCATGTCACCTTTCTCTGTCACTCCACCTCATCATCCTTTCACTGTGCATCAACCTCCTCTCTCTCCACCTCACCTTTCTGTCTCCACCTCGCCCTACTCGCTCGGCCTCCCCCCACTCACTCTCTTCTCATCCTCCTCTGTCTTTCCGATTTACCCATTTTGTTCTCTTCACTTCACTGTCTTCCCTCTCTTCCTTCTCTCTGCTTCAGCCTGCCCCTCTACCTCTCCCCCTACCTTCTACCCATCACATCCAGCTTTCTCTGCTTTACCTTCTCCTCTCTCCACCTCACTCCCCTCTCTCTCCACCTCATCTACTTCTGTCAGCATCACTTTCACTGCTGCTGCATGTGGGGTATCAATTTAGCACCACAGTTGTGAAAACTGCGGCCCTGTATTTTCAGGACTTCTAATGAAAGGACACAAACAGCTCCACAGCTGCTAGTTACTCAATAGCCATTAACATTTAGCGGTGTAGGTGAGTTATGCACTCTACCTTTCAAAATATCCCAAAACATCACAATTATTTGAAGCTCAAATAAGTGTGTTTATCCAGATCAGGGACACCTGGCAGCTCAAACTTGTTATGTTGGAGACAGGACAAAAAAGCTACTTACAGCACTTGCTGTCCCTCTCTAGTGTTGGAAAGGAAAGGCTGAGTACCAAGTTTTGAACTTGTGAAGCCAAGGTTTGTAGAAACATCTTAGTAGGTAGTGCATTAGCCCACTATAATATCATACACATTTAGGACCTTTTGCAGCACTATAATCCATTTCTAGCTACCCATATATCCAAAGTGAACTTTTTGGGAGGGACATTTTTTGGAAACAATAAACACAAAGTCATTGGCGCCCCAAAGACTGGTGTCTGTGCCTTAAGTTCCTTCAAATTGTATTAGCAGGCTTGGGATACTGGGATTGGGAAGGGCAGCAGCTGCATATGTTGCCAATCCTGCCACACGAGAGTCACTAGTTCTGTTCAGTGAAACTTGGCTAAAATCTTTACACTTCAGAAAAATCAAAGCATGTGACACTGGCAGTGTCTTGCTTATATATAATGCCGCAGGTTAAGCATAGCATCACGGTAGGCAGAAAAAAAGAAACATTATATATGGGTATGTATGTATGTATTTAAATATATACATACATTACAATATATAAAATATATATATGCATCTCTTCACTGAAAAACCAAAGGTTAAAGTAACGTTATAGTTAGGTGAAAATTTCTGTGAAAACATAATGTTTTAAAGTAAAAAACACTGTAATTCGCCAGTTCTAGTAATCTCAAGTAAATAGAACTCGAAAGTAACTATAACTCGCACGCCCGCCATGCACAGTGTCGTCAGCACGGCTGTAATTTCAGATGTTGCAGTGATATTATCAGTGGTGTCTCAAAGAACATGTTGTGAGTGATGTAATATGGGAGGTAATTCGAAGTACATCGTGAGGACCTAAGTTATAGTTACTTTAGGGCACGAGTTATAGGCTCTCCAGATAACTATAACTGGTGAATTTCAGTGGTTTTTTTCCAGTTTAAGATGTTACATTTTCACCTAACTATAACGTTACTTTAAACTGGTTTTTTTCAGGGAATTTCTAATGTTTTTTAAATGTAAAGTATGATATAACTACAATTCTTAACTATACCATCACATTACTTTTATTGAGATGGCAAAATCCTCACAGATCCTGCTATGTGGTGTTTCTTAAGTAGTGTGTGATGGGAGCTTGGGTCGGTCTGTTGTGGGAGTTTCACAGGTACCTTGCTGTTCACACATGCATGAAAACAGCCACCATGTTGAATGACTTTACACCTGTCCCTGGTGCTTCAAGTAGCCCAGGACATTGGTGTTATTCATGGAAGCTACACAATTATGCTGAGAAAGCGAGGCTTCGGGTCTTCCGGGTGATAGGTGCACCCTACAAATAATAATTTCATAACATCATAACATGACACACTCTAAAAAGCATCAGACATTGGTTTAGGGGTTGCACAGCTACATAATTGACGGGCATCCTTAAGTAAAAAAACAAAACAACAAGTTGTACCTTAGGACTGTTGGGCTAAAACAATGAAAAATTTGATTAAAAAGTGTTTGGTTATGCTGCCCAGAAGCACAATGCATTCAGTTTACAAACGGAAATGATATCTGTAGAAAACAAGCATTTGCAATGCAATAGGTCTCGCATTTACGAGAGTTCGAGCTATTGGCAATGCAATAGCTTAAACTCTCGTAAATACGAGAGCTATTGCATTGGAAATATTTTGTTTTTTACTAGAGCCCATGCAGCGCTTTCACATTTATGGAGGCCGCGCCAATTTCTTTAGACAAGCTGCGTCTAAAGAAAGGGGCGTGGCCGACATTAAAGAGAAACCGCGGCATGGGGCGCTTTGACCAAAAAATGCATCTGTTTGTCAAGTTGACAGACAGATGTTTTTTTGTCAAAGCGCCCATGCCGCGCTTTCACTTTAATAGCAGCCGCGCACCCTTCTTTAGACACGGCTTGTCTAAAGAAAGGGGCGCAGACTCCATGAATGTGAAAGCGCTTCATGGGCGCTATTAAACAAAACAAAAAATAAAAGTACGCGTGGCCGCTATACTTAACGCGGACCGCGCTGCTAAAATAAATAAATAAATGCGGCCGCTACAGTTAAAGCAGACCGCCATTAGTAAGTGAAATAAAAGCGGGCGGCATGCTGCGACCTAGTGGCTGGAATAGGGGCAAATCATTAAACATAATAGTGCTCATAGCAAAGATAAAGCAGACCGTGTAACAAGACAGGTAAAAGGCCCAGTCATTATGGGAGGTAACAAATGAAGACAAGGCTGTACTAAGGAGGAACTAACAAGCCTAATAATGACTCGGAAGCCAGCGTTTACAAAGGACGATGACACAAGCCAATTAAAAATATGGGCGGAGCGTGGGCGGGGCTTCAAAGCCATACTTTAATACTGCATGCTTCGCAGCAGCGCATGCGCTGCCCAGGCTCGACCTAAAAAATAAATCAGTAGGCCTTTTCTGTCCAGTAGGCGTTTTCTGCCATTAAACATGGGATCACGCTGTACATTCCTGGCATTAGTACATAGCTGTAGTCAGCTTCCCTCTCGATTGTTTCTTTGCCAATAATGTCTCACAGAGTATGCAACACTCAAAAACAAGCACAGTGTCCTAGAAAATATTTGTTTATTGTGTATACTTAAAAGAATACGTAATTTCTAGGTATTTAAAGAAAATCTACAAGTACATTGTGTGAAGTCTGCTTCAATTATTTGGAGCTGCTCCAGATTTTACTTTTCGTCACCTCCTGCAGGAAGATATGTAAGGGACTATGGTCTGGTGTTCAGAACACCCAAGGCTCTCGCACAAGAGTACCCGATTGTGTATATGTATTGTATTGTATTGTAATTGCATTTATATAGCGCTTACTACCCCTGACGAGGCGTCGAAGTGCTTTATCCATCTATCGAACTTTAGTTCAAAAAAACTTTTGTTACTGTAGACATAACCACTATACATTCTCCGGTTTCTGAAATGCTCTAGTCCACCTTAAAAACCAGAAACAAACAGATGAATAGATAATTAAATTACAAAGAAAAAATACCATGATGTCGCGGATTTCGAAGTCAGGGAAGCGATCTCATTACTGGCGGCTGTTTTTTTCCATAGTAAAAGCCTCTTCCTTTTTGGTTAAAAAGCCTATCCCTTTTGGAATATTAGGCATTTTTATCTCTTGGCAAAATTTTATCTGTATTTCATAAAAATCTGACTTTTTAAGGCAATACACTTGTACAATGTACTTGTTTCCCTTACTAAGAAAGCAACTCTTTTATGGCACAAAACAGTCTTTCCTTGTTAAAAGATGATTTTGCTTTGTACGAACTATATAAAATAATTTCCCATTTTTAATAAACAGTGGGTCTGTTTTGGTTGTTAGACCTTTTGCCGTTCTTTATGAGAAACAACATTCCGTTTTTCAATACAATGTGTTCCCCTTTTCTTCCAAAAACTCTTTTCATTTCGTTGGCTCTTTGCAAATTGTTTTTCTATGCCCTGCAATGCTTAATGCAGCCAAACAAAGCTAGTGCAGATATAAATGTGTAAATAGTTTTGATACCTAAATAAATGTTCCACAGTGTATTGTTCAATGATTTTATACCTTTGTACAGTATGTCCTTTAGTTCTTTTATGTTCCCTATTTTTGACATGTTCAGATAAAGTAAAGATTTAATATGTTCTCTTTGGTGTGGGCATGTCGATTGCTTGTCCAAGTTTATTTATGACTAATTTATTTAGGAATCTTTTTAGAATTTTTTTATGGCAGGCAAATTCATAGTCATCGATGCTCATGACCTGATTTGCCGGATGTATGTTTATGGAGAACCTTTAAGAAAAAATATTTTTAGTTAGCAGCATGGCCGGACAGGGAACCGAAACCAGCCCTGGCAAACAGCTCGGCCCACTGGGGCTGGGGTGGGGAGGGGGCTGGTGGTGCTAGTTGGAAGCATCAGTCCCGTCTCACCGCTGCAAAACCGGCCCCCCAGGGGTCGAAAACCGGCCCCCACCCATGCGGCCCACCGGGGAAACGCCCGGTGCTTGCTACGGCCAGTCCGGTCCTGGTTAGCAGTATCATACTGATCCCTTCAAGTTCATAGAGAAAGTCGCTGTTGTGAAAACCTAAATCCTGTTTGTATCATGCACATAGGCTCCTGGGCATTACAGAATTAATGTTTACGAATATGATCAAGAATATATCAATGTTTTAGAATCAGATATTGGATGTCGTTTTAAAATGGTTTGAATCTTCCAGAAGCTTTGAATATGTTTGCTAATTTTCATGGTTCAAGTAAGCCTGGAACCCATGTGACACAAAGTTGTACATTTGCACATTTCCAAGAAGTGTAGCCTCCCTTTCAAAGTGAAGCAGTATTGTAGGAAAATATTGAGCCTACCAGTTTATTTATGAATGATGTCTTCTCCTCATGGACGTTCTGTCCTTCATCGGGAAGAAGTTCCTGCCACCTGCTCATTAGATACGTTTTTTGCTGAAGTAACAAGTTTCTGTTACGTGATTAAGCTCTATTGACTTGATTGAGAAAAGGCGCATATATGGTAGAAAATTCTACGTATTTGAGCTTTTATGCTCCAACTGACCTTTTTAGTGCGACACCTGGTTATTTGAAATGATGATTGATTTTGATTCCTTTGCTGTGCTGTCTTCTATTTTGCATTAAACGCTAGTTGGATTTTAGTCGTCCTAATGTGTGGTGTTTTATTTTTAACACGGTAAAGTAGCATCACCTAATCTATGCAGAGGTAGAAATCAAATGTGTGATCTATACTAAACCAGTATGCACTACCTTCATTATACAGGATAGTGCAGTTTCTTCAAATGCACCCTTAAAGACACCTATACTGAACCTGGGCACAAACCAAAGTTAAGGCGTGGCTGAGAAAGTTGTGCAAACCTATACATGCTTGACTATTTCTGATTTATCCTGTGGTTTTTCCCAAGCTGATTCTACAAATTTCAGTCCACAAGAGGTGCTCTATGTTATTGGGAATATTCATCAGCAAAGGTCAATGCTTTGTGGTCACTGTAGCTCTACACCTAAATGAGGATGGCTATTGCCTCCTCATACCAGTCTTTGTAGAGACTGAACTGTTGGTGGAGACTGGATAAGGCAATTGTGTTTTTGAGTCTGCCTACAGACAACTTTATCTACCTTGCAAGACTCATGAAATCCTAAAACAATACATACATGTAGGAGTTTTGGGTCAGCCCCTTCATCCACTTGTGTGTTCAAAAGTCACATTTTGCTTCTGTCCACAACAGGATGCATCATAGGCAATGGGCCAGGCCACTTCAGCAATTAGCTTTCTTGCACTGTGAGTGACAACATTTTGCATGATCGTATGTGCAAATCTGCCTAAAAAGATTTGCATTTCATTGTCAGGGCTGGTGGGTTAAAACATGACTTTGCAAATGCATTTTTCTTTCCATTCTTTATCTTTTTTATTTTTTTCAGTCATCCATCTGTGTTTAAAGCAAGGAGCCAAATCACAAAGGGAATGTACAGGCGGAGATGTCCTTACACATAACTTTCGGCCTAAGCCTGGGTATAACACTCTGGCTAGTTGCAATTCAGCAACTCTAGTCAGAGATTGTATGGAAGTGTTTTAGGCATACACCAGACAAGTCTAGTTCTACTTAGACTCGATGAAGAGCTCTGCCTAAGCTATGTAGAACTACAAATTGAATAAAATAGGAAAACAGCTATCATCTGTAAAAAAACACACAGACCTGGCAAGCATTAACCTTGGAAGCACATAAATGCATGCCACACCCTGGGCTCCGCCCTCTCCCCTTGTGCTGCGAGATGACATGGAGCCACACCCCACATAAAACCACCAAGGTAAAGACCACTCCCCTCAAAAAGAAAAGAAACTTCACACAGAAGGAGACAAAACTTGTACTTCGGGCCAAGTAAGGTGAAAAATAAAACAGTTCTCTTGAACCAGTCCAGCATCACTAACAATCATCAACAATAATCATTATAGAATATTACTTTGTTTGGCGATGTGTGCTGTGATTTTGAGAACTATTTTGACCTCATTCACTGGGTGTCCACTTTAACTTTGTTATGGATCATTACTGGGACCTACATGTTCTGCCTCCCTCCATACACCCCCAGCTGAACGAACAAGGCAGCCATGAGGCTGTAGTGTATGCACACATTGTGGAGAATCTCAAAAAGAAATGGCAGGATGAGAAGGGGAATGTGGAGGATGTTTGCCAGGATAGAAATGGTAAAGGCTCTGGTTGGTGTAGATGCAAGATGAACCTCCAGTATGCTCATCGGTATCATATTATTTTCTCCTTTGCAGGGCCTTTATTATCAGCCCCTCTGCCACCACCTTGATTGGTGCTGCACTACATGCGTAACCATGTGGACTGGCCTTAGCTTTCAGACAGATGACAGAGCCTGGTAAGTCAACATCCATATCTTCTAGTCTATCTATCTCCCCCCTGCATAAGTGTGTGGGCAATGAAATGTGAATCTATAACACAATCTATAGCACAATATAAACCCCAGTTTCAGCATGCCTCACCAACAGGTGTAATGCTTGAAGTTACAGGTCTGATGTCTGTGTCTTTAGGGCACAATATATGTCTCTTATTTTTGATGTTTCATTGGTAAACACATGTCTCCTGTCACCCGCACAATCTACCAATGTCTCCATTGCAGCCACTGACAGAGTGATATGTCCTTAGTCCCAGTACCTACCACTCTCTCATGTCACATAAATGTCTGCCTCTAACTGCCCCATTTTTCTCCGGGTTCTCGTGACATTAAAATCCACTCAGCCTTCAGCTTTGTGGTTTATGACATCTATTACATGGTTACCTGTTAAGTATCATATAATGATACATATTTGTCTATCTATCTATCTGTCTGGATATATATATATATATATATATATATATATATATATATATCCACAGTCCAAGGTTACCCTTTGTGAGAAAGCCCTCACGAAAACATATCCCATACAGCGAGGTCAGCAGCAGGTTACTGATCTCCATTAAAAACATTGTAAAAGCTTCATGGGCTGACGCGTTTCGGAGTTTATCCTTCTTCTAGAGCCCCAAACAGGTAAGTCAATGACAAACATGGTTCAGAACACCTGCATTTATTTGAACGGAGTCCCGCCCTTCACAGCGAGTTCTCCGGCCCACCTGGGCGTGTGCCGCATAGCACCATGATATTTGCAGTCCGAGCCAAAGTAAAACCCCAGTGGGTGCTGCCGCTGTAAAACTGTGAAAATAACTTCTCAAGTGAGTCAATGTCTTTAAGAAGTTTTGTGCCTGCTGCTATGAACAGACCTCTCGCTGGCGAGCGTTATCGTCCCTTAAGCGTGCCGGTAAATCACAGCATCGCAGGTCCGCTTTGATGCAGCGGGGCTTTCTCGCGACTTGGGCCAAGCCGCTATAAATCCACAGTCCAAGGTTACCCGTTGTGAGAAAGCCCACACGAAAACATATCCCATACAGCGAGGTCAGCAGCAGGTTACTGATCTCCATTAAAAACATTGTAAAAGCTTCATGGGCTGATGCGTTTCGGAGTTTATCCTTCTTCTAGAGCCCCAAACAGGTAAGACAACGACAAACATGGTTCAGAACACCTGCATTTATTTGAACGGAGACCCGCCCTTCACAGCGAGTTCTCCCGCCCACCTGGGCGTGTGCCCCATAGCACCATGGTATTTGCAGTCCGAGCCAAAGTAAAACCCCAGTAGGTGCTGCCGCTGTAAAACTGTGAAAATAACTTCTCAAGCGAGTCAATGTCTTTAAGAAGTTTTGTGCCTGCTGCTGCTGTATTCGAGGATGTAATATTGGCGGATTCCTTACCTGACTGCTTTTACACACCTCCACTTGGGCAAATATATTTTTTTCGGCAACAGGGGTACCCACTGGGGTCTGGATTGTGGAACAAACTACAGCTACCAGGGTGCATCAGCGAACACGCCCATGGGGGCGGGGATATTTTAACCTTGGAGCATGGCGCGCTTTCCTACTGCTGTTTCCAGTGTAAGCCAGTGACCAAGAGCAGGGTATGCTCAAAACGCGTCTGGCACAGTTACCGGTGTGTGTAATGCTAATGGAAGGCTCAAGCTAATCCCCGAATAAATGGTGCAAGCTCGACGTGTGTGACTCCTTCAATTTGAGGCAACTCTTTCTTTTTATGTATAGCGGCTTGCCCAAGCCGCGAAGGAGTCCCACTGCCTATGTAGCAGGTCCGGAGTGTCAGGACATTTAGACGCTTATGGAACGACGAGTCCGTATTCGAGGATGTAATATTGGCGGATTCCTTACCTGACTGCTTTTACACACCTCCACTTGGGCAAATATATTTTTTTTGGCAACAGCGGTACCCACTGGGGTCTGGATTGTGGAGCAAACTACAGCTACCAGGGTGCATCAGCGAACACGCCCATGGGGGCGGGGATATTTTAACCTTGGAGCATGGCGCGCTTTCCTACTGCTGTTTCCAGTGTAAGCCAGTGACCAAGAGCAGGGTATGCTCGAAACGCGTCTGGCACAGTTACCTGTGTGTCTATTGATACTGGAAGGCTCAAGACCAATCCTCTACTTAATGGTGCAAGCTCGACGTGTGTGACTCCTTCAATTTGAGGCAACTCTTTCTTTTTATATATATATATGTGTATATATATATATATATATATATGTGTATATATATATATATATGTGTATATATGTATGTATATTCATCTATCCGCCACACATCGGATTCATCCAGGAACGGACACAGACCCAAGTTGGTGCTTCTTAATTACTTTATTTTTCCCTTGTCGCCATAACGCGTTTCGGCTCGTCCGAGCCTTGATCACATGACAGTGGCAAGATCGTTGATGTGCAGAATTTAAAGTGAACAGTGCATAATTGTTTGAATCACATGACAATCAGGCATAAACATAGAAAAAACACTCTTGTCACTGATCTGACAACGTAAGATGTGGTAATTTATCCATATTTATAGTGCATCCTCCTAAATTTCTGTTTTTGACTCGATTTAGAATTCATTTAAAGTACAGGTAAAATACCTAAGTTCTAGCCCATGAATCAAACATTGAAAAATATATTGGGGTCAATCCCCTATCATATTTCACATTCTAATCCTCAGTAAATGTCTGATTATTTTGTCAGTATGTGATGCCAAATAAAAGTGCTGGGTGCAATAAATATAAAATTGTGATTAAAATGTTAAAAAAAAAATTTTAAACTGATTTTGTAATTTTTTTAAATATCTCATTTCTGCCAAATCTATTCCGACATTGTTTAAAAACAATTTGCATTGGAAGTCATGATTGGGATTAATACGAGTTACATTTTTGAAAGAAATCATAAATATCACACGCACCGGAGAATTATATCCTATATGTACTAGAAGAATCTATCATCTTGACTATTTAATGAAACATGTCAATGGTAAAAATATTGTGCAAAATTATGCTTGTATGTATAAATAAATAAATATCGCCAATAAAAATCAGTAAAACCAATAAATATCAGTGAATAAATACTTAAATACATACATCAATTAAACAACGCACAACAAAAACCCCTTAAAAATTATTATAGAATAAATAGATTCCTAAAATCACTATTAAACAAATAAAATTATTAAAATTATTTGCGTGACTTTTCCTAGTATAATGTTGTTGTTTTTGTTTCTAATGCATCTTTATTTTATGTTAAGCAGGTGTGCAAGTCTTCCGTGGCGTTGAGCTCCCGGGAATTTGGAATCCAGTTGCAAAATGTATCTGGTTTCCAATTTCCTTAACTTGTTTTCCCTATCTCCTCCTCTTCTGCTAGGGGGACTGCATCAATCACATAGTATTTCAGGTTGGAATTGTCAGATTTGTGTTTCTCCCTGAAATGCCGCGCCAGTGGATATGTATTATTCTGGTTTGTAATTGCACGCAGATGTTGTAACACGCGCTTATGGACCTGTAATTTTGTGCTGCCTATGTACTGAAGGCCACAAGGACACAACAGCACATAGACAGCAAATTCTGTTTTACAGGTTAACAGTTTGGAAATCTTACATACCCTGTCACTAAAAGGTGTGCTATATGTACTTTTATTGATACCATGGGAACGTGCCTTGCACGTTTTGCATTTGTAGAACCCCTTGTTAGTTTGAAGCCAACTGCTCTTATTGATAACTTCAGGACTGGTTTTAACTAGTATGTCCCTCATAGACGGTGCTTTGCTATAGGTGATGGACACCCTCTGCGGTAGCAGGGGTCCAATCACCGGATCATTTAACACCATTGGCCAATTTTGTTGAATAATTCTGTGTAGGGACTTTTGTTGCTTATTGTATCTCATGATTAATCTAAATTCCTCCTTGTCACTTTGTTGAGCATTGTTACTATCTGTACTTGTCTCCTTTAGTTTTTCTTTCAGAGCCTCCTCTCTAGTGAACAACATAGATTTGATTATTGCTTTTTAATCACATTTGTAGAATACCCTCTTTGCTCGAATCTCACTCTACTCTCATCATGCGCTATTTTAAGATCTTTATCATTACTGCATATGCGTCTTAGACGTAACATTTCGCCATAAGGGATGCTATTAATGAGATGCTTTGGATGTGAGCTACTCGCGTGGAGAGTTGTTTCCTGCTGTTTTTTTCCTAAAAAGCCGGGTTTCTATTTTGTTGTTGTTAATATATATCTGAGTGTCTAAAAATTCGACACTTGTTTGACTGATAGTCGCTGTAAAATGTAAATTGATAGTATTGGAATTGATGATCTTAACAAATTCACTAGCTTGTTCTGTTGTCCCTTGCCACACTACAAATAAATCATCTATGTAGCGTAACCACATTTTAACATTATTGTTCATGTGTTGGCTATACAGTTCCCTGAGGACCAGCTCCTCCCACCTGCCCATATGCAGGCAGGCATAACTAGGGGAGAAGCTGGCCCCCATGGCCACTCCTCTGACATGTTGGTATAGCTGACTGTTAAACATGAAAATATTGTTATATAAACAAAATTGAATCATTTCAATTAACATTTTACTATGTTCTTTATACTGGCAAGGTCTACGAGCCAAATAATGTTCAATTGCTCTGATGCCATCAGTATGATCAATACTTTATATAACAAAGTCACATCTAAGGCAATAAGTAAATAATTTTCTTGCCAAACAAAATTTGAAATTTTCCTTAAAAAATCACTAGTGTCCTTAACATATGATGCTAGATCCTTCACATAATCTTGTAAAAAATAATCCACGTATTTAGAAGTATGTTCCAGTAATCCCTCCCGGGCTGAGATGATAGGCCACCCTGGAGGATTTAGAGCGTCCTTGTGAATCTTAGGGATAAAGTACATAGAGGGAGTTGATGGATTTTCATTTCGTAGATATTTATATTCATCCATGTTAATTAAATTCGCGCTTTTCCACTTTGAAAGTTTAATATAAAATTCTTTATATGTGGCTTTTAAACTGGATGCACTAGTTCGACTATAACATGTACGATCATTCAATTGGTTAAAAGCTTCTTTTTGTAACTTTCTTGTGACCAGATTACAATATTTCCCCCTTTATCGCTATTGCGGATGACAATATTATTGTTATTTTGTAATTTAGTAATCAAATTTCTATATTGTTGATTCTTCTTGTTGTTGCTTCTTGCTTTTGCTTGTGTAGTTTTGTTCAAAGATTTTATCTGAGAGATAACAGTCTCATGAAAAATGTCTATTGAATCACGTATAGCGATGGGATTAAATGAGGACTTGGATTTAAATGGAGTATGTTGCCTTGGATTAATCGACTTGTCAGATAGTCTGCTGCTGGATGCTGTATCAAACCCTCTTGACTGATCAACATTTTCATCACATAGTTCTTGCATCACACGGAGAAGTGGTGTATCAGATTGGGATAAATTGAAGTGTGAAAATTCTTCAAGCGGAATATTTTCACTTTGACTCTGTTCCGATTGTGCTTTGGATAATATATGATGTTTTTTTAATTTTAATTTTCTCACTCCTTTGTACACATCCAATCTAGTGGTTGCATAGTCAAAATTTGTCACTGGTACATATGACAGTCCAAGGCTCAAGATGTCTTCCTCATGTTTGGACAATTTGATATTGGCAATGTTCACAATTGTGTTATTTATTTTGTTAACCTCCTTTATTTGTTCTTCCAATATCCCCTGCCTCTTTTCCTGCTTTGATTTGGCTCGCTT